>JAKTYP010000060.1:0-506703 GCA_030561945.1 Metschnikowia krissii | reverse complement strand
TTTTTCTTTTTTTTTTTTTTTTTTTTGTTTATAGGAAATGGGGCGCCCTACAATATGGCTGGCAGGAGCCGCCCGCTGCTCTGGATCGGACAGAGAGGCCGGCAGGCGGCCTCAGCAAACATGGACTTGAGGAAACAGGACCGCGCGCACTAAAAGTGAGGAGGGGGAGTTGAGGCAGAAACACCTGTGTGTAATTTTCCCGGGCCGTTGGGATCGAGGCGGGTTTACGAGAAAAGTGGGGGCGGGGAGGTGGCCGTTTTCCCCGCGGCATATGTGGAAACTCACCGGAACACCGATGTGTCTGCAACAGGTTGCTCTGGGCCACCGGAAAGGTGGGCATGCCCGGGTCCACTACGTGCGGTGCCCGTCTGATGAACATGGGGCACGAGGTGGAATATTATTCTGCCGGCGCAGGGTCCCTGGCCCAAGAGCGCGCGCGGCGCAGGGGGCTATAACACCTCTGGCCCGCCAGGCCCGGTCAGCAGCGCTCATTCCCCTTTGAACTGCCATGTGTTTTTTACTTCCCCCCAAAAAAAAAAAAAAAAAAAAAAAAAAAAAGAGTACTTGGGAACATCCTTTGTTGCTCAGATTCTTTCCCCTGTTCTCCCTTCCCCCACCCGTCGCTATGTCCAAAGGTAATACGGGCCCCTGTACGGCGACCGGGTTGCAGGTCCGGAAGGCCCGGCGGGAATGTATGCGTCGTAATTCCATGCGTTTACGCGGATATGGCATGCGGCACTCTGTGCGCACCTGCGCTCACCTGGGTGGACGGTCTGGCACATTAGTATCGAAGCCATTGACTGGTCATGGGGCCGTGCGCGGGGGGCTGTGCGTGGCGGCTGGCGGCGCCGCGCCTAAGCTGGGTGAGAGGTTTGCAGTGACGAGTCGGCTCGCTACGCAGCTCATAGGCCTTGCTTCTAGTTATGCTGGCCTCGGGCCGGTCACTCCAGAGCAACGATGGAACCTTAGCCCAGTGGGCCGTGTCGTCGCCACTGGCACCGTAGAGGCAGCCCCCATATCCTCAAAAATAAAATAAAATAAAATAACATAAAATAAAATAACATACCACACATTTACACGGATACCTTTTTAAAAAGACATACGTGTATGATTTCGTATCCATATCTAGAAGATATGCAACATATATATTTATTTATGAATCTACCCATCTATCTCTTTGCATATATGTAAAGTATTTTTCCGCGCAGAAGAAAACGTCGGTGGGGCGGTGGTTGCAGCTCACCGTCTGCGCCGCGCCTGACATATACGCGGACGTACTCGAATATTGAGTGGGGGGGGGGGGGGGTTGATAATCTGTACTTGATCTTTCTAGCTCCTATGAATAACATGTAGACAAATATGTCCGCAGTAGCCGGGCGAGGCACTTATGGTAAAAAAAAAAGAAAGAAAGAAAGAAAGAAAGAAAGAAAGAAAGAAAGAAAGAAAGAACATACCGCGGGCCCCGAACCGGCACCGGTGTTGCTCGGCCTATTGATACCACTCGTGATGGCAATGTGCACAAGCGGGTCTCGGGAAACGGCCCAGCTTTGTATTCAGCCGTAGGTGTAGTCAGCGATACTATAACTGCTATCTTATTCGTGATATCAGACACCCAACGTTGCACTTGCTGCGTCAGACCGCCACGTCAATGACTACGTGCCACACATCTGGCGCAAACGTCTTGACCTTTTCCACATGCGTCACCGGCCCACCAAAGTAGCTGGCCACTTCTCCAGCAAGCTTCGAGACCTGGGTCTTGTGCACATTCTCGTGAGCATGCACCACGGTGTGTTGCCGGGACGCCTGCGCTGCCAGCCGTGCCGTGGACCATGACGGTTTCAGGCTCGGGAGAAGGCCTAAGTTGATGTGTGTTATGTCAACGATGCCCAATGCCAGCAATCGCTGCAGGGCATACTCGTTCGATTCGTGGAAGACAAACGCCCGACACCCTTGCAACACAAGCGTCTCCATTTCACAGCGTGTCGCCACGTCTCCGTGGGCAAACACCTTATACGCATGCCCGTTGCTCCGGAGGCCCCGGACCAAGCCCTCGACCGACCACGGGTTTATCTCCCAACAAAAAACACATGCTCCGTTCTGTAGATACGAGAGCGTGAAATAGCCGATGCCCGCATAGAGATCAAGCACGTTCTGTCCGTCGAGATGCCGATACTCATCGAGTAGCCGCTTTTTCTCCTTGATGTTTCCTCGCGAAAACATCGTGTATCGGGGGGCCCATGTCTGGGAAACGCCGTTCTGGGACACGCCACACCAGAACGCTTCTTGAAAATCGCGGGGGAGGGGCGCATCGTATAGCTGGGGCGTGGGCTGGGGCCCGAAATCTCCACTCAACGGCTCAACATTGAAAGGCCGGCGCATCACATCTTCTTCGATGATCGGCTGGTTCCTGGCGAAATGGGTGCAGTTTCCGGGAAACGCCTCTCGAATGTGTTTGAAAAACTCGTCCTTGTTAAGGTGAGACGCGAATGTGCTCGCCCATAGTTCCGAGCTGAACGCTCCGGGCGAGAATAGCACCATCGGCGGGTATAAAGACCATTTACGGGGAAGCTGCTGCACAAGCGTGTTGATTGTTGTGTGTGACTCGTGGCCCAAGTGCTGTTCAAGATACCGCGTGACAATTCCAGGTAGGGTTCCATCGCAGACAGGGGTTAGCATTTCCACCTCCATAACCTTGATTTCTCCTAAGTACTCCTGGAGGGCGTTCTGGGTCTCGATGAGCGGACCCCGGGACCTGAGATGAAAATTCGTGCCATCGCTCATGATTTTCTGCGATTTGTCCAAGAGGTCTTGGGCCTGAAGAATGTTCTTGAGCGCTTTAACAATTTGCAGATTCGCCGTCGTGATTTCAACAGTCATGAGTGATTTATTTCTATTGGCATACGTGTTTATGGTCTATTCGCTGTGGATGCTAACGAAAGTTATTTACAAGGCCAGGCACTGCTCTCTCGATGAGGCGATGGCCCACTAAGTGGGGAAGGTGAGCGCGCCGCACACCGCGGCGCCACGTATCGGGTGTAAAGGCTCGTTAGTATTGACATGCTGTTGTCGTATCGTGTCTCTTTTTCCATGTATTTCTTATTAACAAATCTGTTAGTGGCGTGAAGATTTCTGAAAATCAGACCAGACAGTAGACATGTGGTTCGGCAAGGTCCAGCTTTCTTGGTGCGTAATTCCTCTTCATCAAACAGATTAGAAAAAGAACTGTTTTCTTATGTACTTATATTCGGGCGATCAAAAAACATTCTTACTTTGTTTTTGAAAATCATGGGTAAAAAAAATCGGACTTATGTTTAAGAAATTACGTGGTCAACCATTGAATTTATTTTGTCTATTTTCTTTGTTTTTTTTTTTTTTTTCATTGGTGGAATCTCGTAATATTATGTATATGTGGAGGTTCATACAGTGTTTAAAACATTATAAAAGAGAAGTCCAATAGGGAAATTTCAAAATGAAAAATAAACGCATCTTTGCAGGCACGCGGGCCTATTAAATGCTACTACAACACGTGGGACAACAGTATTTTTCTTTTATATTTCAATTTGAAGAAAGAAGCAGACATGAAATTCAAAATCTCAAGTGCATATCATAATTTCCATTTGGTTTCAACAGCAGGTGGGGACCACGGGAAAAAAAAAAAACTCGCTCAATATTACCCCAGGCTGCAGAATACTAGCCTTGCACTGATTTCCTAAGCATGTCGAATAATAGTTAAGAACTCTCTTCATGGTGAGTTTTGTCTTTGTTCATTCGGTTTGTATGATTGCGCATCTAAATCTCAAAACGATTCAAGAAGGTAAGGGTTGCACTTGGTCGGATCGGAATGCTGAAATCTGCTATTTCGGGCTTGGTATAATGTATCTCAAAAATACAATGCACAGCGACGGGACCTTTTTCTTTCTTCCCTTTTGTTAGATCCTTGATATCTACTGCTTGCAAAAAAAAATGCGAGTCAACCTAAAGAACGTGAACATGGATCCCACTTACTTCACCGAAATACAATACGTAGATATGCTCGGTCGCTTGACATGAAAGAGTTAGCTCTGCAGGCCTTGCAGGAGATCTTGTGTCAGACGCGATAACTTTAGAGGTGCCTACCTGCCATGGTTGGAGTAATATGGGCCGAGGCACAAACCTCAGTTCAACACATGTCATTTTGGTTATTGATGTTTGATGTTGTAATTTTTTTTTGTTTCACTAAAAGCTACATTTCCAAACTTGTTTATGTGAATATTTCCCTCTATGAATCTTCCTAGGTCCAAACCCAAGATTCTGTGGTCTGTCTCTGCCGTGGCCAGGACTCTCCAAACGCCATATTCTTCGTGATCGTTCGCGCCTTAGCTTGGGCGCGCGCTCTCCCGTAAAACCCTCGACATTTCCCGTTGGGAGGCTCTGTTCCTTTATTTTTTCTGGGTCCGTGTTACTCGCGTCGTTCCCTCTTGTAATATTCCTTTTACTTGCCAGCCCTCACGCTCTTCCAACCTAACTCTATTTGTGTTGCTCTTTGGATTCTTTGCTGGCGCAGATTTATTTTCGTCCTCTGGATTTCACATTCTTAGTGCCCAAACCATTGTCATCGGACTCGCTGGCCGCCTCGTCTCCAGAACAATTATTTGCAATTATTTTTTGTTCGTCTGCCACCATTCTCGTTCAATTAAACACTGAAACCACTTCAAATACCATAAACAATATTGCTATGTCACAATCACCTGCAGAAAGTGCCAACCTTCTTCCACCATCTCCAAATTCACAACCGGCCCTTTCAGAATCCACATCCCAGAGCACGAGTATTCAGCCGACGCCCAGTGTTGAGACTAGTGCTGCAAGTGCCACTGCAGGCGGCCGGGTCATTCTGAAAAACGTTTTGTATGTGGGCGGCTTGAGTAAGACTGTTTCAGAAGAAACACTTCGGGAATTAATGGGTACCGATGGTGCAATCTCTTCGATTAAACTCTTAAATGACAAAAATAGGCCTGGCTTTAACTACGCATTCATTGAGTTCCAATCGGATGCACAGGCACATGTTGCATTAGAGGCTTACAATGGGCAGCTGCTTCATGACTCCATGTTGAGAATCAACTTTGCCTACCAGTCCTCAACATTTGCCACGTCCCAAAATACAGAAGAGCAATTGTTCAATATCTTCGTTGGTGACTTGTCTTCGGAGGTTGACGACGAGGCATTGTACAAATTCTTCTCGCATTTCCCTTCCTTGAAACAGGCTCACGTCATGTGGGACATGCAGACATCTCGATCCAGAGGGTATGGATTCGCCACCTTCCGCAATTCTCTCGATGCAGAAACGGCATTGCAATCCATGAATGGGAAACAGCTCCATGGCAGAGCCATTCGCTGTAACTGGGCCTCGCATAAACAAGCTCTGGGTCCTAAACAAAATGGACTGCGCACTCAGAGCCAGAGGTTCCACCGAGTTCAGTATCCTCGATACCAAAATGTCGCCAGCCCCAATCTTCCCAACAACCAGAGATTTATGATGGAGCCTTCGGTATTCCCAGTTCCCATTTCCCTTCTAGGACAAGAGCATCAGCAACAAAACTTTGTGCAAGACACCGGCCCACTGATGTCACCACAGCCTTATGAGCTCATTATGAGGCAAACCCCGTCGTGGCAAACAACGGTATACTTGGGCAACGTAGCGCATTTCACTCAGCAAAACGATCTTATCCCCATCTTACAAAACTTCGGTTACATTCTTGACTTCAAGTTTCATCCCGAAAAAGGATGTGCATTTGTCAAGTACGATAGTCACGAAAGAGCTGCGCTGGCCATCTCTCAGTTGGCGGGATTCAACGTGAACGGTAGACCCTTGAAGTGTGGCTGGGGAAAGGCTCGCGTTCTTCCAAGCAACCCGTATCAAATCTACAACCCACCTAGCGCACCAATATATGAGGGTGTGCAGTGATACATATTCAATTCCTCGGGAAACTGGATGTGACGGACCAGTGATTCGTGCATAGTGAGCGTCCGAATGACAGTCCTACGAACATCCCGCATAGCGTCGGGGGACGTGGATGTATAGGTGTCTTAGCCCAGAATTTGAAAGTAACGACGTATGTGTAGAACAAGTCAATAGGAATTCAAAGATCTATCTGCATAGAAAGTTTCTGGTGTGGTCTACTTCGTGTTATGGATGTTTCCATCTTTCGCAGCAGCGCGACGGCGCACTCGCCCTCACCAAGATGGGATATGAGCAGCAGTCGAAAAAAAAAGAAGCAAATTTACCATCCTAAGTAAAGAACAACGTCGTCAACAAATACTAACGCCCATACAAAACGCTTTTTTTTCCACGTCGTATCTCAGACCTGATTGAAAGTTAAGTGTGCCCTAAATATCTCCTCTTGATTGAGAAAATCACGCGCTAGATAATTGAAACAAAGTCTTTTCCAGAAGAGGAAAGCCCACGTCTTCGAAATACAAGGACTTGCCACAGAAGAGGTCTTCTATCTTTGGCTTCATAATTTCTAGCAGCAACATTTATATCCTGCAAAGTGTGGTCTAGGCATCGCTACATGTACTTTTTGGTGTTGATCTTGGTGATCGTTTTGGTTTTACTTACATACATATTTCCCACTAGTGCTTCCACGTTGCTTGAATCATTCTGGCATTTCAACAAGTTGACATTTGTCAAAACTTTTTCTCCCAACGAAAAATATTTAGGAATCAGCATTGCAATCTTTGCTGTTCTTGCTTCTGCGTTTTCTTTCCAAACACACAGTCTCTCGCTGCTTTCCAAGAAATTACTTTCATTAATGTCCACATACAAACCCACAATAATGAGTGGCCGATGGCTTCCAGGCCTGGCTCGTCAACAACACTCTTCCAAGGAATCACGTATTGCTCAAAAAAACGGTGGTGAAATTGGCGGTTTGAGCAATGAGGGTAATACCTGTTTTATGAACTCTGTCCTTCAAGCCCTAGCGTCATCAGTTTCACTCATGAAGTTTTTCAATGACAATATATACGGTAACGTGCAGGGAAATCCTAATAGTGAAATTACAAATCTCAGAATGGGTATAGCAAATCCTCACATGAATTTTACAGCAGCTCTCAAAAGTCTACTAGATGATCTCAACGGCGTCTACGGCTCTCGTGGTAAAGAATTTAGCACACGGACACTCATGAAGAAAATGCCAGATGGACCCAAACAAAATTTTTTCTCAGGGTACAACCAGGAAGATGCACAAGAATTTTATCAGCTGGTCATGCGCATTGTTGAAAAAGAATACAAAACTTCTCATCAGAAGAAAACAGAGACACAACAACCTCAGAATGAACGGAAACCCCAAGAATCTCTCAGTGCTACGGATATTCCAGATTACATTTCTGGATATGAGAATCTTGGTAAATTGGGGACCGTATACGTACCTGCACACCAAATTGATCCAAATGTTCCGGATAGTGAAAATCGTGTATTTCCCCTAGAATTGGTCACGCCCGTTGATGGTGTTACCGCGGAAAGAATCGGCTGCATAACATGTGGTGAGATTGGGGGCATCAGGTACTCAGTAAACAGTGGGTTGAGTTTGAACTTGCCGTATGATAGATCCTATGGCACTAAGTATGAGCTCTTGCAGCTCATGAATGAATGGAAAAAGCCGGAACTCATTGACGATGTCAATTGTAATCGATGCGGCTTGATTCAAACAAAAGCGTTTTTGCAAGAGAGTATCGAAACAACGAATAATGATAAGTTAGTTGCAAATTTTTCCAAGAGATTAGAAGAAATTGAAAATGAGCTTGTCAAGGACTATATCTCTGATGAGGTATTTGAAAAATTGACCACAAAGCATATGATCAGAAAAACAACAAAATCAAAGCAAATTTTGATGAGCAGACCTCCCCCCTTACTTTGCATACACATTAACCGATCCGTTATGGACCCTAACACTTTCATGATCTTGAAAAATCCAAAAAGCGTCTCATTTCCATCAATTTTGGACCTAAACAATTACGTTGCTAGTCCTGATTCTATTAATATGGATGCAAGGCTTCCTTTTAGCAAACATGAAGAACTTCAGACTAGATTAAATCTGGAGAAAGCCCAGGACTCTCTGTTTATAAATGCTGACGCTTCATCTACTGCTAATGACGCTTCACACGACGGTTGTGACGATAAATCAAACTTTTTATCCAACAATTGTCAGAAGGTTGAAGAAAACAAAGACTTGAAATATCGTCTTAAAGCCGTAATTTCTCATATGGGTACACATAATTATGGTCACTATATATGCTTTAGGCGCTGGCGTGGTACATGGTGGAAAGCTAACGATGAAGCAGTGTATCCAACGTCTGAGAGTGAAGTTCTTACATCTCCAGGAACGTTCATGTTATTTTATGAATTCGAAGACTCATCTCAAAATGACGTGGAATTGCAATCTGACAATGAAGTTGATGACACTGATGGACTCTCCATTGTGGAACATTCAGACCCTCAAATTTCCTCTTCACTGAGTCTGGATAATGACGAAGAGGAAGACCTATGCTATAAAATCCCCATCAACTCTGACTTAACTAAGGAAGAAAGTCGGTCTGATTCCGAGGAAGATAGAAGAATGCTTTTCCCCCACTCGGAATTCAATCCAAGCGAAGAACGAGCATACTTTATGTAATATACCATGAAGTTTTCAGATAGTGTACAAATTAATAACCGAAATGAGTAAGTGCCCCTTTTGGGAAACTACTGACCTAGATAACCGAATGAATGATTACCAAACGTAGTTGAATTATTTGATTGCCAGAAAAAAAGAATTCATTTAGAGAAGTAGAGAAAACTGAAAAGTAAAGTATTTGAAAACTGTGATGTTTTATTAAGGGTTAAAACTTGAAGAGATAACTGGGAGCTCTGCGCCGGGCTTGCGTATAAGGTTATCACATCTACAAGTCCGATGCTCATCTCGAACCACGAATCCTTTGGGTACAACATCGAAATGGGCAGAAAACTTAAAGGACGACAATTTCAGGCAAAAGGGCTAAAAGGGGCCCTTCAAATGCACGTCGTCCAGGAAAAATTGAAACATGAAACACAAAAAGCACTTGAAGACAAAGCCCAGGCTCAAAAAGATAAAGCGAAATCCATCAAAAGTGGTGGAGCCAAGAAAAAACAGTCATCAATATCAACATCTACACAAAGCAAATCGTTCGTACCTTTCAGTCTCAACGAAACCCTTCTATTAGTAGGGGAGGGCGATTTTTCTTTCGCGTGCACTCTTATTCGTCAAAATCTAGTTTCTCCTCAGGATTTGATTGCTACAGGGTTTGATACAGAATCTGAAGTACAATCTAAATATGCAGATGCTATTGAAAACGTAAACTTTTTGAAAGAAAGTGGGGCATCTGTTATTCATGAGGTCGATGCCACGAACCTTATACAATCTTTGAAATTAAAAGCTCTGGGCAAAAATCAAAGGGCTAATATCTTCGAAAATGGCAAACGACTTAACTACATCATGTTCAACTTTCCGCATAATGGTCGTGGGATAAAAGATGTAGACAGAAATATAAGAGAGCATCAAAAACTAGTACTTGGTTTCTTCAAAAGTGCCATTACATTATTCAATGTCGTCAACAAACTCTCAAATTCATCGTCTACCGGTTACTTTTCGGAGAAAGAAAGCTCTGCCGAAAAAATCATAATGTCTTTGTTTGAAGGAGAGCCATACATTTCTTGGGGGGTTAAGGCTTTATCCCGAAGCGTAGGTTACCGAGTCGAGAGATCCGGTGCCTTTGATTGGCCTTTTTTCCAAGGTTATCACCACAGGAGAACCAACAGCATGAAAGATACCACAAAGCCTGCATCAGAGCGTGATGCTCGTATGTATTTATTTGATAAGGCTCTCTCGAAAGAGGAATTTGAAAAGTTGACCGGCAAAAAGAGTAAGAAAAAAAGGGACGAAAGTGACGAGGAATAAAGACAAAAAATATGGTCAATTGATTCCTTATGCTGGAAAAACACGAATGCAGTCATCAATAGAAAAAATCTCACGTGTCAAAGGATCTCGTACTTTGTCATTGTGGACACTATTGTCTTTCTCGTCTTTTTCTTCAGGATTGAGAAATTTGTCAAAAGGGTAAATGTTACCATTAGGGAGTTTGAATGGATTGTTATATATGCTTGTTTTGAGTTGAGCGTATGGCAAATTCTCACTTAAAGAGTATAATTCTGGGGAACATACCGGACATTGGTTGATTTTCTGAAGAAGTTTATAGTATTGATTTGGGCCCCGTAGAGCCAAATCTCGCAAAGAACTGTAGTTCAAATTGTTGATGTAATTATTTTCTTTATTGGTCTCAAAAATTGTATTATCCCTGTTGCAGAAGCAAGATTTTGTCTTTAAACTCGAAAGCCCTGCTGAAAGATACACAAATAAAGGGTATGTTTGTGGTAAACCAAAAACTCTTGTGTAATCTTTTGAAAAACACTCTGCCAACTCTTGCCAGTATTCTTCTGTCAGAAGTTTGCTATAGTGGTTCAACTGGTTAGGTTCGGCCATGCTCTGCCAAGAATATACTGAAGCAATGAAAGGATCATTTACCTCCAAATTATTCTGAGAAGAATCAATTTCCGAACTAAGACTCGATATAAATACAAGCAGTGATCCAAGCCTCGTGAGCTTTTTGCGATTCTTCTCGAAAATGGCTTCTTCGCTATTCCCGTAATTTTCTCTTCTAGCGTATGGAGCTAGATTTATCTTGCTATATGCAATTGCCAGGAAAGGATCACCCCTTTCGATCAAGGATAAATATTTGCAGTAATGAATCTCGAAAAGTAAATTTGAGTTCACTTTTTTGAGCGCTGCCCTATTATCATTGTACCATGTTGATATCGCTTCGAGGTCGTGATCTTCACGTATAGATCTGTGGACTTGATTGTAACTGGTATACACATCATGATCAACAAGCTTTGAAAGAGGTAACCTTGAGCGTAATTCGAGCTTCTTCAATAAATCAAGACCTATGTTGCCTTCCTTCTTTACATTCGACTTCAACAAATAATCTATAATAAGAAGATTGGTTTCGTCACGAAACCAGTTCATGAGATGCTCATTATGCAAATCTAGCACTTCGTTGCTTTGATCTCCAGATATTGATCCCTCATTTACTGAAGAATCACGCTCCCCAATTGTGTACTTCTTTAATTCACACAACCGCTGAACCCGATATGATAATCGCAGTCTATAATCCTGATCTCTCTCTATAGCCGCAGCAAGTTTTTTCAGAAGTTGGTTGTATGTTTTGATGATCCGGTTCACAAAAGCAAGCTTTTCAGCTACAGAAAGCAGTGTTGTGTTCTTGACTTTCTCGACTTCCTCAGCAATCAGTTTCTTTGATTTTTCTAATTGCTTTTGGATGGTTTTGATATTTTTTTTTATCAACTCACATGGTACAACAAACTGCACACGATGGGTTTGTACAGCAAATGTGAGCGTGGGCTCGCTCATTTTCAAGTAATAAACTCTATCGTTATCAGATGGGAAGTTTCTTTGATGTGGGTTCTATATAACTAAAGGAGGTTCATAAATCCTGGATATGCAGGCCAAAAGGACGGATAATCCGGGGTCTTGGGTCACATTCGCCGGATAAAGCCATAATGCGCGCAAACCCTGGCAAAATGGACAGCCGCCTCATCTGTATGGGTTTTGAACAAGAAATGTATTGGGCCGCCGAATAATATATAATGTAGTTTTAGACTAATGTAGTTCAGTATCATTCAACATATGCTTTAGAATCATATTCTTCAAATCTCTTTAGAGAGATTCATATGGAAAACAAGATTTCCACATTCTTTCGTTGGCTCATAACTTGTATTTGATTTTGAAGAATAAACAAAGTGGAAGACCTAAGCGAAAGCCATATACTTCAAATATCTATATTTTGAGATTCCTTATGTGGTGTCATTCTCAATTCGAAAGAAGTCGTCTTCACTGCTACTATTGTGCGCCTGCATCAGGGTCATCTCCATCGGTTCGGTGTCACCAAGCACACCATACCGACCTTTGTCTCTTCTCAACAATGAAGATAATTTGACCTTCAAAGACTCATACTTGTATGCGACTCTTTGTCGTACAAGCGAGCGACCACTTCTTCCAATCAAAAAGAAAAGTGCGAGACAAATAAGCAGGAAAAAAATGACAGCTCCATATAGCCGATGTGGCTGGATGCTCCATTTCAGCTCATGCGATTCTTTATTGTACGTCTCATAGTCATACTGGGGGTATATCGCGTTAGGTGACGCATTCTGGTACAATGGTCGCTTTGCCACATGCTCTTTCTCGGCTCCGTAAATGAATGATCCTTCGGCTGCAGTGAAAAAATACCCTGGTCGAGATAATTTAACGGGCGGAGAGTTCCAGCTTTTTGAGTAGTTATTGAACGCTTGAGCATATTCATCATTGGCATATAAAATGGCTCTTCCTAATGTCCATGAAAACGAAGAGCCGCCGAATTTATCAACGAGCTGCAAAGATTTAAACTTATCGTCTTTATAGGGAATTTCATCAATACCTAATCGAGGAAATCCTAAACCAACATGTAAAAAGTTCAAGATCCATGATGCTTTGAAGCAAAGTTCAGCAAGATCTTCTTCTTTGAGTCTTGCGTTTCCTTCTTTGAAACTGTTCATCTCCAAAAGATCTGTCAATGGACTAGAGCATATCTGTTGGGTCTTTGTGTATATTACATTGTAGTCGTACTTTTCTGTCTGGGTATTCATATTGGGAAAATTTTGTGACTCGAACAAACTGTTCACGATATCCCAATAGCCACTTACGCCAATGAAATGGTTAACATCAAAATCGAAGGACGGTATCATATCACTAAGTAAACAAGAGCTCACTTTACTTTCTTCACCAAGCAGCTGACAATTACCACTGAATTGGGACTTTCCCAGAGTATATGTGTTATTTGCGAGTACTGGAAATATCGAATTCATGCATTCTCGAAAATCACTCTTTCCAGTAAAATCGATGTAATGCTCGTCGATCAATCCAGTAAATGTGTATCCCTTTGGTAAACATGGGTCAGAGATTGGAGTGCGAAACCGATAAGCGTCTTCGGTAAAGTCGTTTGCCTTTCTAAAGTCTTCAAGGAGAAGCTTAAGGTATCTATTGTGGGCCTGAAACATACCGAACCCCAAAAATGAGTCTGAGTAAATATTTGATTCTGTCGGTTCTGGGGCAGAGTATTTACTCTTTATCTCTGCTATTGCAGGTATTGTAGTTGATGCCGATGACAATTTCAATGTTGATGATTCTGATTCTGATGATATCTCCTCTGTCGTTTCAATGAGCTGAGGAAGGGAATATAGAGAGAGACGGTATAAATTGTTACTGTGTTTTTCCATTTCAGTCTTGTTGGGCTGAAACACCACCTGGGTGGACGCGCCACCCATATCCAAGAGACCGTAGGTGGTGTGATTTTTTCCGTGCTGATGCTGTTCGGGCAAGTCAAAAGATCCCATCAATGAGTTGATGGAGATCCACCCGTATAAGCCCTCAATATTTCCATCAATGATGTTCACGTGTGATTTACAATCAGGAAGAAAAAAGTCCGAGCTTTCCGCCAAATACTGGCAAATGTTCTCTAGAATGGGCTCTTGTTCGTTGGGTGGAAGAAGACGCATACCTGCAGTTGCATGAAGAAATATCGGTGTACGATAGTGCTCCGACTTCGGTACGACAGAGCCAGCCAAATTAAGTAAGTAATTAAGGTGGTGTTTGCCAACTTTTTGAGGACTTTGGTTGAATGACGCGAGTCCAGGCTTGATGGTTCGGTGCCACGTTTTGTCGCTGAATACGTATGGAAACCGAAGCGAGTCTTTGTTCTGGTGTGTATCGGTGTCATCATCCGACTCCAGACCTGAATCCACATCCGTTTGGAGTGAGTTCCGTTCAGTCTCGTCCTCGAAAAGTCTCTTGACTAAGTTCACTTCCGGAGTGCCGGTGAAGTTTATCCCAGCTTCTAGTGCGTGTTGAGGATTGAGCCAATTGTAGACGTATGCGCGTGAGCCGCGTGAGCCAGCATCAATTACAACAATGTAATCGTACGGAATGCCATCCGGAGAATGGGCTGGCCCGGGGCGTGTTTTTTTCTGCACTTTATTTTTCCGTTTCTGTGAGGCAGTCATGTTCAAATATAATGGGATTTCAATGCCTCCTTGAAGAATTTTGAAAATGCAGTCTATAAAGGCCGGAGTGAACAGCGGGGTTACTCCCGCTCACTTAAAGTTTGCGTGGCGACAGGCGTTTCCATGATATGCCGTAGTCTGGCGCGATAGGCACGTGATGCTGTCAATAATCCGGTATTTCCGGCGCGCGTCGCAGCAAATGATAAGCCCATGAAATTTTCTTCCGGTTCCTGGTACAGTCATTTTGACCAAAAACAATAGAAATGCCCGAATATCACATCATTGGGTATGTTTCATGCAACTTTCATTCTGTTCTGTTGTGTTGTAATGAAAATTAGTCTGGAAATCTGGGGCTGTCCCCACGTGCACTACCTGGTGACGTACAGCCGTATGACTCACTAGAGTCTCCGAAATTATACTAACTTGACAGGGCCGGTATCATTGGTCTATACACTGCGTTCCAACTTTTAGACAACAAAGTCAATGCCAAAGAGATCGAAATTATTGCAGAGTTTCTACCTGGAGATGAGTCAATCAGATACACATCTCCGTATGCCGGAGGTAATTTTTCATGTATCACCGGAAATGACTCGGATACCTTGGAATTCGACGAATACACTTATAAAAATTTGAAGAGAATCCAGCAGGCTCTTGGTGGGGCTCAATGTGGCTTGGCAGAAACAATTTCTACCGACTTTTGGGACACACGACCAGCAGATGTAAAGATCAACTCGTTGAAAGGCTATCTCGTGGATTATGAAGAAGTGTCCTCAAAAGACTTGCCTGTGGGTGTTCTGTTTGGGATTCGGTTTCAATCATGGAGCTTTAATTGCCCAAAGTTCTTGTTCAACATGTACAAATATTTGGCCGGAGCTGGAGTCATATTTAGAAAGCAGAAATTAGACCACGTTTCTGCAGCATTCGGGGTGGAAACAAAGGTGGTATTCAATTGCACAGGGCTCGGCGCCAGAGATCTAGGCGGGGTGACTGATGCCAACGTATACCCAACCAGAGGTCAGGTCTTGGTTGTGAAAGCTCCACATATCACTCAAAATGTCATGAGATGGGGCGATGACTATGCTACCTATATCATCAAGAGACCCTCGTCCCATGACCAGTTGATATTGGGGGGGTTCATGCAGAAAGATGACTGGACTGCAGATACTTTCAGGCTGCAGAACTTGGATATTTTGAGGAGAACAACCACTTTATATCCCAAGATTCTTCAGGACAACCCTGGTGGTCCACATATTGAGGATCTTGAAATTATCCGTTCAGCCGCAGGACTTAGACCTAGTAGACACGGCGGCGTTAGAATCGAGAAGCAATCCTTGGACAATGGCCGCAAATTAATTCACAATTATGGTGCGAGTGGATATGGGTACCAGGCAGGTTTTGGCATGGCTAAAAGAGCTGTTCTATTGGCCATGCAACATTCCTCAAAATTATGAGATTAGTTTCTTTCAACAAGGATGAACCCTATATGAAAATATATCGTTCCCGTAGAAACAGTTGAAACTAGTGATCGTTCAACATGAGACCTTTTTCCTCTTCAGCATCAACATCGACACCGTAGTCTTCTAAAGCTTCACCCATATTATTGGTCCAGGCGTTTCTGGGCATATTGCTTCGAGGGTCCAAGTGTTTCTTTATCACAGATACCTTCCCAATTTTGCGCAACTCTTCATCGGAGAGTTTTCGACCTGTGAATTCAACATTTCCTCCATCAGGAGGCCATGGAATATTGAGCTGATCATCGTCATCATTTTGGGTAAACTTCACACCATCACCTATAGCATTTCCCCAAGGAAGAAGCCAAGTCCATGGTTTACCTAAGGTATTACTTAGATTCTGGAAGATTCCCAAGTCATAAGGGAAAACTATGTCATCTGATGTGAAATTTTGCGGTACGATTGACTCGTCTTGATTATGACGTAGATCTCTCAACTCCATTGATCTATTCATGGCTGCAGTTGGATTCCACGATGTGAGCATGGGCATTTCTTTGCTGTGCACTAGTTTGTAATTATTTCTTATCTTTAACCAAAGCCTCTCTGTATGTAATTGAGACTCTATTCGTTCGAACTCCCATACTTCAATCTGAGTTTTACCAATGGCAATATGCACGATGCATTTGATAAACAACACGAGGATGGCAAAGAATACAAATGCATCTAGTGGTATAAGTAATATCACTGCAGCAAGCTCAGACTTGCGAATCAAATATGCTGGTAAGTGCATGTCGTTCCAAAACGAAGCCGCACGCTGGCCGAGTTCCCATAATGTGAGCCCGGTAGCGAACAATACCCACACCAAAAACCTAATGAAGTGGGGCATATTTCCATGGCCGACACAGTTGTTTGTCCATGGACAGTGGTGGTCCATCTGGAGAATGCATACATTGCATTTTCTGCAATGGTGGGCCCTTTCTGGCTTGTAGTTCTTGCACTTGTTGCACCATTTCTTCCAGTGTGAGGGAGGCGGGACGTAAGACTTTGGAGCAGTTCCTGGCAGTTTCCAAATGGCTATGACATATGAGACCCATACCATAGTAACATATACTTGATAGCTAATCTGCGCATTCTTGCTCATGTGATAGGAGAACACGAAGTAATGTGATCCATATCCAATACTGGCAATCAATGCACTCGGAATCTAAAAGAACTGTTAGTATTGCACGGCAAATGATGGTTTTCTTGTGAAACCTTGTACTCAGGGATGTATACATACTATTATTCCTATCAAAGGCCAATGGAATTCCCACATTGTTCCGCTGAAATAGCTGATTTCGAATAGTATT
The DNA here is from genome assembly GCA_030561945.1 of Metschnikowia krissii. NCBI lineage: Eukaryota > Fungi > Ascomycota > Pichiomycetes > Serinales > Metschnikowiaceae > Metschnikowia > Metschnikowia krissii. Next base: position 489,742 of record JAKTYP010000060.1, on the reverse strand, counting down.
TTGCCTCCGCCGATCGCATTTTATGTGAAGCACGAGCGCGAACCCAATGCCCAAGGCTGAGCAATGAATTTTGAAATACAAATCTACTAAAATTCACACCCTTATCTCGATCAACTGTGGCGTAATATATATGAATTCCACAAGTGAAAACCTTTTCAGAGATTTTCCACCGTTTGGTCAGACCTATTATTATTAAGCTCCGCATATACATTGTGCCACGAAACATCGTTTAGTATACCATTCGCACCCATTATCAGGGAGAACCATATATATATATATGCATTATTTCAAACTTGAAGGACAAAAATGTTGTGAAGGTAGTAATCATATTGATTCATGCTTCAAAATTATCGTGATCCTCTTCCATCATATGACTATACAGACAATAGCCATGACTTATTATTGCACTCTACTGTAAATACTCTCAACCCCAAATCTAGATCAATCTACTCTCACTAAACATCCAAAAGATTTCAATTACGTATTTCCAAGGTCCATCTCAAGAAAATATAAAAGAAAAAGAGACAAAGGCTAAAGAAAACGCGTACATATGCACCGACAAAACGCAGAATGGTTTCCTGGAATAGGAAAATTAGTAAACCTATGCTGTCCTAGGCCGATGCTAGCCTGCATATCACGTGACTCTCCTCAACGAAGTGGCGATTGGTTTGGCGGGCTTCCTCCCGTTGCCAAACCAACATCTTTTTACATCAATAATGGTATGTTGTTAGCCAAACAGGCTGGGAAATATTCATCAGCAACTCGAATTACTAACTTTCTCAGACTTCTATCGGAACAGGCTACGACTTGTCAAACAGTGTTTTCTCACCAGGTATGTTATCTCTCTTGCTCCTCTCCCTTACTCGTCCATCACACATACAAATTATACTAACCCTATAGATGGAAGAAACTTCCAAGTGGAATACGCCATGAAAGCTGTGGAGAATGGTGGCACATCTATTGGCATCAAAGCCAAAGATGGTATAGTTCTTGCCGTGGAAAAGATTATGAACTCCAAGTTGTTGGTGCCGGGTAAAAATAAAAGAATCCAAACCATAGAAAGGCACATTGGCGTTGCATACTCTGGATTATTGCCGGACGGCCGCCATTTTGTCAACCGTGGCCGTGATGAGGCCAAGACTTTTGCCAGCATTTACAAAACGCCGATAGCCGTGCCTCATTTGATGGACAGATTGGGGCACTACGTCCAAAATTACACTTGTTATAACTCTGTGCGCCCTTTCGGTATAATGTCTATCGTAGGAGGTGTTGACGAGAACGGACCACATTTGTATATGATTGAACCTAGTGGGGCCTTTTGGGGTTATACAGGAGCCGCTTGTGGAAAGGGCAGGCAGACTGCCAAGTCCGAGTTGGAGAAGTTGGACTTCGAGCAATTGACTGTAAGAGAAGCCGTGAAGCATGCTGCTCGAATCATTCACCAGGCACACGAAGACAACAAGGACAAAGACTACGAGTTGGAGATCTCCTGGTGTTCGTTGGAAGAGACTGGCGGAAATCATCAGTTCGTGCCTGAAGACTTGTTGCAAGAAGCAATCAAACTAGCCCAAGAGGAAGATGAAGATGAAGATGAAGATGAAGACACAGAGATGGCCAGTTAGATACCTGGTATCTTGGTGTGGTGCAGAGCAAAAGTAGTCAACAAACGAAAATAAAATAAAGAAAACAAAAGTAAAAAGTGTTAGGGAGCAGAATATACATAGAGCTCTGGGTTGAAAATTAGCATGCTCCCGTTGTAAAATCACCATATACTACTCCGCCAATCATAGTGTCATGTATGACTAAGCGGCCACGTCGCATCTCTGTCTAATGGCCTTCTATGTTTACAACGGATGAGTGTTTCAAAGTCCTTGCTACCTGGAGTGTACTCAGCATTTACAGGCTAGAATAAAGCAACGAATTTATGAATGCGAAGAAGAAATGTGTGCAAGCATGCCAAGGGAAATTTCGTTTTTGGGCACCTGCCTGTATTGCACTCTACGCATTATACCCTTTTCGGAATATCATCTACAAGAATCTCGCCGTCTAGCTAAACAAACAAGGTGAAGCGAGCACGAATAATTGATAAATTGTGACCAACGTACCAAAACACCCATTTGCATCCATTCGGCCATCCGATCTTCTATTCTTGGGGAAAAACCCACGGCCTTCGGGAAAAACTTGATCATTGATTTAACCATATACGTGAAATGCTGTATCCTCTCGAGAACACCCCACGTAATAACCTTGAAACCCTGCATCCTATAGCATTCCAATCATCCACTACACTTGAAAACATGGAGTATACTGCTGATTCCAGCCTGTTTATAAGCCACCCTGACCAATGTCATGAAGCAGAAGAATTAAGCATGCTTAAAAAGCCTCCTGTTGATAATTCAAGCATATCCGTCGATAGACTCCGAGAGCACTTTTCTCGTACTAGCTCCCCTAACATAACAAGGATGACCATTCCCTTTGAAGACACAGTGACTGAGGAAGTACACGATTCTGTGCTTAATGACCTCGATGAGTTTCAAGATTTGAAGCTTTCAGTGCCTGAAACAAACCCGGAACAAGTAGATGAAGCCAGGTCAGTCTTCATGGAAAAAAGCTACTCCGAAAATATGGCGGCAATGCACAGCATCTCCAAGTGGAATAGCTCTGCAACACAAACTTCGCATCCTCTAAGACAGCTGTCCTCGAGTAAGAATTCACCCTTTTTAACGCTTTCTGAAGAACGCAAGATCGCACTGAGTGTGTCCTTCCGAAGGGCTTCTATGCATTCAGAGGGGAGCTTAGACTTTCAACATTCAACATTTCTTGACGACAGGAAAACCCCTTTTGACCTGGACATCAATATCGATGATTATAAAACAACCATGGGCGGAGGTCGTGCTTCATCCTGGCGCAACTTCCGTAGCATTGCCCCAGCTCCACTTTTTTCACAAGCCAAAAGCATGCATGTCCGACAAAACTTTTCCGAGTCTCAAAGTGTCGCCTCCACAGAAAAGATAGAAGATCTATCCAAACAACTCACCAACTGCAAGATCCAACTTAAACTCTACGAGAAGTTTTTACAGGATTTGATTGATAAACACGCAATCAAATTCCCTGAATTCACAAGCTTACACCTGAGTCTCGACTGTACTACTGCCGCCAATGACTTCTCTAGTTCGCCCCGGCTGTTAGCAGTAGAGGAAGTGTCGCCTGAAAAAGAACTGGTAGAAATGACAAACTTGGTAGAAGACCTATATGCGAGCTTAGAAGAATATCAAGGCAAGTGGTGTAATGCTGATAGCAAACTCTCGGGATTAAATTCGGCGATTTCAGAATTTATAAAGGAAGCAATTCTGATTCTTGAAAAGCTTGGCGTGAACATGGCAAGTTTTGATGAAATCGGTGCATGTGAGGAACCTCTTATACAGCTTAGTCGGGTTCTACAAATGCTACGTGACTTGGAACCGTCACAATTTCTCCCGAATAGCCGCCCGCAAAAATTAAGCCCAACCTCTTCAAGAAGCTCTTTTTGCAAAGATGATAATCAGAAATTGTCTTCCAACACCTACCCCTTGCAAAAACAAATCCAGAACCATGCTGAATATGTAAGTTCAACTCCTCAAGGATCTGACCAAAAAACCCTCACTGAAGAGAGCATTGATAGCAAACTCCAGGAATATCTGGCAATGATAGAACGTCTCCAGAGAGAAATCAACGAACTCAAAGTCCAAAGCAGAATGGGATCCGTGTCTGATATAAGTGAACACACATATCACTTGCATAAAACCAGAGATCGTGAGAAATTGTTGCTCGTTCAAAAAGACTATGAAATTTTGCAAGAAGCTCACCACGATCTTATTGATGAACACCACAATCATAAGAGCTCGCTGGAGCGAACAATAGCTTCTCTTCGAAGCCAACTTGAAAATGTACAAAGAGACAAACACGCGTTACGTACTGAATTGAGTGTCATGAAAAACTCCCAGCGTGACTTGGAATTATCTGTGGAGAAACAACGGGTGCTTACTGCAGAGAAAATCAAACTTTCGTATCAGATTGAGGCTCTTACCCAAGACAAGTTCTCGATGCAGAAAAATTTAGAAGCCCTTACAGCAAAGTTGACGGCGACCTCAGACAACAATGCACCGAGCATCGAAGACATACGTCATAAATCCAATGACGCGTCAGATGCCCTTGATCATTTCTTCGAGATAAATGTTGAAGAGTTCGAAAAGCTTTTGAAGTCATTCAACCGCATCGCCGATGATCATTCGCTTGATGAACCAAGAAAGAAAATCGGATTTCTTCTGCCATTCAAAGGTACACGACTCATAGATCAGCCGGGAAAAGTCATGCTGTCGATAAAAGACGCGCACCGAAGCGTATTCAGATTCTTTTCTCGTGCTGTAGACGTTATTGTGAACGACCACATTCGCCTCTTATTGAAAGAAAACGAACAAAAAGATGGCTATGAAACCCGCATTGCTGAGCTTGAGAATGCGGTCAAAGCTTTGGAGACGCGTAATAAACAGTTGAGTGAGCGTCCAGAGTACATTCCTTCCCCACGTCTGAAATTACGCATCGAAGAGCTCACAACCAGATGGAAAGCTGAGCGTGAGGCACGAATAATGGAGAATAGACTGGCTGAAAAGCGTTTACAGGAGCTCGCTGACGAGGCCAAAACAAACACCTAACTGCGTACTGCTGGGAAGAAGCACTTAGTAGTTTGCAGCCGCGAGCACACGCGATGTGCCATAAGAATCATCACAAACGATGAATGATTACAGATATATGTACGAACACCAATATTTAGACGGACTAGAAGCTGAAAGTTTGTCGATTAGCCTAATTTTCACCCTAAATTTTACCCGACCTATACACAGAAAACACTAATACTTGTGGAACAATGAACACCCGTGCACCATGTTCCTGCGACGCCGTTCCTCAGCAAAGGAAAAAGAAGAAAAATTTTCAAAAGACGGCCTTCACTCACTTAGCAACACATTTCTCGATAATGTCTGAGCCTAGATACGAAGAACTCGAGAAACAAATCTCGGTCGATGACATCGACTTTTCCGACTTGGAGTCCAAGTACGCTGTTGATGCCGATATTGGCATGGAGAACTACGTTGTGGTTGATGGTGCGCCAAAAGCTCCAGCCTCTAAGGCCCCATTGTTGGAGAAAGTCTTGAAGAAATTTTTGTCCAAGGCCGGCGAAGTACTCGAAGGTGAAGCTGGCATCCATCTTCCTGTGGAAGACAACATGACCAAGGGTTACCTTTTCGTGCAGTACAAGACCCCCGAAATGGCTGCTGCTGCTGTATCTCAATTGAATGGAAAGCCATTGGATGCCAAGCACAGATTATTTGTGAACAAGCTCTCGGATATCGAGAAGTACTGCGCCGAAGGCAGCGTGCCTTCGACGTTTGTTGAACCAACGGTGCCCCCAATGCAGTCCTATGGCTACTTGAAGTCATGGTTACAAGACGAATCTGGCCGCGACCAGATTGCATTGCACTACTCCGATACCGTGGGTGTCTTCTGGAACAACTCTCACAACGAGCCAAAGCCTGTTTTCGAGCCCAGAAAGGGCTTCACTTCCAAGTACGCGAAGTTCTCGCCAAAGGGTACTTACATGTTCTCTATTCACCCACAGGGCATTCAGTCCTGGGGTGGTCAAAATTTTGAGCGCATCAACAAGTTCATCCACCCTCAGGTGCGCTTGATCGACTTTTCTCCCAGTGAAAAATACATGGTCACATTGTCTCCCGCACCCATAATGCCACCTGACAATGCGGCCGATGCCAAAGATTACCCCTTCAGCCCAGAGTCTGAAGGCCACAAGTTGGTGATCTGGGAGTTGGCCACAGGTGAGCCTGTTAGAACTTTTGCTTTGCCGCCACATTTGGAATCCCTGAAGGACATGCCATGGCCACTTGTCAAGTGGTCTTTCGACGACAAGTACTGCTGCCGTCAAGGCCCTGATGCTTTGGCAATCTATGAAACTCCATCATTTCAGTTGTTAGACAAAAAATTAGTGAAGATCGAAGGCATCATAGACTTTGAATGGGCTCCAGCTGGTGTCAAGCTTGATGGTTCCAGAGCTGAGGCTGGCGAGCACGTCTTGTCTTACTGGACTCCAGAAACCACTAATCAGACCGCCAGAGTGGCATTGATGCAAATTCCTTCGAGAAAGGTCATCAGAACTGTCAACATTTTCCAGGTCAGTGACTGTAAGATGCAATGGAAGCCTGACGGTAATATGTTATGTGTCAAGGTCGACCGTCACACTAAATCTGGAAAAACTTTTTTCTCAAACTTGGAGTTTTTCAAAACCGCAGAGAGAGATATTCCCGTGGAAAAATTGGAGTTGGAGGATGTGTGTGTCAACTTTGCCTGGGAGCCAAATTCCGATCGTTTCGTGATCGTCAGCAGATTAGACGATGGAAACGACAATCCAGCAATTCCAAGAAATGACATCACTTTCTACAGTCAAGAGATTACTGGAAAGGGTAAGGCCAATAAATTCAAGGTTTTGAATAAGGTGCAAAAGAAACACACCAATGGTCTCTACTGGTCGCCTAAAGGTAGATATATCGTGACTGCTACAATTGCAAAATCTTTGGGTGAGTTGGAATTTTGGGACACGCAATTTGAGAGTGACAAAATTCTGAAGAAGACCGAAGTAAAGTTATTGAAGACTGAAGATTTTGGAGGAATGACCAACGTCTCCTGGGATCCATCCGGCAGATTTGTCGCTGCTTGGTCATCGCTGTGGGTCCATGCTATTGGAAACGGTTACAAGATGTTCGCGCTCACAGGTAATGTGTTGAGAGATGAATCCGTTGATTTATTTAAGGACTTCATCTGGAGACCCAGACCAGCTTCTTTGCTCACTCCAGAAGACTTGAAGAAGGTCAAGAAAGCCTTCCGCGAATACAGCGCTCAGTTTGATGAGACAGATGCTATGGAAGCCGACACTGCCACCAGAGAGGCCATCTTATTGCGTCGTAAGTTGTTGGAGGACTGGAGATCTTACAGAACCAAATTTGACGATAAGAAGACCGAGGACCATAATGTGGAGGCAGAGATTGTTGAGGAGATCAAGGAAGAAATTATTGAGGAGACTGAGGAAATCGTTGAGTAAACATTTCTGCACCCCTGGGATTTGAATATTTGCAGAATTTAAGTATTTGAGAAGACTTGTACCCATTTATATTGGAAAGAATACATCTTCCCAGAATGCGGTTGTGTTAGATATGCTATTTTATATATGTACAGTATAAATACGCCGCCCTCGTGGTCCATTACATGATGGTCTCAAACTGCTTTTGTCTTTAATTGAAGCCCGTGCCATTTAGCAATCTCATCTTTTAAAACCTCATTCACTAGGCGGTGCTGTTTGATCATTGGGATACCTTTGAACTGTTCGCTTTCAACTAAGATGGCAAACATGGATCCACAACCCCCACTGACATCTCTAACATCTAATTTCTTGGGAGTGAACTTTTCATGTAAAATGTCATAGATCTTCTTCTCGTATGCCTCCATAGGGGGAGAGGACAAGAATCTGCTAGAGAAAACAGATGCCCGTACAAGCTTAGTAGGTGATCTAATAAAGGAGGGGAACATGGTTTAGTTTGATGTAGCTTTTTTGTCGGAGAAGGCCTATGACTTCAACAATGAAGACTTCAGGTGGTGTTGAGAGTGCACGGAATCTGATCTAGAGGAGTGTGCGGAACCAAAAACAGGAATAGTTGAGATATGGAGCTTTTAATTTTCATTGACATGGTATGATTATTCTAATAGGTTCAATCTATACATGATATAATTGATGACTCAATTATCTCTTTAAACTCCAATTGAAAAAGCGAAACACTGGGACTTTTACGTTCTCTCGTTTTGACACCTGCGGAAGTATTCCAAATAGCTACTCGCACTGTATTTCGCAGCGGGTTGATGTTGAATGCGGCGATATACGTGGCTGTGGAAAGTGACCAGCAAATAAAGCAATAACCATACCAATTACTTCAATAAGCTATCTTGAGTTTTATCGTTCTTCCTGTTGATCATCAGTCAATTCTCGTTTAGGTTCAGGTTGAGATGGCGCTTCGTATTGTAGTATGCGGTGATGAAGCAGTGGGAAAGTCCAGTCTCATTGCCACGCTTGTAAAAGATGAGTTTGTGGCCAATATTCGAGGTAAACTACCAGCCGTGAGTATTTCACGAGACGATTATGCTGTTACGGGTGATTCCAGCTCAGAAGTCGAGACCGATTTGGAGAAAACAGACATAGGATCAATATCCGGGTATATACCAGACACTACTATAGTCATTGATACTGTGGCTTCTGACCACGCCGAATTGAGCAAGCAGTTGAAACAGTCAGACGTCATTTTATTGTTGTACCTGGATCACTACACATATGAGCGTATTCTGCTCTACTGGATGCCTATGTTCCGTGCGCTGGGCGTCAATTTACCCATAGTCATTTGCGCCAACAAATGTGATCTCATGACCAAACTGACCGATAAAACAACATCAACTTTTAAGCAGCAAAGCAAAGAAGAGTTCGTTCCTTTGATAAATGAGTTTAAAGAAATAGAGGCATGTCTAAGATGCAGCGCCAAACTGAAAGTCAACGTGGTGGAAGCATTTTACTTATGCCAGCGCGCCGTGACGCATCCGATCTCCCCAATATTCGATTCGAAAGAGGGAAACCTCAAGCAGGCAGCTGTAAAGGCCTTGCAGCGAGTATTTTTTCTCTGCGACGCCGATCTTGATGGATTTCTCAACTTCAAGGAGTTCTCTGATCTTCATTGGAGATGTTTTGGAAGAGCCGCGTCACAAGATCACTTTGATGATATATTAAGAACAGTGAATTCTATCATTCTTCCTGAGTTGAGTATTACAGGGGAAAGTAAAGGCATCTCTGAAAGCGCATTCATAATCTTGAACAAACTATATGCGGAGCAGGGGCGCCACGAAACCATATGGGGTATCTTAAGGGCTTTTCACTACACAAACTCACTTTCTCTTAACGACCGGTTTCTTTACCCTAAGGTAGATGTCAATCCAAATTCTAGCGTGGAGCTCAGTCCAACAGGGTACAGATTCTTGGTCGACTTGTTTTTAAAATTTGATAGAGATAATGATGGAGGGCTCAGTGACCAAGAAATGAAAAACTTATTTCTTCCCACGCCCGGAGTACCGAAACTATGGAAAGAAACGGGATTTCCGTCCTCAATCGTATGTAACGAAGAAGGATTTGTTTCTCTACAAGGCTGGCTTGCACAGTGGAATCTCACTACATTTCTAGATTACAAGACCACATTAGAATATTTGGCATATCTTGGCTTTGATGAAGGAAATTCAGCAAAAGCAATTAAGGTAACAAAACCAAGGAAACGCCGTCAAAAACAAGGCAAGCAATATAGGGGTGTTGTGAACGACAGAAACGTGTTCAATTGCTTCATTCTAGGAGCTCCTAAGTCTGGAAAAACATCACTCTTGGAACTGTTTATTCGAGGCACATACAGCGAGGTCTACCTGCCCACGATCATTCCCAAGCTATGTGTTAAAGACATTGAGCTCCGTGGTGGAAAGCAATGTTATTTGATTTTGGAAGAATTGGGTGAACTAGAACCCGCGATACTAGAAAATCAAAAACGCTTGGATCAATGTGATGTAATATGCTATACGTACGACTCATCAGATCCTGAACTGTTCCAATACATCGTGAATCTCCGAGAAAAGCATGCGGGCACTCTCAATGATATACCCTCAGTTTTTGCCGCATTGAAAGCGGACTTAGATAAGCAACAACAGAGGGCGGATATACAACCAGAAAATTATATTCGGGATTTGTTTTTGGACTCACCGTTGCACATATCAAGCTCCTGGCCCATGTCCATTCATGAGCTTTTCATACAATTGGTTGATGCTGCGAAAATGCCTAGTACTGCAACGCCCGGACTAGACCCACATCCGGACACTGTCGATTTCGAAAACATAAAACGTATTGTGATTGCGGGTGGTGCGATTACAGTGATGTCACTCTTTTCTGTCTGGATTTTTCGTAGCGCCCAAAGACTGGGTAGAATTTGACGTTCCCAAGTTCAGGCTATCTCTTTGGATGTAGTAGCGACTTTAACGTATTTTCACTTTCCAGGTCCCTGCATGTAAAATCTATTTTTACGAAGAAAGATACATTGCACCCACCTCTGGAACAACAAGCAATTTTCTGCTGCATTATGACTGAGTTAGTAAACACGAAAAAAAAACACAAATCCGTTCTAACTTTGACTGGAAAAAAATATAAGCCAGTTCATTGATCATTTTTGGGTCTTCATGAAAATAATGATTTCTGCTATCTCATTTTTTAAGATCATCTCCTATTCCGTTACATGCGCAGTATTTTTTTGTTCAAATACAGTGCGATGATGCGCATCGCTGGTACTCTTTATTTTCAATACCACCTAACCAAAGAAAATGTCTGAGCCATCATTTAAGCCCGTCAACGTCACAAAGCCTATTCCAAATCTGTACGATTTGGGTAACTTGGCTACTTTTGACCCTAATCCTTTGGACAATGCTAAATTAAATGATCCAGAACAGAAAGAAGCATATTTAGCGTCGGTCACCAGAGACAACCTCCAACTTCTAATCAATCAAGTTTTATCTTTGCCTATTAAGACCACCACGGACACGCATGGCTCTTCTACGGGTCAGGACTCTACCATGACACTTATACAGCTTCCAGAGCCTTCTACACCATTGCCCAGAGAGAAGTCCATTCCTAAGGACAAGCCTAAGACAAAGTGGGAGAAATTTGCCGAAATCAAGGGCATCAAAGCCAAAGCCAAAGATGGTAAAATGGTATATGATGATGCCACTGGTGAGTGGGTTCCCAAGTGGGGTTACAAGGGGAAGAACAAAGACCTTGACGACCAGTGGTTGGTTGAAATTGACGAGAAAGCCAAGGGCACCCCAGATGAGTTGATCGACCCAAGGTCTTTAGGCCGTGCGGAGAGAAAGAAGTTGGTGAAGAAGAATGAGTTACAGCACAAGCGTAACATGAAAAACCTGCTGGTTTAAATCGGTACACGGTGTACAGGATGCAGTTCTGAATTACGATATTTTGTTCAGAACAAATCAGCATGGTATCTATGGGTACGAGATGTCGTCGGTTTTTTTGTATGTATATCATGGATTGCTTATTATAAAAAGAAAAGAATTCAGTTAGCTCATCTCACCCGGATGACATGTTCACAGAACAATTAAGAATTATTTTGATACAGTGTGTATCCGGTGAAGCATGAGTATTTCAGAAAAGGAGAGTTACTTAGATATGTTGTATATTAATTTCTTAGCAAAAACACATCTTTAAGAAATAGAAGTTTTCCCATTATAGAACAACCAAGCTATCAACCCTATATGTCATGCTGTTTTTTTCAAGGTGCGCGACTGTAGAATGACTGCAGTATTCCCCAGATTAATAATGCAACTATCAACTTCAACCAGTTCTCACCTTATTTGTCGCCAGCCAAAAATGACTGGGACATGTAATCCATCTCAATATCAGAATATGATTGATGTACGTGCATTTTAACTAAAGTTTCCTGGAGATTTGTACCAAAATTATGATGTATCAGCAACTAACCAACAAGGCTATTTTGAGCGTTGCCGACCTTGATAAGATATCCATCAAAAGAATCAGAAATGCAATTCTGGAGCTTTTTGACGTTGATTTGGTTCCCCATAAAGTATGTCTTCATTTACCTACGTCGATCTAATTTTGTTTGTCTGGCTTGTTTTTGTTGTTTCATGCCATATACTAACCCCTTCGCAGGAGGAAGTGAACGAATTGATATTGAACAGATATTACAAACTTGTAGACGAAAGAGCGCATCCGCCTCAGAAAACTGAAGAGGACGATCATTTTATGGCGATACGACTTCAAAAAGAAGAAGATCATAAGCACGACACCAGGCGCGGGCGGACCAATGTGTCAAAAGTGAGCAAACCTCGTGCAAAAGGAACTCGCTCAGCGCCAAACAATGCATTCAATGCGAATCTCATACTTTCCCCAAAACTCCAAGATGTTGTTGGAAGTCTGAGTATGAGCCGGCCCCAAGTGGTCAAACAATTGTGGATTTATATCAAAGCGAATGGGCTCCAGAATACGTCTGATAGGAGAAAGATCATGTGCGATGAAAAACTCGCCAAAATTTTTAAGAAAAATACAGTGACCATGTTCGAAATGAACAAGCTTTTAGGCAGCCATTTATACAAAAAGGAAGAGTTGGCAGATGGGACCGACCTCTCTTCTGAAGAACTGGCTGAGAAAAAAGATGTGAGTCCTACCAACTATTCAAAATCACAAAGCGACGGCCTTTCATTGCCTAAAATTGACTTGAAAAAGGAGGATGAATCTGCAGAGGATACAAGTGAAATCAGTGAAGTAGAAGACTAGTGAGGAGTTTGGCAAGCTGAGCGGTGGAAAACTTCGTGAACTTCCATTCTGGAAAAGAAGTGACGATATACGTCTAGAAGGATGATTTGCAAAAGCTTTCGAAAAAAATTCAATCCAGAGACAATCGTGATCTGAAAAACCAAATCAAAGACAATTCTCTTGTAGTGCTGTGTGCTCTAAAATCATGGATCTTGTTTTTTATCACAACGTTTCTGTTTATTAGATATCATCCCAATGCGTCATTGGCTACTAGCAAAGACATTAGTATCTGAGAAGTTATAAAATGGAAAAAAGCCATCTAGGACACGAAATCAAGCAGCTAAAAATATCAAAAAACATTGCTACCTCTTTTTTTTGGAGAGCATGGCTTGGTGTATCATTTGTGAAAGCTTGTAAAAACCTGAACCATAATCAGGGCCTTCGGTTCTGCGATGGGCCTCCTTTACTCCACGCTCGTTCGATTCAATGATATAAGAAAAAATGTAACTGAAAACCTACAAGGAATCATTTTTTAGATCTAGATTCGTCCAAAAACAATATATATATATATATATATATATACTGTACTAAGAAAACTAACGGTAGATAAAAGATACCGTGAAGCGTTCCATCCATTTATGATTCATAAGTAGGCGGTTCGCAACCCTGGCCGCTAACTCGCAGCTAGTCGCGTGCGTCTCGCAGGCACTCAGGCGCATGTATCTAGCATCGTTTACTTCTACCTCAACACTGAAAACAAATGACCCAAGGCAGCATGAATCCAGCGAAGCGAGAGATCACCGCACATTCCGGGCGTTCGCATAGTCTACAGTCGACAATATCCATAGATCCATCGTATGAGAATGTGGACACGCATAAGCTTTACGAGGCCACTCTCAAAGCCGTTTTGCTCGAGTATATCTGCGAGGCCCGATTCTACAAACCGACCACTCAGCCCTCTAGAGAACGGCCCGGAAAAACTGCGTCCCGTAGTGGCTCTGAAATACGAAAGTCAAGACTTCTTCGCCTGGGGCCAGATGCGCTGTTGCCGACCCAATTGCTCACTGATCTCAAAGCAAGGCTCAATAAAGTGGCCATGGCCAGCGACTCAAAATATAGCGAGCTCACGCGGCGCCTGCTCTTGCGTTTCTATGGTGATCTTCTTGATCCAAAATGCTTTGAAGAAATCAGCCGCCTGAGCTCTGTGGACATTCTCGTCATGAAGTTCGTTTCGACGGCAAACAAGGAAGTCACCAAATTAGGTCTGATCCAAAATGATGACATCAGTAGCGTTGTCTTTAGCCAAACAGAAACCTTCATCAATATAATTATACGGCTAGTACAAAAAGACAAGAATTCAGATGCGTTGATAGCTAAGCTCAAGGAGCACAAGGCCTCGCTAACTCCGCTGAAGTCTTCCTCATCGACATCCGTTTCTTCTGGAATTTCGCCTACATCAACAACTTCTGCAAACTTTAATCTTCCGACTCCTTCGTTCGAGTTGTCTGACATGGACCAGTCCCATTTGGCATTGTTGAAGTCGCTATTTGATGTGGACTCGACTCAACTTCTAAAGGATGTCGTCCGTCTCAAACCACTTATTAGCCAAAAAGCATTGGCTAAGGATATTGAGCAAGTCTTGTTTTATGTTGGAAAAGATATTGGAAACTTTTCCCCCGCCAGTTTTACAAGTAGGGAAGCGTACGAATCTTGGAAGAGCAGAGAAACGGCCCTATGTGATCTTCTCACCAAAAAATACACCATCCCGCCATCGAAAAAACTTCTTCCCCTTCCCCCACTTCCGTCTGGAGAGGAGTTTTACATCATGCCTCTTAAATCCAAGACTTTGCCATATTATGTCATGCTCTGCAAGTTGTGTCTACTTAACCACAAACAAAATAGTGATGGCCCAGTTGAAAATAGCCTGATCCTTGCAAATAAATCCAAAGATCTTTTGTTGTTATGCAGTCGCCTTTGGCATATAGATGCACTGACGAAAGCAGTGTGCCTTTATACTGCAGCCCATTTGTCAAAACTCCTTATCGACCCTCTTTTTCCTACTAGTGGGAAAGACTTGGGTCCAATTATGCTAGAAACTACTGCAAGTGTCTTACAAACATGCAAACGAGTGGTTGAAGATGGGGGGCTTGATTGGGATGAGAAACAAAACTGGGCTTTGAAAGATCAAGAAGATTGGGCTAATAATTTGGGATACACCTTTAGTGAGCTATTATACAGTGTGAAAGAATGTTTAGGTGCTGTTCTCAGCAAAACAGTAAAGCCCAAGTTTGGTCCTTACTTGACCTTTTTGGCAGAGTATGTGGAAGCAGATACTCTTTTCAGCCAAGTTGACGCTTCAAATCTTCCAAAAAAGTGGGAAAAAAGACTTACAAAAGCCTTAGTACGGACTTCCGAATCTCAGTATGCTAGCTATCTCGCCACATTACCAAGAGATGATACGTTAAGCGTTGTACACGTGTTGGATATTGCCGACAATTTAATTGATGATGTCAAACTTCTACAAAAAAGATACAAAAGTCCGTTGTTGGGATTTTTAAATGTTCCCAAAACATACGCGGCGGTGGTTATGAGTAGATTTGCTTCAGACTCAGAAAACATTATTAAACACATCACTGCCCATATAAACGCCAGAGGTGAGTTTTTGAGCTATTCCGATGCCTTGGAAGTTTATAAATCACTATGTGAAATCCGTTCTATACACCAGCAGGTTGCACCGACTAGTCCCTTTGCTTTTGAATTGGAAAACTATTTTTTCTCTTATCTCAAAAGATGGGTCGCTGAAAGCAGCGAAAAAATTATGGAATTTGTGAACAACGCTTTGATCGAAGATACTTTTAATCCCATTGACATAGAAGACGACGCAAAAAAATACAGCACTTCAGTGCATGATATTTTTTCATGTATTCGACAATACCTAAAAATATTGAATGATCTTAATTGGAGTGACGAGTATCAGCTTGCTCTTGTCTATACAACCCTCATGAAAAGCATCAGCTCGTGTTGTTTACATTACGCAACTGAAATATCTGAAATGATTATGAGCGACCTCAATCTTGAAAGCGAAAGACAAGACAATGGTGTGAATCCCAAATCGCAAACTGGATGGCTCGCTGAGGTTAAAAGCATTGTCAACAACATTAAGCTTGGTAACCAAAAAATCGAAATCGAGCCTTACAATTTCACATCAAGAACTTGCATCGGTCTCAACAACTTAAATGCAATGACGCAACAGCTCTCCAAGTTGGAAAACGTATTGGATCCAGAATTGGTGTCTGAAAAAATACGAAAAAAAAACCCAGCTTTACATGATGATTTTACCAGTCATGTTTTCTCTATTCGTGTGGTCAAAGCAGAAAATCTAAAATCCTCATCAGATAGTCCAAACATAAAACCCTATTTGACAATTCTTGATACACACGCGAAAAAACGTGTAGCTAAAACAAGAACAATGGATTCTGCGAACCCCGAGTGGGATGAAGAATTCGAAATTTCTGTTGACGCCAACTCTACAATCACACTATCAACAACCGTTTGGGAAGAAAAACTTGGCTCTCATGGAGTTTGTGGGAGGGCCCTCATACAACTCGAACCTCGCAAATTTAAACACGATGGAATTCCTCAAGATGTATACCTTGATTTGGATCCTGATGGAAGACTCTTGATAGAAATCGCAGTCGAGAATGAGAGAGAGGATGCGGTTTTTGCCATGGGAAGAGCACACAGAACTCTTAGCCGGTCTCAACAAAGGATCACCAAAATGATCGTCGCAAAATTTTCTGAGTACATTAGACATTGCGTCTCTCGTACCACGCTTAAGTCAGTTTGTGGGAATAATGGAAATGTCAAACCTACTCAAGAACAAATGGACGAGGCAATGATGCCGCTTTACACTTACTTGAATGTGAATTTGCTGGTGTTGGCACAATATCTCACAAAAGACTTGTTGACTTCAGTGATGCTTGAGGCTTGGAAAGTCATCGTTGCAAGCGCTGATGAACTCCTTTTACCCAAATTGACTAGTGCTAAGGGAATTAAGCTGATGGGAATTAAAGGCAAAGTTCAAAGCTCGGGTAATTTAAAGGTTGGTTGGCAGTCTGCTGTAACTTCCGCAGTGGCAAACGTGACAAATTCCTTGAGTCTGCTAGGATTTGGAAAAACACTTACCAATAATGAAATCGAGACTGTCATAGGATGGCTTAACTTTTTGTGCTTCGATTTTTTCTACAACGAAGGAAACGGACCTCCTATTCATGACCTTAAGAATGAACAGTACCAGTCGTTGCTATTAATACCAGTATACTACGATAGAGATATAATGTTTTTGATGCACGAAATTGAGCGACTTGCGCCAGCATTTTTACAAACGCTCAGAGAGAAAAACAACGTTTTTGTTGCCGGAAACAATGGCAACGATGCTGCAAAACTAAGGAGCAAAGCTGGATCTATCGCAAGAACTCTGACCATACGGGCCAATGCAACTGCACGAGCCCGGGAAATGGCTGCGAAAGAAGCCAAAGAGTTACAACATGACCCTCTTATCGCACAAACTTCGGCGGAGAATATAATTCTTCGTTTACTACTTGTCAAGGATGAGAAACCATATGTTTCCAGAAGGCTAGAACAGAGGGAACGTTTATCGCACACTATTGCTACTGAAAGATTAGCAAAGGCTGCTGCCGAAGGAACTTTATTTAGGTGACAAAAAGATTCATTTAATACACAATTATTCTTAATTCGAATTTCGTCAAATATATTTTTTCCAGCAAATGAAAAACAGCATATTTTAAAAGTTTTGTCCTGGATTTGACCCGTTTTCAGTACCTCCCACGTACTCCATTGTATCATCATTTGCTTCCTGCTGTATAGTGGTGTCGTTATGCTCATGTGCGTAAGTTGCGTCTGCATCAATGGTAACATCTGGATTATGTTTTCCTGTCTTCGTGTCATTCGTATTTTCTGATGCGTCCAAAAGATTTTTGTTCGCCCCATTTGTCTTATCCGCATTGTCATCGGTAGGACTATCTTGGGCGCAAAGCGCTTTCTTGTATTCCTTTGCACCTTTTGCAACAAGGATGTCAAAATATGAGCCCTCCGCCGGAGACCTGCTGGCATCGACATTCGAAAAGGAGCCTTTTTCATTCAACATTCCTTTGAGAATTTGGAGCTTATCCTCTTTAGATTTCCCTGTTTCTTTTTGCTTTGAAGAAATTGAGTTTGAAATGAATTTGTCGCACGTGTTAGCCTCAAAAAACAACCGATAAGAATTTTCGCAGATTGAGACTTTCAATTGCGACAGGGCATTTCCATTACATTGGTCTTCGTCAACTGAGTTAATAAATGTTTTATGGAAAGGCATGCTGATCTTCGACATAGGAACACCCTCCGTTGGATGCGACATAATGTAAGAGGTAACGTAATAATTATACTTTTCCTCCGACTTTGTATGATCGTTGATCGTCAAATCATCAAGTCCAACAAATTGGATATTCACTGAGTTGTTCGATTCTTGGAACGTTATTTTAAACATGTTTTCATCAGTGCTCATTAAAGCCCTAGTCTTCATGCGGTATAAAATTTGATTTTTGGCCGTTGTGGTGGGGCTGTGTCTGTCTTCCTCGAAAAGAACAATCATGTCTGAAGTCTTGGAGTCTGAAACCATTGTATGCATATGTTTAACCAAGGACTGCACAACCTTGTCTAGCGTATAACATTTGTAAGCTTTATTTCTGTAGGCTTGGCGTAAGCTTTCCTCGAACCACTGATGTTCGATTTCACCATCTAGTAATCTCTCTGCCAAGCTGAGAACCTGTTGATAGCAGTCTTTCTGTCCCGCCACAATCTCAACTCCGAGCTCTTGAAGTTGGTATGAAATCAAATTTAAATCTTTGGCAAATTGAGGGAATTTCCGCGAACGAATTTCTTTCTCAACTTCGGTTTCCATACCCTTGATTTCTAAAAGCCTCTCATATAATGTTCTGAAGTGGCGGAAGAACACATATGTGGTCGTATTGCAAAAAAAGTTAAATTTATCTCTCTTTTCTTCTCTGTTAGTTTCTTCTAGAGAAAATTTAGTGGATGTGGTGTTGATCCATAAGTCCCCAGCCGTGTCTGACTCAACCGAATCTTGAGTTTCTTCTGTACCACTTGAAGGGCTATCATCGGACTCCTCCTTTCTCGATTTCGATTGTTTCTTTAAAACATCGCGCAATAAGTTTTGTTCGCGTGCACGCTTTTTACTGGACTCACCTGTGCCGTTGGATTCAACGCTCGTGTTTGAGTCGACATTTTCGATTCCATTCGCATCCCCTTCTTCGGATTTTGAAGAGCGGGCTTCCAATGCCTTATCAATGACGTCACTTGGAATCCCAAAAGATAGAGAGATAAAGTACTTGAAAAATGCACCAAGCTTATCCCTATCGTTCAGTGAATAACTAGAAGAATGATAAATGTAGAACTCAGCAAGTTTGATAATATCAAACATAACTTCATTATCAGTGAAGCTGTAGTTAAGTTGTTCTTGTGGTTTAGGTGTCAATGGATGAACTCTTTTGTTTTGTTGCTCAACCTTTACTGTGCTGATCTCACTTACAAGCTGTTTTGCAGTTAACAATTTCTTGTCTGCTTGCTTGAATGTCAAACCCAAATGATCCAACGATTTATAGAAAACTTTTTGTTCCATTTCCCTCCAAACCTTGTTCCACTCTCTTTGTGAGCGCTTCCATTCTTCATCTTTTTGCTTTAAACGCTTGAGCACCACTGGCACCGCGACAGCAGGATTTTCATGAAGGGCATCAATTACTTCAAACCCTCTATCTTTATCATAGATCTTGCGAATGACCTTTTTGTAAATTGTTTGAGAAGTATGGCCTAGTCCCGGGGGAAGCTTAAAGCTTGCCTTTTGCTCGGGAGTCATGTTGGCAATCCTATTAGCGATAGTCTCTAAAGTTTGAATCGTTCTTAAGTTAGCTTCCATGTGGTAGTCAAACTCAAGCCTTTCTTCTTCTATCTTAAAAAGGATTTCCTCATATTGATTTTTTCTGTGGGAAATGAAACCAGAATCTTCAGAAGCCCAAGTTGGATGGCCAACATACTCATCATTTAAAACTTCCCAACACATCTCGTCCCTACCAGAGCATGGCATGTATGTTTCTATTTTTGGTAATTGACGATAAGATGGGCCATAGGACTTGCACAAAGAAAGCTCAATTTGATGTTTTCTGAAAGTAATATCTTCCATGTGCTGTGTAGGCTTTTCATAACCAACAAATTGCTTGAACCAGTTAATGAGATCTTGATTGTTGTCGCCCAAAAAAGCCTCAACTCTCTCCACAAGAGTCTCTTTGTCAATGATATCCTGTGAGAACAAATTTAACATCTTTAAGAACTCGTTGTACGTTTGCTTGTTTCCAATAGCTTTCTTTACCTTGTCGAAGAAAGAAAGCTCTTCCAGCAATGATGAAGTCTTAGAGACAGAAGACGGAGGTACAGGTTCTGGTATACCGGCAACAAGGGTAGGGCTCGTTCTTGACACCAATGCAGATGTGCTCGGCGTAGCAGATTTTTGTTTTGTAGATGAGACCTGTAGCGCACCACGTATTCCCGAGTAACTAGCTTCTTCGTTGTAATTGTTTTCAAAAGCACGATGCTCACTATTCTTCCTCAGTTTCTGTTGGATCATTGCAGTACTTTGGTCAATTTCCAGAACATTCGATGCCTGGTAACGAAGATAGTTCTGATCTTGGTTTGAAACAGCCCCACCTACATTCGGTTGAAAGTTTCCAAGAGGAGGTAACTGGGAGGAGCCGTTTGAGCCATAAAAGCCCTGATTCTCGTGTCCTTGCATTTGCGATTGCACATGCTGAGACATAAGTTGATCCTCAGGCCTCACTACAAACTGAGGTTGCTGGTTCCCGGTGTCAGGCAAAAACTGCTTGAAGTCATTGAGAAGGTCTGGAGAGTTGGAAAAAAGCTGAGTGACTTGTTCATATACTTCACCTATTGGTTTTTGCTCCCGCTGATATGTCTGCAAAATTTCCAAGAACTGTTTGTAGATGTCCGGCTGGTTTGCAAAGCGGGTCTTAATTTTATTCACGTACGAGATGGCATGGTTGAATTCAATCTGACCACCTGCTCCTGTGTGATGCTGCTGGTCTTGGGAGAATTGGACAGTCTGAGAAGATTGATTTTGGTCGACCCATTGCTGAGGGGGTGCAACAGCATTGGTGTGTGGATAGTGAGTACCGCCGTTGAGGTTTGGGCGAGTGGTTGTCCCCGTGGGTGTAGTCACTCTAATGGGGTTCGGGTCTGATGGGTCCAAAGAGCATTCAATTTTGTATCCTGGAGGCAAAAACGTGTTGAAGCCCTGAATCAAGTTTGGGTGTCCCCGGAACAATGAAGACACGCGGTCAATGACGCCCGGAGTGTCAATACTCTGCGATTTGAAGTCTTTCATGATGTCTAAAAAGTTGTTGTACACATCTGTTTGGTTATAGAATTGGATCTTCACCTGATCCAAGTAGGACAACGCGTCCTTGACGTTCAACGGACGATACGCATTCAGCGTGGAAGAGCGGCTCATTACACCATGTGGAATCGCCAGCAAGTTATGAGCCCCCTGCTGATCGGCAGCCGCACTTTCCTCCGGTGTTGCCTCAACATCCTGAGCGGGGGCTGTCTGTATTAAAGGTGTGCCGATAGCCGCTGGTTTTTCAGGCAGCTGACCTGCGCTTTGCGAAGGCTGAGTAGGGACCCGCACATTTTGATTCTGTGCTGGCGGAGTATTCAGGGGCTGTCTTTGGGCGTGTGATTGCTGCACTACTGGCTGCGAATCAGACTGGGGCTGCTCATTCTGATGAGTGATGTTGTAGATAGAGTTAGGCAAATGCGAGCTCAAGGTACCATATCCCGGTACTTGCGGAACGCGGGTGCTTACAGATGCCAGACGCTGGTCGTCGCTGGCATTGATTGCGGGAATCTGAAAAACATGGCTCGATCCTGTGCTGCCTCTACTTCCTAAGGCAGGAAGGGACGTGAAGGGCGGGAATTGCTGACCGCCAGCTTCTAAGGTTGCTGGAGGCGGCAAGACTGGAGGGTTCTGGCGGCTAGACAGCTGTTAGTATTTTGCATGGATGCTGTGTTTTGTTGTATTTTGGCGGCGCCCTAATACATACTTGTATGCCTGGTTCATGGGCATGCCCTGGTTTGGCCAGCGGTTCTCCTGGTTGGTCATAGAATCTCGGGCTGTTTCTGAAGGCTGGAATATTCTAAGTTGAGCTCAAGAAGTTTCAGTGGTTACGTGCAGCAAATAACTCTCTCGAGCTGATGAGAAAAAAAAACTGTGACGTAGGAAAAAGACAAAGGTAGGAAAACAATTCCCGAGTTTTTTTTTCCTCGTTTCTCTCTTTGATTTTTTTACCAGCTGGTATTTTGGCACAAGGTTCGAATCAGGTTAAAAATCTCACTCAAGCCGCCGCTCGAAAGGTGGCTAAGTGGTTTAGGGTGTCTGGCACGAAAGATTCGGTATTATATGATCGGGTTTGAGTTGGGGCCGGACAGGCGCTTCGAGATAGGTGGAGCAGAGGCGGGTAACCTTGACAGGTGAAGCAGCAGCAGGGGAGAACAGACTCTGCAGGATCAGCAATGTACCGGGCACCGGCCAAGCACATTTTCGTATATATGAAGCTCACGTGATTCACGGTGTCGGGCTGGGTCATTCCAAGATGATTATTTAGCGCAAGGCATATTTCAAAAAATAAAAAAAAAATTAAATTACAGCTAAGAGATACAAGCATATGCAATTGAAAATAAATAGAATCCTAAGACGTTAAAAACGAAAGCTTTGGGTAAACTGTGCCATCAATCTGAAATTTATTCAGTGCTTTTTATGTAAATGGATTTGATCTGACTAAGAAGCTTTTTCCACATTTCGCATTAGTTTTCTCACATTGCATACCAATAATAACATTTTCTATCATCTTTGAATTGCAAGTTCACAGGTGATAGCACATACCATTACAAATTGACGTTCGTTTTTAATCACTCTGTTCCAAAAAATAATTTGCTTTTAATTGTTAAAGGTTTGTTCCACTAATTAGTCGAGAGGTTTGGTGACCCTTGAACATGCAGGAAGATGCTGAGTATCAACTTTCCCCTCAACAACATCTAGGCTTCTTCTTTCATCAATCTTAGCCACACTATGAACGCACCAGATAGATTTGAGTTGTTCATTTTGCCAGATGGCGTGGAAAAGTATGTCACATAATACATTCATTTATCTCTATTACTCGTCAATACTAACTATGTCCTAGGATAAAGATCATCCCAGATACAAAGGTGCCAAATGCGGCCATTATTAAGATCGAGCGTGAGGATCATACGCTAGCAAACATGTTGCGTGCTCACTTGGCAAAAGATGACAGAGTTATCTTTGCTGCCTATAAAGTTGAGCATCCACTCTTCGCCAACTTCGTATTGAGAATTCAAACAGATGATGACTACACGCCTAGAGATGCTTTGAAAAATGCTTGTTCAAGTTTGATTTCAGAGTTGGATATCATGAAGACTAAATTTAAGGATGAATGGGCTCTCAAGTCTTTGCTCAATAACAACGATGAATAATGAACGAGGAGTTTTTATGTACATTACATTACGATGGCTTGTGAAACTTGCAAAACAAAACAAAAAAGAAATGATCAAATTGATCTACTGATTACTTTGTAGGATAGAAGTTTTATCCTTATTGACGGTTAGTTGGTAAAATATTTTTCATCTTTCCGACCTCTCTAGTACCAACTATATATGCTTAACCCGTGAAGTCAAAACAATCAAATATGTTTTGTATGATTTCTCTATATGCTAATTTATTTAATTTTTGCTCTGATCGCGGCTTCGATTAAGGCAATTTTACCCAAACAATCAGGAACTTCGGTGTGTAAAAAATTTCCACGTTCAAGAACCAAAACAAGCGGATGCGTTTGTATGACTCTGTTCGGGGAAACATGCGTAATGGCCAAGCCATTCTTGGAAATGCAAAACTTGTGGTGATCCTTGAAATTGAATTGAAAAACTCCGTTGGTCATTTCAAACATGATGTAATCACTGTTTCGGGTGTATCTATGCAAAAATACAGTCTCCTTTCTCTCTTCATTATCACCGACTTTGGATAAATTGCTAGTCATGTACTTCGCAAAAAAGTCGACTATCTCAAGTTGCCTTCTCGCTTGAGATGGCGGATGACTAACAGAGTTTTCAATGCATGCCCACCCTTCGTTTTCATGATAAATTAATTCCAAGAATCTGTCATTATCATTAAGTTTTAAGATTGTGTTGTTGTCGTTGAATAAAACTCCAATATCGTCATTGTTCAACTGATAGGAGAATCCATACTTGTTTGAGTAGTCAACCCACTTGGATATGAGTGTTGGGTTTTCACATGTGGGAAGTTCTTTAACGTCCAAATCATAGTTACCAGCGGAACTTGTGAGTAGCCTAAGTCTCCTCATGTTATCAACTGTCTCGATAAGTGATTTCTCTAGTTTGATTATGCTTTTGTTAAATTTTGAATGGAAGTTTAACTTTCTGAGCGATTTACCACTCCTGCCAACTATTGATGTTGGCACCGCAATTTCTTGGTACTTGGATCTGGTGTCACCTGGCGATAATGATTCTGGCAAAACTGCCCGGGGTTGACTGGAATGCAAATCAGACTTTAATATCTCAACAGGGTTTTTCAGTTTTGGAGTATAAATCCCAGCCTGAGTCTTTGCGTTTGCAAAATTAAGTGAGCTTTGTGCGCGGGTTATCTCATCCAATTGGTGAGGTGTTGCAGTTAAAGCGTCTTCAACCGTTCTTGGTGGAAAGGGGCCTTTAAACCATGGGTAGTCCAAAATCTCGTTGATAGTGGGACGGTTGAGAGGGTTCAAACTCAACAAATCTTTGATGAGACTTTTGGCGTTCTCGGAGATTGGCTTGTCTTCCGGAAATGAGTACTCTGTTTTTTTGATCCTCTCATAGATAACGTTCACGTCTTTGGCTTGGAATGGTGGTTTTCCTACCAATAATGCGTACATCATGATACCAATGGCCCAAATATCAACTTCGAAGGAGTGACCAGTTTGTTTTCCACCTAATACCTCTGGGGCAATATAGTTGGGAGTTCCACATATGGTGTACTTTCTGGAGTCTGTGGATGGCAACACAGAAGCCAAGCCAAAGTCCCCAATCTTTAGGTTCATTTCGGGGTCAAAGAAAATGTTGCCAAGCTTCAAATCTCTATGGATGACTCTCCGAGAATGTAAATATTTTATGGCACCCACAATTTGCACCATAAAAAAACGCACCTCTGGCTCAGAAACACGCTTTCTGGTTTTCAAGAGTTCCATTAGTGACTGATGCGGACAGATTTCCAAAAGAATGTAAACATTGACATCATCTTCGAAACAGTCAACAAAATTGACAATATTAGGATGCTTAAGAGATTTATGGATTTTGATTTCCAGTAAAAGCTTTGTTTTAGTCTTCTCATTTTTGATCAGTGCCTTTGCAACAGTCTTGGCAGCATAGATTCTGCCCAGCGCATCCTTCATTTGGAAGCATCTTGCAAAGCCTCCTTCTCCCAAAAATACTCCTCTGCGATAGTCGATACCATTTCTTGTCCTGACAATAGATGGTGGTGTTTTACAGAGTGCAGAAAGCTTTTCCTTTTTCTTTTTGGCCTTTTCCTGGACTTGATGTTGTTGCTCCTGGAATTGGGCATGGTTATCATGGTACAAATTGGGCTGCGCATGATAGTAGTCAAATTGTGATTCTTTTCTTCTGGTAGATTTGCTTGGGGTGACGTTGTTCACTCGGTTGAGCTGGCCACCTCTAAGCGGCTGTAATGGCTGAGATGGACGGAAGTTCATATTAGGATTGATGTCAATTAGGTTCGAATGCAAGAGACTGAAATGACCAAGTACGAATTATCGACAAGATAAACTATTTTGGTGATCTAAATTTATCTTATGAGCCAAGTAGAATGCTAGAAATTGAGCTCAAGGCCTCTTCAATGCAAATGACGTAACAGTGTTGCTGTAGTAAACACGAGACGGATGTTTGGTGGGAAGAAACTTCTTGTAACTTTTTTCTTGCGTCAGCCTATTTTTTTTTCTCCTTCAAAATCAGTATATATATATTCTGCGTATACCGATTTAGAAGAAGTACAGCTGTGGGACTATTATGCTTTGGTCTGAATAAGAACCCCGTGGTAAAATTCACCGAGATGTGAACGGTCAAGAAGCCATCGTGTTTACAAATGCACCGCTTCAAGTAAAGAGGTAAAACTAATATTTACAAATAGCGCAAAACGAGCAGCGATATCCTGCACTTAGAACTCGCTTCTGCTTTAAATGAAATAATAGCGCTCATTTGATGAGGATCTTTCAAAAGCGCTCAAGCGGCCTAATGATGATGTAAGCAATTAAAGAAGGGTTGTTCATATATTCAATAGTATTCAGGTATATAGTTTCCAAGCACTTGGCTCTTGTTCGGTCTTTGATTATATTGATTGAGTATTCGAGACTTTGTGCAACAAATTGCACGCGGTGCGTCTTCAGAAGTGAAGGGTATTGATTTTTTGAGAGTGGGGAGCCGCCATATGACAATCCAATGAATCATCAAGTAAAATCTTATGATCTTCAAAGACCTGATATAATATTATTAATCGAGATTTTTTATGGAGCAAAGCCTACAAAAATCGGCCAACTACAGAGAGGCTGTCGCAAGTTGAAATTCGTGTCCTCATTAGGAAAAGTTATAGATGCGCCATAACAAACATCGCGCCTGCGTGCAGTACACGCCAAGTTGGTTCACGATGCTGGTAAAGGCTACGTTTTCGCAGCAATCTTTAGGTTTTGGGTCAATGTATACGGTCAAATCGATTGAGAGGCGTTCAACATACACTATGCATATGACTAGGACTCATGTTCAAGCGCAATTTTAAGGAAGGTTTTTGTGAAATAATCAGAATTAGCCACTGACTCTAAAGGTCGGGGTATTATGTGACAAGGGAGATCCTGACTTATTGAGATCACCAGATGCGAATGAAACAGTAAATACTTCTGATGTTTGAGTTGAATAAAGAATATCCAGATTTTTTCACAAAAGATCATAATCTTTCGCCCTAACATAAATATATTTATCAGCGAACGGTCCACGAGCGCACAGTTTCATGTAATTGATAGTATTTCCATGAATATTTTGAAACGGAATCATGGCTTATTGGGCACGCCGAAAAGCGACAATATGAGTGAATAAAAAATGCCCTCACATTTTGTCTGCGCCCTGGTTTGCAAGTCTATCAGCTTGCTCGTTACCCTCAATACCCAGATGTCCCTTCACATACACGATGATTACAGGTATGCCTTTTTTCTTGAGATCGCAATAAAGATTATGCGTTCGCTCAATCAACTCCCGGTTGGCAACTTTAGACCCAGATGATGTTTTCCAGTTGTTGTTTTTCCATCCATTAGCCCAAGTGTCAATGGATTTTTTGGTATACGTCGAGTCCGTGTGGATCTCGTATGATTTGGTGGAGGCAGGGTTTGACTGATGTTCCTTATAGATGTCTTGCAACGCATGATGCATGGCGTGTAGCTCTGCTCTTTGATTAGTTGGCTTGAATTTGGAAACATCGTCAACGTCAGAAAGGGGAATAGCGCTGTTTCGCGAGTCCCCTGGTCCGTAGTACACTCCGTAGCCAGATTTCGGACATGCATTTTTACCGTTTCCACGTGCTGCACCATCCACATAAATTCTTTCTGGTTTGGTACCGGCACTATTTAGACTGCCCAGAAACTTTTCGTAGAAGTCCACTTTTGTAGTACCCCCCTGATGACTTCCCACCGCAGAGCTCATGAATCTCGACAAGCCATTCGACCTAGAATCATCACGAGAGTATCCATCACGCGAATAACTGCCACGCACCCCTTCCCCAGAGCGTATTTCTTCAGCAAAATGTGAGTTGCTTTCATTGCTCTTATTATAACGACCACCAGAGTAGCGTTCTTTTTCATGGCCTTTGCCACTTCCTACGCTAACAAAATTCTCAGCCTCACTTTTGTTGGCGAACTTTTTGTATGCTGCCCCCGAGTATCCACTTACATTTTCTCTGCATTCATCCCACGTGGTGTATACTCCAACAGATCTGCCTTTGGCTACAGCGTAATAGGGCATTTTATGACTGAGGGGAAGCAATTTCCGCATGCAATGTGTCCAATTTTGTGGTCACGTTTATCCAGAAAGGTGTCGTGAGCCAGATTTCCTTACCAAATTCAGCCACCAAAAACTTCTATACGTAGTATGAGGCAAATCGATGCCGATAATTGTGGCACAATGGAGCGTATGATATGATGATGGCCCTTTCCACTAGAATACCCGCATCTGTAGTGATATGCACACGTCACGTGACAATTTCACCTCGGCAAGAATTATCAGCAATTGTATACTAGGCTGTATAATAATCCCTATTGTTCAAATTACACGATCGTGCAGAAGTGACCATAAATTGACTATGGGCAAAGCATTATCTAAATAAAAACCTCACTCTGTTTTTTGTATAAAACAACTAAATCTAGGGAATCAATAATCTATTAATGGAATTATATCTTTCCTTGCTCATCTAGGCGCACATCTACAGAATGGAGTAATCAAAGAATAATGGCATAGAAATTTATTCGTGTTGGCCACCAGTAACATAGACAGTGCTCTTACCACTGTCCCTAATGAAGCAGATATAGTTCCTGGTGGCGCGGAACCAATCATATTGGAACGATGAAACGAACTTGGTTAATGCCTGAAATTTTGAATAGGCCCTTGCATACGTTTCAAAGAAAACACCCTGTCACTGAAGTCTACATCTTCTTGTGCAATTTATGATTTTTTTAAAGCAGGCTATCATCAGTATTCAACAATAAGAAAGATGTATCGACAGCGCGTGTAAGTTGGAAACTCTCACGCTGATTTTTTTTTGGTTACAACAATGTTCTGCGTTCATTATTGTCCACTTGCGAGAACAGGATATTGTGATGATCTTGTGATCTTTTGTATCTTCTCTCAGAAATGTTAGAAGTGTGCGGCAACTAGGCTCAATACTAACAAATTGAAGGAATTGTCTTATACTGTACGCTCCGCGAAAGGATCTCGCGCGAACCATGGTCAAATAGTACAACGGCAAAATCCGGAGAGGCACGGTCAAGTAATCAAAATTGCTAGAGGTTGTAGCCATAAGCACGCTCAAATCTTGAAACAGCAATATATGATGGCTTACCAAGTTCCGAATCCTCAACAACTCAACACCAGACGCATTCACTCGCTAAACTCCGCGTTTGATCGTGCATACTCGAGAATACATCATTATTGAACCTTGGTATACATTGACTTAGCACTCTTTTTCTATCCGAATTTGGAAATCAACATCAGATGTATTCCTGGTAATACATATGAAAATCCATATAATAAACCACATGCTCTTACATATTGTCAGGATAGCACATTGGGCGAGCCATCTCGAGAAAAATGAAAAACATGGATATTGCTAATATATGCAGCAAGATAATTAAGTGCATACATAAAGCAAACCTTAGGATGAGAACTGAAAATCATTGTGCCGAAAGTTGTCAATTATGAAACCTCTACTAGATACGTCCCTTTCATGCCCAAAACTTTTGGGCTGCATACTCAA
The DNA here is from genome assembly GCA_030561945.1 of Metschnikowia krissii. Lineage (NCBI taxonomy): Eukaryota > Fungi > Ascomycota > Pichiomycetes > Serinales > Metschnikowiaceae > Metschnikowia > Metschnikowia krissii. The sequence goes on along the minus strand of JAKTYP010000060.1, from coordinate 460,553 downwards.
AAAATCTACGATAAGAGACGCGACTCATGCGTCCTTTAAAACTTGCCCTTTAATTTATATCACCGGCATTTCCAAAACCATTGTTAGGAAATTAACACAAATTCAACAGGGGGCACAACGAATATTACAGATGGTTTTTAACATAGTACATCTCAACTTAAACCAATAAGATCTATGGCGTGTTCCCATCAGTACATGTGCAGGATAAGTTGGTCGTGCGATTAACTTAAAATACATCATCGCGACCCAATCTTTGTCACCACCTTCTGATTGTTTTGATATATTTTTTTTAGATAAAAAGAAGCAAGTCTAGAGTTCAAAGTGGTAGGCTTCAGGATTAAATAATAACACACACTGGTTTCTCTTATCTTTCGTTTATCAAAAACTTCGACGTGATTGCTGCCCAAATGGGTAAGATGGAAGAAGTCGCTCTTTCGCAATTGCTGGTTGGAAATGCTCAACGGACGACCCACAGTGTAGACGAACTTCCGTTGGCCACATTGGGGAGTCAAGTGGTAAACTCCAATCTTACTCCTAATGCCGAAAAAAAAAAGAAAAAGTCGAAAAAAAAGAGAAAGGCTGATACGACTGCCGAGGGCGAGCCGAAGAAGAAACTGAAGAAAAACAAGCTCAAAGAGGAGACTCCTGAGATCAAAAATGAGAATAGTCTTGTCGAAATCGTGGATCCGATAAAGTCTGAAAAATCTTTAAAACGTAAACAGAAGAAAAGTCTGAAAAAGCGCAATCGTTCTGTAAACACCGAATCATCGACGGTCCCTAAACTGGAGGTCAAGGATGAATCAATTGAAGTCAATGAAAAGACACCTAAGGTATCCAATAGTGAAGGTGAGTATGAAGTATCTCAGAGTGTTGGATTCATGACCAAAAATGAGGATGAGCAAAATGCATCCCCTAATAGTAACCTCACAAAGAATGAGGAAGAGAGCGACGATTACAAGTGGTGGGAAGACGAGAAGTTTGGTCAGGGACCTGAACGGTGGCAGCAACTAGAGCATAATGGTGTCCTATTCCCACCACCTTATGAGCCTCTTCCACCTTATGTCAAAATGTATTATGACGGAAAACCAGTTGATTTGCCTCCAGCCGCAGAAGAAGTTGCGGGATTCTTTGGGGCTATGCTCGAGTCAGATCACACTAAAAATCCTGTATTCCAGAAAAACTTCTTTGAGGACTTTCTTGACGTTTTGAAAGAAAACGGGGGCTGTAATGTAGAGATCGACAGCTTCGAAAAGTGTGATTTTACGAAAATGTACGCATTTTTCGAGAAACAACGACTAGAGAAGAAGAATATGTCAAGAGCGCAAAAGCTTCAAATTAAAGCTGAGAGGGAAGCTCTAGAGGAACCATATCGTACATGCTTGTTAAACGGTCGCAAAGAGAATATTGGAAACTTTAGAGTTGAACCGCCTGGTCTCTTTAGGGGTCGCGGTGCCCATCCGAAAACCGGAAAATTAAAAAAAAGAGTTTATCCTGAAGATATCACTCTTAATTTAGGTTCCGAGTCCCCTGTTCCTGTGCCTCCTCCTGGGCATAAATGGGGTGCTGTGAAGCACGATAAGTCTGTCGTCTGGCTTGCCATGTGGAAGGAGAACATTGCAGACAACTTCAAGTATGTCAAGCTTGCAGCCAACTCTTCCATCAAGGGTATTTCCGATAAGAAAAAATTCGAAACCGCCCGAGAGTTGAAGAATTACATCGACCGGATTAGAGCTGATTATACTATCATGTTGAAAGACCCGTTTATGCAGAACAGACAAATCGCGACTGCAACCTATCTTATTGATGTCTTCGCGTTAAGAGCTGGCGGAGAAAAAGGGGAAGATGAGGCTGACACAGTGGGTTGTTGCTCATTAAGATACGAGCACGTAACTTTGAAACCACCAAATACCGTTATCTTTGACTTCTTGGGTAAGGACTCAATTCGTTTCTATCAGGAGGTTGAAGTTGACCGTCAGGTCTTCAAGAACTTTCGGATATTCAAAAAGGATCCCAAGCAACCTGGAGATGATTTGTTTGACCGCATTACCCCCTCCACATTGAATAGGCATTTGCAAGGCTATATGAAAGGATTGACTGCCAAAGTATTCCGTACCTACAATGCATCTAAGACCATGCAAGATCAGATGGATCTCATCAAAAACGAGGGAACAGTTGCAGAAAAAATCTTGAAATACAACGCTGCCAATAGAACAGTTGCCATTTTGTGTAACCATCAGCGTACGGTTACCAAAGGCCACTCGACGACCGTGGAAAAGATTCAAGATAGGATTAAGGAGATGGAGTGGCAGAAGCTTCGGTTGAAAAGGATGATCCTTAAGTTAGATGCGTCAGAGAAGAAGAAAAACCCACGGTATTTTGAAGAATTAGAAGACTTGACTAAAGAGGAACTTCATTCGATTGTGCGCTTGCACGTGGAAAAGCTCCAAGATCAGGCGAAGAAGAGATGGGTACGTGATAATGAGAAGAGAAAAATGGAAGAGCAAGACCTTTTAACCGAAGAACATCTAGAAACTAAGTTAAAAGCCATTTCAGAATTAAAAGAGCAATACGAGCAAGAAATAGACAGTGGGATTGTTGAGCCCAAGAACTCCAGTGTTGAGAAGCTCAAGACACAAATCGAAACAATCCAAACCCGTATTACGAACGTGACTTTCCAACTCAAAGATAAAGAAGATAATTCTGAGGTCTCTTTGGGAACATCGAAATTAAACTATATTGATCCGCGCTTAACTGTTATGTTCTCGAAAAAGTTCAATGTTCCGATAGAAAAGCTTTTCGCGAAAACCTTGAGAGATAAATTTAATTGGGCCATTGAGTCTACTGACGCAGATTGGAGGTTTTAAACAGAATGGAGTTTAAATATGGGGGTATAGAATTATAATAAATGACGAGTGGACGAAAAAAAAGTAGTAAAATCAAAATAATTAGATCAAAATATCTCTTCCAGGTTCTTTTGAACAGGACATAGTATAGGCGTATACTATGCCCCTGACTTTCTACCGTTATTTTTTTTCTTAATTTTATTGTGGAGCTATGTTTCGGAGGATGAAAAAACAAAATGTTCCAGGGCTTTTGATATCATTATTTTCCCCTTGAAAAATTGACAAATAGATATGCGATCTCACTTAAAAACGTTTCTACTCATAAAACCTGTTGCTTGGCAGGGGCATAGAATATAGAATATTGTGACAATAGAAACAAAAGAAGAAAACAAAAGAACGTACCTTTCAATGATGCAGCACCTTAATTTAATTTCCTAGCATGTATCGCTAGTCATATAGCAAACCCTCCAATCAAAAACAACCCTTAGATGATGAAACACGCTTCCATGTTTATAACGAACGGGCATCGCGTATATTTACGAGATGCGCGCGGCAGGCACTGTCAACAAACATCATACGCGTCTGGATGGTAAAAAGAAAAGATGACAAACCAAAGTGTCGGCCTGGTTTAACAAAAGTTTGGTGCCAGTGCCTATTTCTTTTCTGTAAACACAAAAAAATTGCTCGAATTGTTCCAAAACACAAATTGCTAAACCCACATAATCTAGCTTCGTCCCTAGTCGAAGTATAACATAACCCTATCCTCTACTTCCACACCACTTCCCTATGAAACTTACATCCAACCGCTCATCCCCGATAATGATACACGACAATGATCTTGAGCCACTAATTTCTGGCAATATAAATTGGCCACACAAAAATCTAATGAAGCGAAGTGAGTTGCCGGCGCTTGTGAGCACGACAAGCACTGAGAGCACAGCTTCCTCTGTTTCTGTTTCTGTTTCTGTTTCCCCTTCTTCTTCTGAAGCCTCAACAATCTCGTCGGCCATGCCTACCTCTTCGACGTTCATACTACTGTCGGCGTCGCTCTCACTGTCAAGTAATTCAACGACTGGCATGCCCACGATATCCACAACCTCGACGACGTCTTCCACATCTACGTCTACGTCATACACCTTTCAAGTGACTGTCCCCACGGACGAGGCAGCTAACCCATATATTGACCGAGAAACTCTCCCGGTAAACTCTGCGTTTATCGTAATTGGAGCGGTGATAGGAGCTCTTGCTTTTGGGGTGGTTCTAACTTGGTTTATTGTGTGGCGAAAGAGCAGAAAAAGAGCAGAGACAGAGAAGGAGGTACAGTACTATAATCCCTTTTACGCGGATAACGAGTCATCGAGCTCAATCACATATTTGTTGGGTGGCTCTTCTGGGTCGTCGTTTATGGAGAAATCCACCAGCTCTTTCACCGGTAAGTTGTCTGACCCCGTCAGCGTGGGCATGGGCACGACAACGCCTGGACGCACGTATCAAGAGATGCTGGGCACTATGGGCCGCCGGAGCTCCATGACAATCAGCCCCATTTTAGAAATGATGCGGTCCTCTGCATCAAACCTAGATCTACCTTTGTTCAACCAGACTAACGGTGCCCTCTTCAGTATATCCCATACACCCACCGACGCCGCTGGACCGGCTAAAAATAAACTGAGACCGCCTTCACAGGTACTTGATGACATGCTTGCGGCAATCGAGTTTTCCGAAGAATACCCGGGCGCACGGTCTGGTGATACGTAGAGAGCGTGGAATATTTTTGCCTTACTAACATTTGCATTATGTATAGTTTTAATTCAATCCTGCTCCCGACGAGTAACATCACACCTAAATCCCACGGCAAATAGCTTTGCGTGTATTTATTCCCAGAGTCCGTATATGCCTTATATGTGGCTCCGATTAGCTAGGTCGTGTGTGCAAGAAAATGGCCTGAAGCTTATATGACCTAGCTACCCCATAACTGTTGAGGATACGACCTAGAGGTACTTCACGAGAGGGTTTCACGTGAAATGCACTACAGTCGTCCAAAACAAAAAAAAAATGATTAAAAAAATGTTGTTTATCCGGGCTATATGTATATATAGGGGAAAAAAAAGATTTTATTGAAAACATGTAAATAATTTTCGAGGTCTTCGCAATCGTTGTATATTAAGGTAATGCCACGCGCTATTCCATTCCAATTGGTTCAATAGCGAGAAACCGCAAATCATAAAATGGTTCCGAAAAAATTGAACATCGAAGCTGGGCATTTCAATGAGACACCTAGCGACCTAGAGCCGCGTGTTCTTCTAACGCTCTTGTCCTGTTTCCCAGTGTTCATTTTTGTTCGCCGATTAAGGTCCTTTATTTCCAGAAGCCATTCCAGCATCATGCGCCATGGCGAGGCCCAGCCAATGTGCTCGCCCGACGCCAGCGTGCGGCGGCCCCGGCCCCCTCCCCCACACTATGCATTTACCCTTATGTCCGGGGCGAGGTGGCGCACGAAAATGGACATGTTGCCCCACCCGGTATTCCCGACGATTGGCGCAACGCTGGACGCACCCCTCTTTTCCCAATACATATAAACCACTTTCTATTCCTGCCCCTCCTCCTACTTCTACCTCTACTCATACTTCTTTACGCATTTCTGTTCCCATCCCCTCCCACCGTGTCCATACAAACGGTCTCAATCTTTTATATATTTCTATATTTTTACAAGCACAGCACCAGAAACCTTTTGATTGCGGCCAGCCACGTTCGCCAATCCAAGCGCCAGATACAACTACATTTCCTACGCCCCAATGTCCAGCATCATCAACGCCACCCGCCCTGCCGTCCGGGCCTTTTCCACCATAGGCCGTACTCTCGCGAAGAATGATGCCTCGACAATCGACTCGTTCAGGTTGCCCTCGCAAACATCCATCAATGAGTGGGAGTTCAAGTATGACCTTGTGCCGAAAGTGGGCGGTCCCAAGATCCCCCCTGTGAGCCCCGAAGCAGTCAAGCAGGACATTGCGCAGGCCAAAAAGGAGCAAATCGAGAAGGAGTTGCTCAACAAGGAGTTACATGCTTCGTTCAAGGTTGAGGCAAACCACAACACTGTGGTGCGTGGCGGCGAGTCTGTTCCCGCGGAACCTGAGTTCCTCCCTGAGCACGGCTTGCGCCCTGTGGATGCCTCCATCCCTAGGATGCAGCTGAAAGCGAAGACCGCCAATACACATAAGTACACGCAGCTGTCGCTTAACCCCGAGATCAACAAGCCTACGGTGGTTAGCTTGGGCCACGAGAACGCGGTCCACCACAAGACAGCCACTGTCCACACGCCCCCAGAGATCGAAGACGCAGAGGCGCCCGCTGGTCGCAAGGCGACTTCGTCGGTCAGCCCCGTGACTGTGTTTGGGCTCGTTGGCTTGGGTGGAGCTATCGGCTACTACCTCATGGGCGGGTCCAAGAAACCCGCGACGCAAAAATGAGTACGTGGCACTCTAGACACATGCGTACACACAGTATATAGTAATAGACAAAAAGTTTGGCTTCTCGGGCAGACTGCGGTGTCTTGTGCTGAACGACCCTCTGTGAGTCCACACACGCGGCGGGCGGTCTACGGTCATCAATAAATAAATAATGTTCTTGGGTTTGGCTATATTCTATCTACAGGAGTCTCTCTAGTACGAGCGGGCGGCTTCTTGGCAGGCCTTCAACTGCTGCAAGTAGTAGTCGCAGATCTGCATGTTGCCGCTGTTCTCCTCCAAGCATCTGGTGAAGGAGCGGGCGTCGGTATCACAGGTTCTCGCCTGCTCCTGTGTGGCCTGCTGCGGGGTTGCAGCGACCTGCTGCTGGGGCTGCTCGGCTGGCGCAGAAGAACCGCCGCCAAACATGGAAGTGATGCCCGCACCCAAGGTGTGGCCAATAGTGGAGCCGACAGCGACTCCGGCGGCAGTAGAGGCCATCTGGCCAAACAAGCCAGGGCCCTGTTGGGAAACAACCTGGGGCTGAGCCACAGGAGCAGGTGGGTGCGGGGCAGCGGCGGCAGGCGCGGCGGCGGGAGCAGCGGCAGTGTGCGCAGATCTGGTCTGCGTTCTGGAGGCTGGTGCGGATCTTCTTTGTCTGGCCATTGTGTGTGGTTAGGTGGCGAGATGAGGCGCGACAGGAAAAAGGGTTCTTATATATACCCACGCGCGGGGCGGGCCGGGTGCAACACGCAGAAAATGTCGTGCCGAGTCACAATGTCGTGCGCGGAACTTACCCCAGAGTTGCATCTTCTACTGTGTTCCAACGCTTCTTCCGGCTGTCGTGCTCACCATGGGAACTAGAGGGGGGGAGGGGGAAATGAAAGGTGTGCTTCTTTTAGAGTGCAGACATACTCTTTTTTTAATTCTGGCTGAGGGACCTACGTATGGGCTTTTCTGAAATGCGACGCTCGCTAGATAGGCCGTCTTTTTTGCCATACGTAGTTTGGATACATGTGATGTTGTTACCTGGGCGCGAGCCCGGAGCCTACCCAGAACATTCTGCCCCCATGTACCTCGCCCATAGACTTAGGCTGTGCTTCAAAGCAAACAAAAAAAGAAGAATAAAAGAGGAAGAGAAGAAAAGAAAAAAAAATAGAAAATAGAAAATAGAAAAAAAAGAAATATATATATATATATATATATATATATATTTAGAGAATATAGGAGATAAAAGTGAGAACAGAACGGTGTCTTAGCTTCGAGTCGATCTTTCCGCAAGGTGAATGTAACCAGCGATTGATCTTTAGGCCACACCCGAATCATTCTTAAGTAGGCCCAATTCCAAGAATGGCCCCACAATTTAATGTTTTTCGTGGCTCTGGCGAAATATTCGTCGCTTCATATATGTGTCCTTAAAAACATGCATACATGCATATATAAATGCACCGGGTCGCCGCTACCTGGTGTGACCGGCTGCTAAAAACGTAGAACCGCTTGAGCTGGTGTCCAAAATGGTACGTTATGCCTGAATCGAAAGGCCTTGCTGGCGGGCCGAATTGGGTGCGGTGATTCCTCCCTACATGCAGTGCGCAGCACTCGTTGCCCCAAGCTCTAGCGCACGCGAGGCAATATGATGGATATTGCGAGACCAATTCACATTCCCTCTGGCGCTCTTGGCCCTATTCCCTAGAAATACTTTCTCTCTTAAAGCATTCGTGTTGATTCCACCCCAACTGCCAGAAAAGAATATACTGGTTCGGAGCCTTCCGAAAAAAGACATCTATTCCCTCCTCCCTAGCAGCGAAATGTTTCTTCCCAACGTACCTAGAGTATTGCGGCCTGCGGTCGCGTGGAGTAGGATGTATTCATCTGCACAGCCCAATTTCTACGAGGTCTTGGAGTTACTGCCAGGTGCATCAACAAAGGAAATCAAAATGCAATTCAAGCGCTTATCGAAGAAATACCACCCGGACGTCAACGCGCATCTAAGCCTCGAGGAGAAAGAAGCAAACAGCAAGAGGTTTGTAGATATGGTGCTGGCATACGACACCCTCAAAGATAGAAAGAAACGCAGGTCGTACGACGTAACTCTTCTGTCAGGTAAACAGGAGGGTCGCTCAATGTACTCGCGTAGACGCGCGCCTTCCGAGTGGGAGAATGAGTACTACGGCGAAGCTAAGCATTATTCCAGAGCCCGAGCATCTGGAAGCTATACCTCACATGGCTACAATTATACCAGACACAAGGTTCACAACTTCTACAGGGGAGCAGGCGACGACAACACCTCTAGTCACTTTACAGGCGAACATAAAAACCGTGGCGATAGGTACGACGTCCCGCACTTCGACTACCATGGCCATCTTTCGAAACAACTTAAATTCGAACAGCGCCTAATCAGCAAGTATCTTTCGGAAACAAAAAAAGAGGCTGTTTTGCGGCAATTAGCACCCGACGGCGACCTTTCAAAGGTAAGTGAAGAGCTTATCACCAAGCACTTGATGAGACAGGCCAAGACCGAAAGTGTGTCCAAAAAGGCACCTCAGATGCACTCCGCCACTTATAACCAATACATGTACCAAGGGCCACAGAATGTCGATGACAATACCGGGATGGGATTCAAAGTGATGGCAATCGCGGGGTGCGCTGGCTCGGCATATCTACTATATCATCTAATTCTAGCGTAGAGCCGAATACGAAGAACGAAAGGACTTGTAAGATCGTCCAGTATTGATCTATAATGTGTACAAGCAAAGCCAGGAGCAACGAACCGAAGCGTTACTCGACGGTGAGTGTGATTATGCAGAAGGGAGAGAAAAAAGTGGCAACCATCCTAACGGTCAACTTCTCCAAACACCAAGTCCATAGTACCGATGATAGCCACGGCGTCGGCCAACAAGTTACCTCTGGACACGTGATCGAACGCACCCAAGTGCGCAAAACCCGGGGCTCTGATCTTGCATCTGTATGGTCTCTCAGAGCCGTCAGACACAACGTACACGGCCATCTCACCCTTTGGCGCCTCGATGGCAGTGTAGGTCTCACCTTGAGGCACGGCATAACCCTTGGTGAAAAGCAAGAAGTGGTGGATCAATGCCTCCATATCCTCCTTCATCAACGACCTGGAAGGTGGGGAGATCTTAAAGTCCTCAACCTTGACGGGACCCTCGGGCATGTCGTTGATGCACTGCTCGATGATTCTGAGCGACTGTCTAAACTCGGCCATTCTGCACAAGTAACGGTCGTAACAGTCACCGTTGTAACCGACGGCTACATCGAAGTCGACTAAGTGGTAGGCGTCGTAAGGCTGAGCTCTTCTGATGTCGTAAGGTACACCGGAACCCCTGAGCATGACACCCGACAATGAGTAGTTCAATGCGTCATCAGCAGTGACCACACCGACATCCTGTGTTCTGGCTTTCCAGATACGATTGTCCGTGCACAACTCTTCGACTTCGTCGATTCTGTCACCGAATTGGGTGGCCCACATGTAGATGTCGTCCAACAAGCCCGCAGGCAAGTCCTGGGACACACCGCCCGGACGAACGTATGCAGAGTGCAATCTGGCACCTGAGACACGCTCGTAGAACTCCATCAACTTCTCACGTTCTTCAAAACCCCACAAGAACGGCGTCAATCCACCGACGTCCATAATGTGCGACAAGACAGACATGCAGTGGTTTAACACACGGGTGATCTCACCAAACAAGGTACGAATGTACTTGGCACGCAAGGGCACTTCAACATTCAACAATTTCTCCACGGCCAAGGCAAACACCAACTCGTTGGTCATCATCGAGACGTAGTCCAATCTGTCGAAGTAGGGCAACGCCTGCATGTATGTCTTGGACTCAATCAACTTTTCCGTACCCCGGTGGAGCAAGCCTACATGGGGGTCCGACCGCACAATCTCCTCACCGTGCAACTCCAAGATTAAGCGCAAGACACCATGGGCTGCCGGGTGCTGGGGACCGAAGTTGATCGTGAAGTGGCGGATCTTCGTGTTCTGCTTCTCCACATGCTTGGGGTCGTCATCGCGGTTCCACGTCATGTTAACATCATCCAAAACCTCTGTGAAGGTCGTTTTTTGTAACACTGCGCCGTCCTGAGAGACCCGTGAGGGCACTCTGCCCATGGCGTTTGAAAACACCTTGGTGGAATCCTGGGATTCCGGGGCGGCGCCGGCACGCGCACGAGCAGTCTGCGAGAAGAGGCGGTTGGCTGTCTGCCGCGAGACTCTGGCCAAGTTTCTGTAGTGGAACATCGTTTCTTATAGAGAAGGCAGGTGAAGCTGGTGAGTTCTCTGAGGAAAAAAGACTGTGTGGATTAGAAACGCGCGACCGCCATTGGCCCGGAAGTGCACCCGTACACCAGCAGAGGTTGGTTCTGAGTGCCAGACCAGGGTGGGGCCGTGGGGGGGTTTTGTCCTAAGTTGGTGGAGGAGCAGAACATCGAGGACAGATGTAGCCGTGAATGACAGGAGAACTACCTTCTTAATCTTTCGAAGCTGGTCTACGTTTTTTAATTTAGTGCAGCAATTGAGCTTGCTCAGAATATCGGAGGCGGGGGTTGGCCCGAATTCCGCTTGTTTTATATTCCAATACCTAATTCGCGACGCGGCCCGACTGCGACGTTGGTTTTTATGAACCAATTGTAATTAATTCAGTCGCTCAGCGGGGGTGAGGCTTTTATTAGAAATGGTAGACGAGGACACATGTGTAGGTACCTGAGAGTCAATATTCACATATATACAGACACATTGGAGAAATTTAATAACAAGCCAGGCAAAGGGTGTCTAGCTTTGCCTGTTTGGCCCTGTTCCTACAAGCTAAGCGGACTAGCTACAAATGCATCTATCTTTTATCTTTTCTTTTACAGTTTCTAATTCCCTTTTATGATGATTATTAAGAGAGAATCCAGTTCCGCCTTGAAAGTCTCTTTCTATACTCAACCCGTGCACTCCAAAGGGCCTTCAACTTCAACATTTTCATATTTTTTTTATCCTTTAGTGTTATATGCATAAGAGAGAGGATACCTAGGATGCCATATGACGGGGAAATTCTTACTTGGATTTGTTTTACGATTGTATGGTTGATGTCTTCATGAAGTTGTCGCGAGCACCAATTTTCATGAAAAGCCCATAATATGAGCTTCATTAACACCCTCAACCGAATATGTAAGATCAATACTTGATACTTTATTATCGGTGCTTCTTGCGAAGAATAAATTTTCATCCGCGAAGTGGAAGTATAATGAAAAGAACCACTGAACCTTCGGAATTACATTGAGATCGTAATGATAAAGTACTTTTCTAGCAAACTCCTAAAAATTATTTGAACTTAATTTCTTATGAATCCCGCAGCTCGTTTCCGTTGCATATATCATTGCTACATGTTTCATTGGTGCAATCACGCATTCAAGTATGTGCTATCTTTAAATTAGACTGTGCTTATATTTTGAATCTTTCAAACTTTCGAATGCTTTTATCAGAGTTTTTACTTGCATTTCTTCTTGAAAAAATGTCATACAAAAGAATAAGTCAACATGCATTTGATCCATTGAAACATTATGTGTTAAAAAATAGCTGTTGGCAAGCTATGCATGATTGAATATGAAGAATACCTTCGAAATAATATAATGTCAATCATGCTACATCCTCACTGTTGAGATTATGAAACAATTTCCTATGTTGCAGGTCATCTTTTTTTTTCATAAAGACGCACTGAACCAATCTCAAAGGTGCAACATTAAAAAAATACTTACGCTGAAAGTGGTCGTCCGTATTCACATAATAGTTGATATACTTGTAAAGGATTTCTTCGGCCGGCCGCACGCTTTGCGAGCCCGCATATAGTTCCGTCTGCTTTTTTCGATTCATTATGAATTACTGTTCTATATCCTTTTCTTGTAGAGTTCCGAGCCAAAAGAAAAACTACAATAAACTGACAGCCATCAAAGAGTTAATAAGTTGACCACCAAAATCTAACAAAATTCAATTTTTTTGATATTTGATTGCTTTTTCAAATCTGGAAATCACGCACCTACTTTCCCACAAGTTTTTGCACGCGAGGACGCGCCGGAGTGCTTCGACTCAAAATAAAATAAATATACCGGCCATTAATGTCTTATTGTTGTAGTCAACTTATGTATCCGCGTCTTTTATATTTAGTTTTTCATTTACGGAAATTAAATGCTTCTGTCAATTTGTAATGCTCTTTTGAGCGTTAATATTTTATAGCTACAGTTTCCTATCACAGTCGCTCAATTATACTATGATATGATAATCAAATAATATGTTATTACTATTCGATTTCGGGTAGAATACAGGAAGATGCGGTGGCTCAATGGTAGAGCTTTTGATTCCAAATCAAAAGGTTGCAGGTTCGATTCCTGTCCGTGTCAATTTTTTATTTCAAAGTTTTAGCTTGAATTTTTACTCAGGATCCCTAGATCTGGTTAGCACACCTCCGCAGACTTTAACTCTCTACATCGAAATGGCCAAGAAGACGAAGAAAGACCCTCCTGCTCCTGATCAAAAGGAGGCCAAGTTGAAGAAAAAGACAGCGAAGAACCAGCAACTAGAGAAGGATGAATCTGAACCTCAGAAGCCACAGAGAGGTTTAGCCATTGGTGACAACTTTGGCTGGACAGGTAAGCTTCCTGCAACACTTCTATACGAACATTGTCAGAAACAAAAATGGAACAAGGTTGTTTTTGATATGCGCAAGACCGGCAAAGGGTTCATCGGCGTTGTTGATCTCAGCTGGAAAAACCCAAAGACCAATGAGGTCATACATCTTAGATGGTCTCCTGAAACAGATTTGCTTCCACCACGAGAGACAACAAACGAGGCCCGTCACTTCGCTGCCACCTATGCAATGTATCGGCTCAACTATGTGAAGAACTTGAAGATGGTGTTGCCCACTATTTTTAGAGACTACTGGGCAGACATGGAGGTGAAAAGGCAGCAGCTTTTAAGAAAAGACAAGGCAGCACACGACAAATTCTATAACGCCAACCCATTCCAGGTACATTTGGATGCTGTTGCTGAGAAGAATCTCCGCGAAAAGGAGCGCAAGCTGAAGGAGAACTCCGAGTCAAAAATACGGAAGCCTACAGCCAGCATTGGCATAAGTCTTGGGAACACGAGTTGTAAGGGAAAAATTCAAAAACCGTCAATCGCTTCTGCGAGACAAAGTAAGAGCAAAGTTTCACTTAGACAGTTTCCAATCGGAAAAAAGGCATGGGATAATGCCCCTTTTGTGGACTTTCCAACAGACATCAGAGCAAAGATCGAATCATCCATTAAGCATCACATTAATTGGGTAGAGGATTTGGGCTCAGATGAACTGAAGGCACCATCTTCTGGTGACTGGGCAGCTCAGTTGACCGACCTCGGATTTCGACCCTCTCATGCACAAGAGGCTATTCGTCATACCATCACATTCGTTGATGCTTTGGAGTGGTTGTTATTCCATGTACCAGAAGATGACTTGCCTGCGTTTTTCGCAAAACGTGACGAAGACAACAGTTTGTCGTTAAAAATATCTACAGACATACAAACGGAGTATCTTTTCCAGAGACTAAGCCTTTCTGGATTTGACAAGGATGAAATCGTGGCAGTCTACAACGAGAACGGAAAGGACGAGTTGAAAACTATAGTTGCTTTGACTCATATGACCGCATCCTATTGCCCCAAATCCTACGAGGTTTCAGGTGATGAGTTCGATATGTGGCTTATGGAGCTTGAAGGTATTGAATCTATCGGAAGCAACTCAATCTCTTTCTCGGGTGATCTGAAATCAATTGTCACAGTTTTGTTGAATGCAACCGGAATCACCAAAGGTATGTTGCTGGTGAAGATCTTTTTCGCGACAGGATATCCAAATGTCATACCTGGAGTTCAAATCATGGTAAATGACGCATCATTCAAGTTGGCAAATTACATCAAATTGTCAATTGTACGCCAGCTTTTGCAGTATATCGGTGAAAACAATCTTATTGGAGAATGCATGATTTATTCTATCGTCGAGTGGCTTGAAAACAACGTCGCAAACATTATCGAAAACCCTGGGCCTTTGTTGAGCTCTTCACAGATAAACACTTCGGACCCAAACCACTCTCTAAGCGAGAAGCAGTTCTTTTCTTCTCGTTCTGCAACTAGATCTCGCACATTTCTGAAGTCAGAGCTCCAAGAATTACAGAAGAACTATGAAGATAGACAAAAACTTTCTCTGTATAAGACTTCTTTATCACAAAGGCAAAAGTTACCTGCGTGGAAGAAATGCGATGAATTGGTCAATGTTATAAGCTCGAACAAGGTCACATTGGTGACAGGTGAGACTGGTTCGGGTAAAAGTACACAAATTGTTCAGTACATTCTCGACCACATGTGCTTTCTGAATAATTTTCATGGGTCTATTATTTGCACCCAGCCACGACGTATTTCTACTATTGGTTTAGCAGAACGTATTTCGGACGAAAGAGTTTCAAAGGTTGGTAACGAGACAGGTTATATTATTCGAGGTGAAAATAAGACACTGAAACTGACCAGACTTCTGTTTGTGACAACAGGTGTGCTCTTACGTATGCTTCAATCATATTTATCATCTGAGAATACCATGAATATGGGAATATTTGAAAATTTGGAGTACATTTTTATAGATGAGGTTCACGAAAGATCAGTTGATAGTGATTTTCTTTTGATAATTTTGAAGAGAATTATTGGCAAACTTCCGAAATTGAAGATTGTCCTTATGTCTGCTACAATCAACACAGATGTGTTCTTGAACTATTTTGATACCCCGGTTAATCATTTGCACATAGAGGGCAGAACATTTCCTATCGAAGATTTGTATCTCGATACCATTCTACTGGATCTTGATTTTTCTATTCAGAATAACGACAATCAAATGATTAAGCCAAAAGCTGATTCCAATTTTTTCAAGACTGGAAATCTCAACTATGATTTGATTGCACAGCTTTGTCTTTTCATTGACGAAAAACTTACTCAAGAACGAAATGGGGGGTCGATTTTGATATTTTTGCCTGGAATCATGGAAATCAGCAGGTGCATTAGAAAAATTGAAAGTGGGTATGCGCTGTCTGGGAAGTCTTGTTGGTGTTTACCTCTACACTCTGCTCTTTCACTGAAAGATCAATCAAGAGTATTCAAGAACCCACCAAAAAATTCTCGCAAAGTTGTGGTTTCAACCAATATTGCTGAAACTTCTATTACGATTCCTGACTGTGTTGTAGTTATTGACAGCGGCCGCTCGAAAAGCATGTTCTTTGATGCAAAAGCGAACACCTCACGCTTAGTGGAAAATTGGTGTTCTCGAGCAGAAATGTCACAAAGAAGAGGCCGTTCAGGACGTATTCAGAATGGTACATGCTACCATCTTTATACGAGAGATACAGAAAAAGCAGTTCTTGCACAACCAATTCCAGAAATTAAACGAACTCGGTTGGAAAATCTTTATTTGGTGGTGAAATCAATGGGGATCAAGAAAGTATCTGAATTTTTGAATAGTGGGCTCGATCCACCTGAGGAACAGTCACTCAAAAAAGCGAGAGCCATGCTCTTTGAATTAGGCGCCTTGACTGGCGATGATGTGAACGAAAATATATCTCATCTAGGAAAATATTTGTCTTATATCCCAACAGATCTACAAGCAGGAAAACTTTTAATTTTGGGATGCATTTTTCGATGTGTTGACATTTGTTTAACTATAGCGGCCGTGAGCTCTGGTGCTAGCCCTTTCTCGAGTAGCTTTGATATCAAAGATGAGGTTCGCAAAGTGAAAAGCAAATTTGGTAAGAACCAGGGAGATTTAATAGCATCAGCACTCGCATATCACGAATGGGATAATCTCCCAAATCCCCAAAAGAAAAAGTTTATCAACGAGAATTACTTGTCTTATCTCACGCTTCAGGACATTCAGTCAACCAGGACGCAATATTTGCTGACCCTCAAAGAAATAGGGTTTTTACCCTTTTCTTATCGCGCCAGTGGAGACAATGTGTTTAATCAAAACGCAAAAAATTATACTCTCATAAGAGCTATTATCACAGGGTCGTTTACTCCACAATTAGCCCGGGTGCAGCTCCCCGATCCTAAATACGCACAGACTTTAGTTGGTGCAGTGGAGATTGATTCCGATGCGAAACTGACCAAATTTTGGATCCGCAATGAAAAATACATTGATCAGTGCAACAATGGGGAGAGCATCAAAGAATTACCTGCTACTCGTGCTTTCATACATCCATCCTCATTGATTTTTTCTGATTCTGGAGGGGGAGCTAGCTTGCCTACCATCGAGGATATGACCCTTGAGGATGGAAGTCTTGACATGCAGAAAATCAGAGAGCAGTATGATATGACGCCAAATGCCAAATATAACACGAATGCGATACATAAATCGCCGTTTGTTGTGTATACATCTTCCAATGAGACCACGAAACTTTACTTGCGAGATATCACTCCAACGAGTACCGTTGGTGCGCTTCTTTTTGGGGGTGAAATTCTGTTTGATGTTTCCACGCATATTTCCTCTGGCAAGCGTTGCCCTGGTATTATATTAGACAAATGGATGCCAGTGAGAACATGGTGCAAGAATGGTGTTTTGTTAAAGAGACTTCGGGTGCTTTTGGATAGAGTGATTGAGAACAGATTGTCGAATCCTGAGCAGGAGAAAGCTATCGGAGCAGACGAGGAAATTCTCGATATTGTAACAAAAGCACTTACAGTTGAAGCTAGACAGAGATAAAATAACATAGCAATTATTTGATATACAAGAACTGCATTATTCATGTACTTACATTTATAAGGGGTGGGGCAGGGGCAAATTTAGGCTTTCGCAGCCAGAATCCTCATCGTGACCCATTGCATAACTAATCACATCATGTGACCAAGCGCAATCTATGCGCGTTATCGGAGGTTAAAAACAACGATACATAAGTGATCTTTTAGACCTAGGAAGCCGATCTTTGAGGTCTGGTTTCTTAACATTTCGGCTCTGTCTAAAATAGTATCCGTTTAAAAGTCGACGAATCTTATCAAATGGGAAATTCTAGATCTTCCCTGTTGGAGCAAACGCCTCTTCTTAAAAACAAACAAACTCGGAAATATAGTGATTTTCAGGACAACACCAACACAAATTCTAGACCTGGGTCTAACGTGGGTTCTGATTCAGAGATAACGGAGGTACAAGATGTTGAGCAGTGTCCAACTGCAGTAGAAGAAGATGATTTAAAGGACCTTTTGCAAGTAGTGAAAGAGACAGTACCGTTGGAAGATGACCCGACAATTCCTGTGTTGACATTCAGATTTTTCGTTCTTTCTTTCTTGTTTATTGTTCCCGGAGCGTTCATTGACACGCTCAACTTCTTCCGAACGACTGCAGCAGCTTATTCAATTTTCTTTGTTCAAATAGCGGCACATCCTGCTGGCGAATGGATGGCACGCACGCTTCCAAAAAAGAGGGTGAACTTGTTCTTCTTCTCTTTCAATCTTAATCCAGGTCCATGGTCTATTAAGGAGACTGCATTAATCACTGTAGCTGCTAAAAGTGGCGCTACAGGAAATTTGGCTACCAACGCTTTATCTTTGGTGGAACTTTACTTTGATACGAAAGTGCCCCCGCCACTTGCTATATTATTTATGTGGTCCATTGTATTTATAGGCTATTCGTATGCCGCTATAGCAAAAAATGTGGTCAGTTATGATCCACAGTTTCAGTGGCCACAATCGTTGATGCAGACTGCTCTTCTTCAGAGTCAGGCAAAAGATAGTGAGGAAAAAACGAAACGTGCATTAGAATACGCCGCTACCAACAACAACACTGACATAGAAAGTTCAAATCTTTTGAAAAAGAAAAACGATGTCAGTTTCTCAGAAATTACTGGGCACTCCCAAATGACGGTATTCTTTGTGTGCGCCATTGGTCTTGCACTTTGGCAATTACTTCCCGAGTATTTTTTTCCTTTGACTTCCTCAGTGGCGGTGCTTTGCTATGTCGCTCCAAGAAACCACAACTTGAACTTTATTGGGTCAGGACTTGGTGGCATGGGATTTCTAAATTTATCTTTTGACTGGGCAAACATCACGTCGCAAGTCATGTTGATTCCTTATTGGGTACAAGTGATCCAATTCGTTGGCTTTGCTATCGGGGCTTGGATATTACTTCCACTTGCCAAATGGACATCGCTTTTTCCCTTTCAATATGGGTTGATGTCTAACCGGTTGTTCACGGAAACAGGTGAAATATATCCCACTGAGAAGCTTATGAACAAGGATGGCACTTTCAACCAAATAGCATATAACCATTATGGGCCCGTTCATTTAGGCTCACAGAGAGCGTGGAACATGTTCTTTGACTATGCGGCATATGTATCTGGAGTAGTTTGGGTTCTTGCATTCGCGTGGAACAAATTGAAGGAAAGTTGGAATGGTGATCGAAGGGAATATAACGATCGCTTAAACAAACTTCACCGCGCCTATGAGAATGTCCCATACTCATGGTATGCAATAATGTTTTGTCTTTCCATGTGCGTGTTGACTTTAGTTTATCAATGTGGCTATTTATTTACGCCTTTATGGGCGTGCATTGGAGCTCTTGCAATGGGATCAATCATTGTCACACCTTTGATGTGGCTATATGCATTATCCAACTTTCAGCTCCCGACGGGAACATTCAATGAATTACTTTATGGCTATCTTGTACAGAATCAAAGTTCCAAACATCCTGGTGGAGCTGCATTTTTTGGCTGTATAGCTGGTAATGCTTGGTACCGTGCTCAAATACATTTGGAGCTGATGAAGCTAGGTTTTTATAATCATTTACCTCCAAAAGCTGTTTTCTTTGCGCAGATTATGGGTGAAATTATTGGTGTACCTGTGAATTACATGTCATTCCGGTGGGTACTTTCTACGAAATGGGACTATTTAGTCGGCAAAAAAACAGACCCTCTCCATCAATGGACAGGACAGACTGTGACATCGTATCATTCAAATGCAATTCTTTATGTTGTGTTGGGGCCACGTCGACTTTTTACGAAATATCCTGTTCTTCCGTACGGATTTTTAGTAGGACTTCTCACTCCTTTAATTATTTTTGGTCTTCATAAAAAATTTCCAAGGAGCAAATTAAACTTTCAGCTTTGGAACACCACTGTGCTTTTCTCCACACTCAGCGTTTTTCATGGAAACGTATCGACAGGATACCTCTCCAAGTTCATTGGGGGAACATTTACCATGTTTTACGCTTATAGATACAAGCATGCCATCTGGAAAAAATATAACTATGTGGTCGCTGCTGCATTGGACACAGGTTTTAATTTGTCAATGTCTTTCATTTTCATCTTGGTATCTCTAGGCATAAACGCGCCTACTTGGTTCGGAAACAACCCTGAGAGCGTAGAGCGTTGTTTTGCTCTATAATGGATTCAATAACACTAATGCGATATATATATATATATATATATATATAAATGTTTAAGAAATATTCTGGAAAAATTACAGTCGGAATTATATTTGTTAAGAAATCATACATTTTACACACTGTTTTTTTGCACCACAATAAAACCACTTGCTGATATCATCGTTTCACCAAGTGAATTACTTTCGAAAAAGGGACATACCCGTTGTGCTTATAGATTGCGAAATCATGGCATGTAATCGAACTAGCCAAATTATTTACATCTCCATATAAATTTAGTGTGAATGCAAGATCAGCAGCTTAACCTCGTTGTATTATCATTATATTAACCATTTCTTTTTTCAGTATACATTGTAAGAAAAAATCCTTTTTTTGCATTAGGGAGCCGCCCCTTTTTATATTTCCACCCGTGTTCCAAAAGGAATTATTTAAACTTACTTGAGAAATATCACCGGGAAGCAATGATATGATTACAAGTTCCTGATGACAAATTAAGTAGAGAAGTGTTGAAAGCATAATTTTCCAAGGTCTTTGAGATCAAGGCTACGCACATAGCAATTTCTTTCTTTCTTTGCATCCACTTGCACCCGTGCACCATGTACCATCAACCTCAGCGCAACGAGTCAACGCGCAATGAATACATCAACCTATCGACCATCATTCTGCAACCAATAATATGAGCCAGGCGCCTAATCAGACACAGCAGAATATGATCCAGACCATTCAGCCGGCGCAAGCTACGCGGCTTTTGGAGGCTCTCAAGGAGGAGCTCGCTAAAGCCAAGGCTGCTGGTCCGGATACAGCCAGAGCTCGCCAACACTACGCCCGTGCCGAGCAGATCAAACAGGTACTTGTTAACTACCGACAGCAACAGCAACAACGTCAGGCGGCAGCCGCTGCACGTGCCGGTACTGCGGGCGTATTTTCCGGAGCCCCAGCGCCTGGAGCCACGAGCTCCGTTTCTAACATTGGCCAACAATCAGCAAGCGTTCCTGGAGGTGCACCGGCACACACGCAACACACTCAGTTCCACAACAACACCGCAGGACCACGTCCCGGTACAACTGGATTTGCATCTGGAACAAATGCGATGGGCAATACGAGCCAGAACAATGGTACATCGGCGTCGAGACCCAATAGTCTTTCTCAACCACAACAACCACAACAAGCACAGCAACCACAACAAGCACAGCAACAGAATCAAGTGGTACAAGCGCAAACACAAGCACAAGTACAACAGCAACAAAGATCGGGAATATTTTCAACAAACCAAATGCCAGGAGGGCCTCCAGAAAATAGCACTCCACAACATCGTGTACTGTCCACGGCGCCTGGTGTCACCACCGAAAAGTACAACCAGGTGCGCACGCGTCTTCAGGATTTGGAGCGTAAAATCAGGTCACTTGAGGCCGGGAAACGTCTGGACATGTCTCCCGATCAGAACACACAATTTGATAACCAGATTCGCGAGCTCAAGTTGAAATATGCGCAATATTCCAAGTTTGCATTATATATGAAGAACCAGTTGCTTGAACTGGCCCGTACAGGCACAAGTCCTGCTGGAACAAACCCCAGTACGCCATCAATGGCTCCTAATGCACATAACGCACTTCCTGCGGGCACGCCCGGGCAATCGGTCCACACACCTGCAGTAACAAACGCGCTGCAGGCAGCTAACAATGCCAACGCTGTGCAAGAAAGTCAGACCAAAGAGCATTTTGCCGAGTCATCGATAGGAGCAGGTGCAGGAGGCCCGGCAAAATCTGGTAGCAGGGGTCCTTCGCCCTCTGTAAAAGAACCCTCCGTGCCCGGGGTAAATCTTTCTCTGATAACCAAGCCAAGTGTTCCATCAATTCCGATCCCTAACACAATCAATGTGAAGCCGCACAACCCAATCATATTGAAACCGGGTGCGAATAACGTCCGTCCTACGTTGACTGCGGGTGGCTCGCTGGGCTTGGGGCAGGTTGTAAATTCGCCCGCAATGACGCGCATGCCTACATTTGACATGGCTTCCACGGGACCTATTCAAGACAATGGTGGCCGTGTGTTGACAAAGCGCAAGTTGACTGAACTTGTGAATACAATTGGAGCTGATGAAGGTGATGGCAAGACCACAATCGATGGAGATGTCGAGGAATTACTTCTAGACCTTGCAGACGAATTTGTTAGTTCCGTGACTACGTTTGCTTGCCGGTTAGCCAAGCACCGTAAGACAGACGCTATTGATGTGCGGGATGTACAGCTCCATCTCGAAAGAAATTGGAACATTCGTATACCTGGTCACGCCATGGATGAGATACGTAGTATGCGCAAGTGGCAGCCAAGCTCGGCGTACACGCAAAAAGTGTCAGGCGTCGACATTGTAAAGGCTGTCAACGGGCCACTCAATTAGCCCAAAGTAAATTGAACGTCTTGCTTGGACGATATCATTGTATAGATAAAAGATGGCTCATTTATGCACTGCCTGGTATACGTCGCCGTTGACGGATAAAATTCCTTGATCGACCCAGAACTTCAATGCTTGCGAAGCCGCGTAATTGGACATCCGGGTAATCATGGAGATCGTCAGCAATGTCATGGCGTCCATGTCATCGTGAAATAACTCAATGACAGTAGCTTGTGCTGGTGTCACTTTATACTCTTGTGATCCAGTTTCACAAGAAATTTCTACTGTGACACTGCCTAAGGAAGGTATCAAAGCCAAGTCGCGCCCAGGCCTTAAGACTTTAAAGGAGTCACAATAGAGCTTGAATTCAGCATCTATGGGGACGTTGAAATAATCGTTTTCGGATAAGGAGTCAGCAACTGTGGACCAGTAGATTTTTGAAAGTATTGTAACGGAGAGTTGCGAGTGGGCGACCCTGGACTTGAGCAGAGCACTTTCTTGAATATCCCGGACCATCACATCAAGGGTAGCAAATTCACCTGCCCCAAACCTTGCCTTAAGCAACTCGACGTGGTTCAAGATATCAACAGTACTGTATTTATTCCATTGAAGAAGACGGTCTCCAAACAAGCGTGTGAATTCTTCGACAAAGACGCCCAGCAGAGAGAAAATGCTCGTGAGAGCCTCGACTACATCCAGTACTTTGCCTTTCTTGAAGTCTGGCAAAGCGTCAATTGGATCAGGGTACCAGTTCAACTCAGTTAAATCATCTATGGGAACAGTAAATGGTGACACGCCCTTACTGAGTTCATGCGCCAATTCCACTAATGGATTTGTCTTTGAGTTTAAGTCTAGCATTCCACGAGCCAATTGAGGTACCAAATCCGCGCGTAATCTGAGATATTTTCTGATGGGACGGGCAATTTTATCGAGAAGAACACCAGTCGGGTCCACTATCAAAAACGATTTGATAGTTTTGATATAAGCCAGAGCGATGTTGACTGTGTTGGATCCCAGATGAAGTAGGCATGCGTGGCACTGATTGTAGAACGTGTCTACCAATCTGGCACGGTGGAATGCCTGGCTCACGGAGTCGAGAGACAAACATTGATGTAACTCGCCAAGAGCAGTCTTAGAGAGAGGAAACGCCAGAACCATTTTGAAGATCTCTGATATGCGAAGCGAGATAAGCTCATCACGAGCAGTTTGGACAATGTCGTTACTGGACGAGGAAGTCAAGTCCACACAGCCAAGGGCAAATATTGGGTACAAGTCTACGCGCACCCACTCTTCAATTTCCAGGAGCAAGCTCCTATCCCAGACTCCAGAGCAGACCGAGACCACATGCTCGTATATTTTGTTGGTAGAGATACGCACGACAGCTTTTTGAATAGCGGGATTCATGCCCACTGCCGCCAAAGTACGAAGCCACTTTCGGGTTCGCTCATTGTAGGGCGAATCTAGAACACAATCAAGTAGACAGAGAAACAGAGGCTGGTCCAAGAACTGGATGAACAATGATGTGAGCCCACGGGAAAATATGTCTACCGCAAGAGGCGAAAGGTTTAGGACTGATGTCTGACGATGGTAGAACGCATCCAAGGCGGCGACGTGCTCGGCAATGACAGGAAAGGTGTTTGCGGCAACAAACTGCCCGAAATAAAAATGGAACTGCAGACTGACCGAGTTCATGTATAAACGGATAAACTCCTGGTGAACAAGTTTGTCCCGCAAGAAGCGTTTGGCCGCCGCCCGGATTCTTGCCAGCGGCTCCTTGCCTTCTGTCCCTGGAAAGAGATAGTACGGCTGGAGCCAATCAAGAAGCACCAGGAAATCATGTTCCAAGTCGTGTGGATCTGCTAGTAAATCTGCGAGCGTAGGTGATGGCGCCACTGCCTTGATGATTGTGGGAGTGAGTTCTAACAAGGGCGCCATTATTCTGGGGCTGACGTGGTGAGGTGCTAAGAGAGTGACTCAGCCCGGCAGCCAAATATACAATACAGAATATGTAATGCAGAATCAGCGGAATGTGACTGGTATTCAGGACCAAGTCTGTTATTGGGAGTGGTTTGCTGTGGGGAAAAAAAAATAAAAGCTAAGGTGTAATTTCTGATGTATACAATGCGGCTTCGAGCTTCAGAGCCGTCTACAATCTAAATCACAGGATGCGTCGCGCATCCGTTATGACCTTGGCTGAGAGGGCCGGGGGATACCTCCAGACTGTGGCGTCCATCCTGCCTAGGACTAGTTCGAAAAGGCCTGTTGAAAACAGGTGACTCTGCGCCATTTTTTTTTTTGTTTTTTTTTGAGAAAAAAAAAAATCCGCTCTGACTCGTTTCTGCTCCTTCCAGAAAAAATGCTGAAGAACTCTCGAAAATCTCGCTATTGTACATGGGCAAACCAGTGTCAATGTTTGGAGAACGTGCACTCTGAGATTTTCTTAGTGTCGCGGCACCCAGCATGATTCCACGTATTGCTGCGTGTCTCAGTACTAAGCGTCTCTACGACATTCGCGGGAAGCACCTGATCTCATGGCACTATCAGTTCTTCTTAATTTTTTCTTCCATTCGGTTTCCATTCTTTTGGGTGTTTTTTTTTTCGAAATAAAGAAAATAGAACTTCTTTTCCAGCGCTGTTTATAGATCCTACAGTGATGGTACGTGGCTTTGGCACCGGCGGAACATGCGGTCTGTCCCCCTCTATATACTTCCTGTCGACCTCTACTGACCACCAGCCTTCGAGATCCGAGCTAAAGAAGCAGTTTTGCAATATCACCAAATCCTCACCAGAGGTGGCCACGCATTACCTTGAAAAGAATCACTGGGATGCCAGCAGAGCCACACATGCATATTTTGAAAGCCACGACTCTGGTGCCCGCATCGAGAACCCCAGTCTAGCGTCGCCAAAAGCCCTCATTGACTTGTTCAACAAGTACAAGGATCCGGACAATAAGAGAATTATTCTGATCGACGGAACCTTGCTTTATCTCAATGATCTTGGGATAGAACCCGAGGACTGTCGCAGCTTAACGCTAGCTTATCTCTTGAAGTCGCCGCAAACCGGCGAATTTCTTAAGGAAAATTTCCTCGCGTTCTGGACACTGCATGGCATCAGTTCGCTTCCGGAAATGCACCGGTTGATTCTGGAGGAGCACAAGAGCATCGTGAGCTCGGCGCTGAAGTTTGAGGTGCTCTACAACTACTGTTTTGACTTCATCAGGGGCTCCGACCCGCGCATCAAATCCATATCGCACGACGATGCTGTGTCTTATTGGGATTTACTTTTCGCAGAATGCTCGTACTTGCAGCCTTGTGCACAGAGGCTTGACCAATGGTATAAGTTTGTGGCGTCTTCAAAAAGGTCGATCTCTAGAGACACCTGGTCCATGTTCTTCAAATTCCTTATTGAAGTGGTAAGCAAGGACCCTATTCTGCTTTCAGGCTACGATGAGATGAGCTCCTGGCCCAGTATGATTGATGAATATATCGAGTGGCTTTACGAAAAGAGTTATCTTTAGTGACGAGAGGACTACGAAGCAAAATAAGAGTTGTTGCCTAGGTCATTTGACGTTTGCATGGACATGCTCACTGTTTCAATATCTATGAAGTCAAGCGAAAGTCATAGAATAGTTCCTACTTCATTCAGTTGAGAAGTTGGCCTATACTCGGCTTGCGCAATTCGACAAGCATTCGCGACGCGCTCTCTAGTTTGTCCATTTCAAATGTGTTCATTTCTAGATCTCCCGTAGCAAGCCCTAAATGTGTCACACAGTTTTGAGGGGGGATCTGGCTCGCGAAAAACATCTTCCGCGGGTATTCCAGGACTGGTAACGAGGTTAAATTGCATACTGAGGCACACTCCTTGGAAATCAAACTGCAGCTCGCGCCTGTCGACGTTAACGCCGGATCAGGCAATGCAAAATTGGTGTTCTTGACCAGTGTCCTAAGGGGTATCGTGAATGGCGAGGTTGAGGCTGAAGAGGTATCAAATACAGCATTCTGGTGGTTGCTTTGATGTCTTAACAGGAAGGACTTACCCATAAAACCAACATCATTTGAAAGAATCGCAAGTTGCTCCATCTGTGTATGGTTACTTGGTTTCTGTAACGTGCGCTTTGAGCTCGAAAAACTTGATTTGCGTCGGTCTTTTTTGTCGTGTTCATCAGTCATAGTAAGAGCTGATGAGATCTCCATGACTCCGCCTGTTGCAGATAACTCTTTCTTACGCTTCTTATCAGAAGGCTTCATCTCAAAAGCCCCGACGAATTTTGAGTTGAAAGCGGTTTCACTTGTGGTCTCTTCTTCAGTTTCTATGATCGACAGAGAGGAACCGCTTGAAGATTTGGCCATACTCATGATCCGTCTGTTTGCCCTGTTGCTATGAGGAGAAAAACGCGACGCAAGTTCGTGGAAATCAAAGGCTTGGTCAATATTCCGGTACTGGTTGACATCTAGTGGTATATTGGCAAATGAAACGTCAAATTTGTAGTTCTCAACAGATGTCACAAGCAAGTCGTGCTGCTTTTGAAGTGCGTGATGTAAGTACAAAATATATTCAACTGCGATCTTCAAGATCGTTAGTTTGTACATACCATCAATTTTGTTCGCATTGTTGTTTGCCACATTGGTCTTTTTGGGGCCGTTGTCAAGATTCCGACAGGCCGGAATCAAGTACTTGAGGGCCTCGAACTCACGATTAAGTTTAATACGCCGGCGTTTCTCAATCATCGAGTGTATTTGCTTGGTCTCTACTCGCCTTTTGGCGAGCTCTTCTTCGCTAACTGTCGACGACGACCGCCTCCTCTTTTTTCGAGGTTGTTCCTCGTTAAGACTTAGGGAAAACGAGGCCGACTCGTTCTTGCAAGCTTCACTGGCGTACTCGTTGGAAAGTACCTCATAGTTATTGTCCTCGGGATCTATGTCTTTGTTTAACTGAATGATGGTAGTTTTGAGTTTAGGTGGTGCTGAGAGTTGCATGGTAGGTGGGAGTTGATCAAAATTATCGTTTTAAGTGAAAAGCAAAGATATAATGGTGTATTAATCAAGGGATGAAGAGCACGTCGTCGAAGGAGAGTTAATTTAGACGAACTATAACTTTACAAATGAAATTAGAGTGAACAACGCGATCTAAAGTAAAATATTTAGCGGGGAACAGAGGGTTCTTAATTCAGTGTCTGATGGATATTAATTAACTAATACTTGTATGCAAAACACAATGCTTTGAATTATTGGGGAACACGTGACGACTGCGCTGAACACGTGGGGCACAGAGGCGCGCAATACGATCGCGCTTAAATGTATCTAAATTGGCACGCAATACTCGCATTAGATCCCAAGATGATCTTCAAAAAACCTTCTTGCGGTTACGATATTTGATTATAAAACCTCCAAATAAGACTTCGGGCTTGCAAAGAATTGAAAAGAAAAGGAAAAAAAAGTGTGAAGATATCGCCATACAATATAACAAGAAAACTCTTCCTTGCTCATCTTTTCCCAAGAACAGCGCCAAGCGCAATGTGCCCCACGTTTTGTAGCTTATTTAGTAAGCCTATCAACCATTCAACATATTTTGTTTGAACTGTTCAAAGGCGCGATCAACCACGCAAACACCACCACCATTCGAAATTTTTGCTAGATCTTGGTGAAATGAAATCACCACGTTCATTCCTCCTTCGACCGTGCTAATTACTGACAATGTCATATGAGAAAATGTTACACCCTGGCTGAACATGACATCTGTCAGCAGCCAGGGTCCAGCGTGAAAATTAACGCGGCCCAAATTGGAAATCTCAAACGTTTGTCTTTCCTCCTTGTTTCCAGTAAATGCTTTCAAATAGTCCCATATGTTTGTGAGTCTGAGTAGGCCCGTCTTAAAAAAAGTTGTTCGGCTCTCTATGGCTTGGGAGAGACTCTGTTTTAATCTAAAGGCGGTGTCTTCGGTCGTCAACCCTGGAGCCAAAAACGAAACAAATGCACTTATGAAGAGTCCATACCGAGTAGTCTGTTTCTTTTCAGGATAGAATCGTCTGCCGCAAATAATCAATTCACAAGACTGAGAAAAGTTCCCTAAAAAATGCGTAAAAACGGAATCAATTGCACGGTAAAAGTTGGCTGCCATTAGCGGTGTCATGGTTGTTTGCTTAAGCTTACAATTTTCCAAAATAAAATCGACCTGGGCAGGAGTAAAATGCACAATTCGGAACTTGGCCTCATTCACCCCATTGAAAGGCACTGGCTGGAACACAGGGCTCGTGAAGAAGTTGGGTGACGAGCGAGTTATGTAGCTGGAAACGATCTTCAGAACAAGCGGAGGCACCAAATACTTTGTGGCAATTGTCGAGATTTTAAACCACGCAGGGATATCATAAAGACTGGTCAAATCCTCGCTAGCACCCTGCAATTCCTCAGGCCCATCTACATCGGAATCAAATAGGACCTCTACCAATTCCAAGTCCAGTGCTTGGGAAGCCGAATCTATGGCTTCTATAAGATCTTCGAAGAAATGGACAGCAGAGCGTCCATCAAATATAACATGATTACAAGCAAACGTGAGGTATTGATCGCCACAAGACTCGATTTCTATTCGAGACATGTTCCATGTCGGCCTTTCGCAGTTCACCGGCAATCTCACAGTTGAGAGATCCTCCAAAACAGTGTGGTCCAAACGAGAGACGCGTTTTGGAATAACTATGTCCGAGAAAAAAATTCTTCTGACTGGCCGAATCTCATAGTTTGTACCATTTGCCAATGCGTCTTCCGCCACAATGTTTCTCGGCTCCGAGTATGGAGACAATCCCGAAAACCCCGATACCTGCTTCGACTTTTTTGTGTTCTGGATTTTTGATGGCAAGCGGAAAGCATTTGCTGTCAAAAGTGGACATGTCCGCAAAACGTTTCTGATTGCATGGGACAATACTATGTCTGTGACCGGAGTATTTAGTCTGACAGAGACATTGAAACCGCGACCCATGATTCCTGTAGTGTCTCTACATATGTAGTATCTTTCAAAGAACCCTGGAGCTCTGGATACCACAGACTTTTCGGACATTTGCAAACAAAGATTGAATTAAGCTTTGTCCTATAGATAAGTTTAATGATTTGAGGAGAGCGATTGAAAAATACAGGGACAGACAGGGAGATAGATATTTTCGCTCCTTACATAGACTTTGTCGGAGCAGACATAGTTAAGTGTATAAGGACGCGGCGGTGCTGGCTATCGCGACAACCATAGAGAACAACAGAACCATCATGCTGCTGGGGAAACCCATAAATACTAGGACCTCAAATTTACCGCGTGGCTAAAATGGAAGCAGAAGATGTTAGTAGATTCAAGTTGTTTTCAGTAGTAAGGAAACTTCCTAGCATGGGTAGTATCTATTTTATGTTGGTATTTATAGACCGCCCTCTCTTCCCGCGAGAGATGATATATGAGCCTGATTTGGAGGGATGTATACCTATTTTTTTTTTCCTTTCTGAAGAAGCTTCATCGGGACAGCCCCCTAACCATATCCGAGATTCTTGAAACCAACAGGTACATTTTTTTAGAGACATCTTGTTTTGTGTGTGTGAATATAAAAGTATTGGTCCCTACCAGCAATATATGATCAATCGGCCTGGTGCGAGGTCTCTGGAAAGCGAGCAGGTTATTAATGAAGCCATTTGCGGCTTAGTATATGAAGTTCAAAAATGTCGCACGCAACAACAAACCTTGGAGAATATTTTTTTTCTCGAAAGCAAAGCTTGTGCAATTATTGAATTGGGCATGCGGGTATTATTCCAACTACCATTCCTGTGTTTTTTTTTTGTGTTGAAGGCCAAACTAAGCAGAATACTGCCAATGGGTGCGGAGCGAGTCCAGTGCGCATCTTCCCGTGCATCTTATCCCGTGACCAAAGCGCATCGCGCCATCTACATGCTCATTCGAACTACCCCATAATTAAGACATAATCTGCAGACACATAGACAATGGCAGGCATCATAATACCGGGGGACTCTCTCGCTGGTCATTTTGAGACAGAGACCGCAATCACTATTGGGCCCGGGATCTACAAAAACCCCAAAACGCAGGAAATCATTCCTCTGCAAGCAGGCCTTTTCAAGAAGGAGGCGGTCAGTAAAAAAAACAAAGAGAGGCTCATCTACATCGAGTCGAACTCAAAACGTTATATACCCCAAGTAAACGACTTGGTTCTTGGCATAGTCACCGGAGTGTTCTCCGACTTTTTTCGAGTGCAGCTCCAGGAATACTCGCAGCCTGTTCAGCTTTCAATGATGGCGTTCCCCAATGCCACGAAGAAAAACAGGCCGAACTTGAAAATGGGCCAGGCTGTGTATGCGCGTGTATCGGAGGCCGTTCCTGAGGTGGTGACAGAAATTGAATGTATCGACCCTGAAACTGGCAAAGAAGGCGGCTTTGGTCCGCTAGACGAGAGGGGCTACATCTTCGACGTCAACCTCAACTTTGCGCGGGAGTTGCTCTTCAACAAACGCTGTGGCGTGTTGGAAAAACTCGCCTCCAAAATCCCATTTGAGATTGCCATCGGCATCAATGGAAAGGTGTGGGTGAAATGCGGCACCGACCAGGTCGATGAGCCCGCCGGCGATGGCGATGGCGATGGCGATGTGCCAATGAAATACGACGCAGATGTGATTCCATTGAAGCAGATTAAGCTCACCTTGGCAGTGGCAAATTACATCAAGGCCTGCCAGCATATTCCTCAAACAGACGTTGACGCGGAATTGAAAAGGGCATTGAAAGGCGCGTTGTAGTTCAAGCGATGGGATCCTTATACGTTTAGAGCTGAATGTATTTCTAGTTTTGTGTGGGATATATTCTTTTACATCTTTTTCTTTCTTTCTTTCTTTCTTGCTTTCTTTTTATTACAAGCTCCAAGCACTAGTGTTATATGTTTTCGCTTATGGTCTGCTACGTGCGTCTATCGCCGGGCCATGCTGCAGGGTTCGCGATGAGATGATGGAAACATTCCTCCCCCCCCCCTCCGGCTCAGCAGCATGTACCAGCTTTGTATGCTGCAAACAAAATTCCAGAACACGCACGTCCGAAACACCCCCTTCTGTGTGTCATGAAAAACGCTGACCCCGCTGCAGTAGCAGCCCAGAATAGAAGGAAAATTGAGAAGGATAAGCGCAAGAAAAACTATCACGACTCGCAGGTACAGGGCACCAACAACTCATCAATCGTGTCGAAGCGGTCGGTCGAAAAAATCTACAACTCGATCATGGAGCCTGGATCGCTGGAATGGTTCAAGCATTTTGTGCCCAAGGCCAAGAGACGGTCGCCTGCAATCAACAGAGGGTACTGGGTCCGCATGGAGAGTATCAAACAAGCTGTGCATCGCATCAAGACCCTGTACATGAGCAAAATCCGAATCGTGAACTTGGGATGCGGCTTTGATCCGTTTCCGTTCAAGACTTTGGCTGAGTCCTCGGGCCAGTTTGAGTTTTTCGACTTCGACTACCCGGAACTTGTAGCCCGCAAATTGGTCATGATCAGGAAGGCACCCGAGATCATGGCAGTTGTTGGTCCCGAGGAAGTCGTCCAGGATGACCAAAAGAACATGGGAGTAGTCATGTCTACAGCAACATACAAATTAGTCGGATGTGACCTCAAAAACACGGTGTTGTACGAAACACAGTTAGCCCGCCTCATGCATTCGGGGATCCCCACGGTCTTTATAGCAGAGGTTTCTCTTGCATATATGAAGCCTGAGCATGCCAATCCCGTGGTGGAGATTCTGTCGAGATTGCCCAACTCGCATGTTTTGGTTTTGGAGCAGATCATGCCGTCCGGAGA
This sequence comes from Metschnikowia krissii, assembly GCA_030561945.1. Lineage (NCBI taxonomy): Eukaryota > Fungi > Ascomycota > Pichiomycetes > Serinales > Metschnikowiaceae > Metschnikowia > Metschnikowia krissii. Next base: position 428,629 of record JAKTYP010000060.1, on the reverse strand, counting down.
CTCCCACTTTTTCGCTCAGAAAATGTTGTACCACTTCAGCCATCTTAGGTCGCCGTTGCAATGCGTGGAGTCATACGCAACCAAGGAGAAGCAGCAAGCGCGATTCCTCAAGTACTTTCCTCATGTTGAGATCGTTGATCTTTTTGAGAGCTGGAACCAACTAGTTTCGCCGGAAGTGAAGCTGCTTGTTAGCCAAGTCGAGGACTTCGACGAGTGGGAAGAATTCATCGTCTTCTGCCAGCACTATGTGGTCATACACGCCACCAACAGTGGCAATTGTTTCTTGCTGCCTACGCCCAAAGCCCCAGAGTTTGATAGCGTAGAGCCATTTGCCCTCAAGCCAATCGATGTCCCCATCCGCCTCAAATTTCCGGCCTGTGCGGCGACTTCACGGGGCATCTATGTACACGGAGGAATGTTCCAAACAAGGTCGGACCAGCTCACTCTTCTTGGACTGGAGGCTGCCCCGGCAGACGGTGCCAAACCATGTGCCCGAATATGTCACACAATGAACAGCTTAGAAAACGGATATTTGCTCGTGGTCGGTGGACGTACAAGACCGGGTGCAAAGTTAAGTGACGTTTGGGTGTACGATGAAACAGAAAGAAAGTGGAAGATTTGTGGTGACATTGGCGAAGGTATGGCGAGACACTCCGCCGTCAGTATTTCTCAAAGCACAGTGCTTGTGTTCGGAAATGGAAAGTTCAAAATGTTGAATTATGCAGAAGATATTTTGGACTGTGTTGATCTCACACCCACAGGTGATGTTCCTGTTCTCTCCAGCTGCGCAATGGTGTATGATTCTGAAAATGGTATTGGATACATAGTTGGTGGTATGTTGGAGGAGATTGGCCCCACAATCAATGGGGTATTGTTCGAGTTTGCAATCAGCGGCACGGAAATCTCAATCCAGCCAATTGGTGAGAGTGATCACCTTGCACGTATAGGCTGTCTCGCCATGATTGACAACAAACAGCTATATGTCTTTGGTGGCGCAGGACACACTCTCCAAAACCAGGATTCGACCGTGATTAAATACGATCTTTCGTGCAGAAAAATCACCGGCATGAGAATGGCAGATGACGTATGGAAAACCTTTCCTCTTTTCATTGGCAGCCAGCTTACAGGAAACGCCATTCTTGGAGGCGGTGCTGTATGTTACTCCTTTGGAAGTTGCTACAACAATGGTTACTTGCTTACCTGATTGTTTGCTAATCAATTCATAGACTATGGGATGTAATATCAACGAAGCCAGGTGGATACTCAAACGACGTAAGGGTACTCGGGAGTTTATAGATCAAAATCAGGCAAAAGTCAATGTTACTAAGACTTCGCTGACGTTCGCTTAGAACACCCAATATGATCATCAATGCGTTTAATGGAATCAGAGTCGCTGTTTTCATGCAGAGTTTAGTTTCTGGTATGTCTCAAAACATCAGCCACATGCATCCTTTAGTGCCGGCTAGAAACCGGCTTCTCGCGGGTTGGGTTTCTTTTTTTTTTGAACATCCTCACTGAATTTCAAGCAGCGTTCCTTTGCTGCATGTATACTAAGAATCAGTGGCGCTTATTAAGTGACCACTATTCTTCGAAGGAATCAGATTAGGTACAAAGAGCGTGCCAGCCATGGGTGACTTGGAGGTAGGTTTTTTAGGGATGTGAGAGATTTTGAGATATAGATTAAGGTCTCCTGTCTCAAAGTCTATTTTTTTTTTTAGATCGCAAGTGGCCGAGGGTCGGTCCGGAGCCAGGGCTTCGTTCGGGAATGAGGAACTGGATCCCCAGATCCACAGTAGGAGGTGGTAGATCACCCCACCTGAGGGTTATTTGTTTTAAAAAAAAACCTAGTGCAAAGAATAACTTCAAGAGGCTACTTTTTTTTTTCGAGAAGCCCCGGTTTGCCCATGGCAAAGAGTCATTTCACGGAGATCAAGAAGCACGGCATTTGTCTTTGCAATCATGCATCTTAATGCCTGTGTCCACGCAGGCGTCCCCGATTGGCTTATCCACTCTGTTATTTAACATAAATGCAAACCGAAATTTCTTGAGGCATGATGCTAAGGAATACATGCATTGTTGGAGATAAAATAAACAGGGCGTGAGAGTGACTTTGGCCATAATCCACCCGGGTTTCCCGGTAGCATATGAGATAGCGGTGCCATATGGTCACTACTGCACCGGGGGCAACACGTGATACGGAGTGCATATCCCGATTCAATAGTACGCAATGCCAAAGAATGAACTCAACGTGACTCCGCAAAAGTACCACCAGTAATGTATATGCGAGACGCACGCCAGGTAGTATTTCGAATTGCGCCGTGTATTCCTGGCAGTAAATGACCCGCCGGTTCAGCAGGAGTACAATTGTGTAAGCAGAAATCCAAACTTAGTAGTGGCAGTAAAGACACCAGTATTCGTAATATCTGATGAAGAATAGAGCACGGAGACCGAGGATATACAGCGTCGGGTTTGTAGAGGCAGCACCGCTTGGAATTGAAATAAGGTTTGTGTCGCCTTAGGAACATGACCACAGTGTCATTATTTTATTTTTTTATATCTATAATTTTCTTCACCAGGCAAAACAAACAAAAATCGTCGATGTTTAGTAGCCGTAGTCTCGGATAAGGCGAGGATTTCCGAGCGCATAGCATGGCATGGCATGGCATAATATGGCGTGGCGTGGACCGACTACAACGGCCGCGTCGACGGCTTTCTCCCGGTGGCTTTGGTTTAGGGGCTTGGCCTCCCCCCTCCACGATTTACATGGCCAAAATTTAAACGTCGTCGAAGAGGGAAAATAATAACAATGGCTTTACTAACATTATGAAGAATATTAATCATAATAAACCGAGAGACACGGCGCCAAATTGTGTGCGAGTAAAATTCACAGCGCTTACGTGCCATAGAAAACGTCTCGTGATTAGAGGTGGTACGATATCTCCGTGCAGGTCCGTGGTGTTCCGGCTCCTGCCTGAAATCGGGGCTGGCTCCCCAGGAACCCGCTCCCTTTTGATGCAGTAACTTGCGCTGCGCGCTAATGTGACCCCCCCCTCCTAATTCCTTTCTTCAAAGGGGCGAGGCCGTTTCTTCTTTTTAGGAGACTTTCTCTTCGCTAGACGTTCCTTCCTTTTCCCGTCTGTTCTATCCTTTTTTCACTTTTCTTATTTTCTTCTTTTGTTGTACTGTGTGTCAGGATCCGTCCTTTATAAGCTGTCCTCGAGTGTGTCGTCAAACTAGTTTGGGTTCGCCTTCCATTTACTGTGTACATTAATACTCAGGCAAACTCTTTCATATTATACGAGCGTTTTCCCACTGTGGAGTTTAACAGTTGCCAGTTTCTTTGCTTGATTTTTATTTTCATATTTCCTTTTTATTTTATTTTTTTCACTCCACCTGCTACGGTCTTCGTTTTGTAAGAAGACATCAATTCCAGCCGAGCAAGAAGTGTTTCTTCAGATTACCTCAGTGTGGATGTACGACAGCGATTGTTCCAAGACGCACTGGTCCGGTGCAACTCAGTTTTACAATTCCAAGATGGACACCCCATACTCCGACAAGTCCGCTGTCCACCCCCCTGCAAATAAAAGAGAAAAGCAAGCCGCTCTCAAGGAGCTGCTGGAACCCCACAAAACTCACATACCCCACAAGGGTCACGAAGCAAAGACCCATGGGAAAGGCGCAAAGGGCTTATCCAGGCACGAGGACCCTCCTGGTGTCCCCTACCGCCCGGACCCAGGCCTCGAAAAGTCCTCGCTATCCATACGTCTTATGCACCGGCCTTCCCGGGCGCAGACAGAGTTCGAAAAAGCTAGCGACCCCACAAAAACAAACTCGTTCTTAAACTCACTCTCCTCGGACCAGGATCCCGCTTCCGGCTCTCTGCTAGCGCGAGAAGGGTTGCTGCATCTGGCTGCCACTCAACGTCCCTTGTCTCCAGTGTCTCCTCCTTGTGCCCCGCACCACAATCTCGTGAGGAAGAAGTCGGGTGAAATCGTCAAATCGCTTTTGAAAGACCGCGCTGTTTCGGTCAACATGCGGTCGCGTTCTCTCCCTTCAACCCCAACATACAAACAGGTGCATTTTGGTGGAAATACCGACGTGCGCTATTTTAAGCAAAAAGACAAGCCAGCTGCAATACTGGCGCAAAACTCACCGACGCTGTTCGAAGATGATGATGACGATGACGATGCCGGAGAAATCCCCTCCTTCGAGGTCGAAGGCGGACTCCGCATGGGGCCCATATTCAATTCGAACAAAAAGAGCTACTTTGACTATTACGACGACGAGCTCAATTCTCACGTCAACAGCGAGTCTGAAGTGGCCAAACCCGAGAAACATTTTGAGCTTCCAACCCTGAGTGACTGGCTGCTTGTGCCCAAGAATTTCGCGCTCCTGGAGAATTCATTGCAGAACATACGGAAAGGAAAACAGGTCTTCTTGGAAAGCATCTTCCTTTCCTCAGACAAACGATACCTATTGGGACAAGTTGCAGTGCACAATCTCGACTTTCAGAAGTCGGTCATCGTGCGTTATTCCGTCGATAATTGGTGTACGATCGTCGAGATTCAGGCATCCTACATTCCAGATACTCCCCACATGTTGAGAAAACACAATTATGACCGTTTCTTGTTCAAGATTTCGCTAGATCTGTTTGTGAGTGGGTTTGTTGCAAGTTTAGACCCTCTTACTACAACTCCATCCGAATTAAACTCCGAATTATGCGTAAAATATCATGTTAAAGGGCAAGAAATGTGGGACAATAACGAGGGGAAAAACTACTTGTTTACTTTGAAAAAAGGTGCAGATTTCAAGCTACATCATGAAGAACTTCCTAATTCAGCACGGTCAAAAAAAGAGACTCACAAAAAGAAACCGAAGTACTCCTCATCCTATCTTAAAAAAGTCAAGTCCGACTCATCTCTTCTCAAACACTCAATGAGCCCCTCTACCAGTGATTACATGAACCCATCAACAATAATGTCCCCAGATCAAAAAGCACATTTAAAACACTCAACTAATGACTATGAAAGCAATGACTTCTATCTTTCCTCGCCTCTCTTTTCGAGTTTTGTCAACAAAAATATCGATCCTGATTTGCATGCAACAACGCTGTACAAGACATTTGAAGAAAATGGGCATGGCAAATTCTTGCCGTTGCACTCAAGCTCTCATAAAAGACAAAATCACAATGTTGGAAGTAATCTCAGCCTGCCTCGTGAGTTAAGTCCAGAAGCCGATGGTTTTTCTTTGCCTCGAATAACAAGAAACCTACAAGAACCTATGTCCTATAGAGATTTCTTGGATTCTTACTGTTTTTTCAACTCAAAATTTCACGACAATAACAACTCTAGAGCTACTTTGGTGATGAGTGATAACCCAGCATCCAAAGACGACTGCGCCACAAAGAACGAACTCGGTGCTGGCCCAGATAATGTTTACTCTGTGTCTTCATTCTTAACATAAAATTTCGCGTGTTTGGTTTTCCGTATAAGTACATTTTCTTTTATAACTTTTATGGACAGCTTCAATCTAAAGAGATAGTACGAGTATGCATAGTAATAACTATACCTAAGTATCTGGCTAAATACCCATGCATATCATTTGAAGAAAGGCAGGGAAACCATCTTTTTTAATCTTAATAAAATTTTATCCCTATTCCAAATTCCAGTATGTAGTATATAAATTTAAAAAAAAAACTCCTGATTATAAGAACGCACCATACAATAACCAACCTTGGCAAAATCATTAGTCCAATATTACAAAAGTGTATCACTGTGTCATTCGAAATTGTACATTTTGATCTTGCCATTTTCCAAACCAGCAACGAAGCGGTTGCTGGATAATGCCACACTTATGACGCTACTATCATTCCCAAATGTATGCAAGCACTTTCCGTTTTGCAAATCCCACACTTTGATAAGTTTATCGTGTGCGCCACTTACAATTCTAAAAGTATCAGCACTAATAGACCATACTCCTTCAATGTGCCCAAATTGGGTTCTGATGCACTTACCGGTTCTCACGTCCCATAGCTTAATTGTATTGTCTAATGAAGACGTGAGCAAATGTGTTGGGTATTCAGCATTCTCAACAAACTCGGGTTCAGAGGTCAGTGTCAGATTATGTGTTTCGCCGTTTGTTGGCTGTTGTGGATTCTGTCGCTGTGTGGAGTTGTCGGACTCTTCTGCATCGCTTTCGAGTTTGTCCATCACCAAATCATCGAACTTGTAGATGAATGGAATAACAGTCTCAATTTGACCGACGTGACCTTTGCTACCCAAACCGCCAAAAATGCGTATACACAGATTTGTGTTGAGGTCCCACATCCTCACGGTGGTATCATCAGAAGCACTGAAAACAGTATTCGAAGGTTCATGATATTTGACAGAATTGACGCACTCTGTATGCCCTCTCAAGGTATAGCAAGTGCGAGTGTCCACGTGCCATACCTTCACCGTTGAGTCTGCGGATCCCGAAATTATGGTACGGTTTGAGGAGTCGACACTACACACCGTATTCTCGTGACCCCTGTAAGTAGAAATACACTCGCCAGTTCTGTAATTCCAGACCTTGATTGTTGCGTCGTATCCCCCTGTAATTAATTTATGGCAATCGAAAGAAAGAGAGCGCACGCCGTTGGAATGACCTAGAAGAGTTCTGATGCATTCGCCGGTATCAATATTCCATACACGGACGGTGGAGTCATACAGGCCCAGGATAAGAATTTTCGAATTGAACTGTAAACATGTGATTCCATCGGTGTGGCCTGTGAAATCGGACAACCTATACGTCCCCTTGCGCCAGTTTTTCTCTAGCTGGTAGCGCTCGCTGTAGACGCTTTTCCAAGGACGTTTCTTAATAACTACGGCTGAGTCCCCCTTTTGTCTTTTCAGGGAATTTTCTGCGTCTTCTAGGCGCTCCCTAGCTTTTCTCATGTGCATAAGCGGGAGACCCCAGCCACAATTTGGGCACTTGCGGTCGATGTGCTGTTCGCACATGTGGTGCCATACACGATCGTCGTCAGCTAGCTCCTTCCATCGGCGAGAGACTTGTGCCGCTTCGCAGAGCGACTTACAGTCGAGGTAACAGAGAATTTTGAGCGAGATCTCGACGGGCAACGTGGCGATGAAATCGATGCGAATGAGCTGGTTTATTTCCTGAGAGATTGTGGAGAGCTGGGGAAAGCAGCACTGGCTCACTATCCCTTTTAGCATGAGTGCTCTTTGTGGATGTGGCGCGGCAGAAAAGATCAGCCACACGTGGCTGATGGCCTCGCGGTCTTGGGGAGGGAGCAGCTCAAGGCAGGACTGGATGCTCTTCATCTTCACAACATCTGCATGTTTGTTGCACGCGATGTCCGGGTTGTGCCTGTAGCAGAACTTGTGGATGTTGTCCCGCGGAATGTTCGACTGGTCGTCGATGTGTTTCAAAAGGAACGGCGTAACCACCGACTTGTTTTTGTCCTGCCGCAGCAGCTTGGCGATTTCTGTCTCGTCGCGGCTCCTTTTAAGCGGCAGCCACGTTGGACTATCTGCTTCTGCTGGTGTAGCTATTGCTGTTGCTGTTGCTGTTGCTGATGGTTCTGCGATTTCTACTGTTGATGCAGCCGGCGTTTGTAGTGTTAACAGGATTTTTGGTGCGTGCTCATTCCAGTCTTTGGGAAGCAGCATTGAGGCCGCCTGGTCCAGGGATCCAAATGCAGCCGAAAAGGAGGTGTTTTCGTTTTCGTTTCCGTTTCCGTTTACGTTTACATTTTCATTTTCGTTTTCGTTTCCGTTTTTCACATGGTGCTTATTGCAACAAAACTCTTTATCCATTGCTCTAGTGTGTTTTTGGGTGTTTGTTATGTAGGAGTGGGTATCTATAGGCAACGTGGTTACACTAATGGGGACGGGGTATGAAGAGGAGTGGGGTGCCCGCTATGCAATCTCTATGGGATGGAAGTTGCAAATAAGGGGCTGGTAAAGGAAAAAGGAAAATTTGTATGTTGTATGTTGGATGTTGGATGTTGGATGTATGCTATAGGTATGTTTTGAGGGTATATTTTGGTTAGGGGTGTGCTGATGCGAATGGGTGTGGAGATAAATCAGCGGATGCTTTTTTTCTTTTAAAGTCCGGAGACATGTGCGAAGTGTGGCTCCGCGAACAGTGGTTATTTTTTTAAATTTTAATTTTTTTTTTTTAGTTTGGCTTTTTTTTTTCCTGTCTCTGGGGGATGCCGCACGGCTTGCACGTGTAGAAGCGTGCTGGCACGCATGTTTTCGCGTCATGCCGCCATACTTACCGTTACACGATGTGGCACCACGTCCTTGGTCCAGGCCCTACTGGGAATGCCTGTCCCCATAATTCCTATTCACAATTCAGCGTCCGTAGCCCACTGTGGAAATGAGCAAGTGGAAACATACGCGGGCCGAACACCTTTTTGCTTATTTTGGCTTCAGGTTTGCGTTGCGTTTTCGGAAACATGCTTATCTGGAGGGCACGAGAGATTGGGCCCACAACAGGTTGGGGCCGCGCTAGAAAATAAGGTTTGCTTATCGCACGCAAACCTGGCGGGCCTCGCCCAGGCTAGTCCCTGCGCGCTTCCGCGGGAAATTGCCCATTGACGCCTATATCGATATATTAATTTTTCGTCATTCCGTCATTTCCACCACTACCATGAGCTTTCAGTTTTTTGGGTGCTTCCACTTTAGGATCCACTCCCACTCCCACTCCCACTCGTAAACGTTAACGTTAACGTAAATTTATGCATGGAATCTTGTTGATGTTCGATTAGTTATTTTTCAGCCATTGTTATAAGCAATTAGTAAATGTCAATCAAGCACTTAGTTTCCTCGCAAATATAATTTCAGTCCTAAGCTCGGATTAGAAATTCAATTTGTTTATTATTATTATTATTATTATCACCAAAACTTCTTCTGGCCAGAGTTTATCTGGCCGACGCCCGCCAGGACCATTTTCGAACCCGCACCGAAAAGTGGCCTCGAGCATCCGCCGCGCGGAGCGATGTGCACGTGACCCTATCTTGGAAATCGATTGGCCCCTCGCTCCTCCTTCCAAAGTACGGGCACCACTAGCACCGTTCCCACATAAAAAAAGGAACCTAACTAAAAAAAAAAAAAAAAGAAGAAGAATATAGAACGTACGGTGTTTGGAATCAGTCATAGCACTGGGGTACAACGTTTCTCGGAGGTTCTAGAATGTTCGCTGCAGCATGGTGTTCTGTGGAACAGACCCGAACCAGCTTAGTAACCCGGCCCAGTGTGCACTCCCCCGAAGAGCATCCATGATGGCATTGAAAAAAAATATATAGAGGATAGTAAGATCGCACTCATACGTCTGCCCAACCACCCGCCGACACTGTTGCAACCCATGAAAAGAACAGAACTAGCAGCCGCAGATACCCCCGCAGACACGCCCGAAGATAAGAAACCCCGACTCGAGATGCAGAATACCCCACCCCAGCCGCAGGAAAACTTCACGTCTGTGGGCTCACAGGCCCAAGAAGTGGACTCGTCAATTGACGGTACGGGCGCTGCAGACGCACAGGGTCATCCCGTTCAGGAAGTGGAGTCGCTCTGCATGAACTGCCATCAAAACGGCACGACGCGAATGCTTTTGACGAAGATCCCGTTTTTCCGCGAGATTATCATCATGTCGTTTGAATGCCCGCACTGTGGCATGAAGAACTCGGAGATCCAGCCCGCGGCGCAGATTGCCGAGAAGGGCTCGCGCTACATCTTTAAGATCGAGGACAAGGCGGACTTCAGTCGCCAAGTGGTCAAGAGCGAGACCGCGACGTGCATGTTCCCCGAGTTGGAGCTCGAGATCCCCCCAGAGAGGGGCCAGCTAACTAACATCGAGGGCTTGCTTCTGGAGATGGTGCTGAACTTGGCTGCAGACCAGCCTGCCCGTAAGGACGCACAGCCTGAGGTGTACGAGAAGCTCGAGGCCTTTATAGCACGCGTGCAGGCGTGCCTCGAAGGAAATGGCTTGCCGTTGACCTTCTACGTCGACGACCCGGCCGGCAACTCGTGGGTTGAGTACGCGCCCGACCAGCCCGCGCACAAATGGTCGATGTACGAATACGGCCGCACAGCCGAGCAGAACGTGTTCCTCGGCTTAATTTCTGCCGACGACGTCGCCCGCCACCGCAAGCTCGAAGCGGAGCACAAGCAGGCCGCCACCAGCACAAACGTATCTGCGACCCTCAATAAGGATATGCCGCCACAGTCAACCAGCCAGGCGGACGCTGCCCCGCACGACCACAACGACATTGAGAACTTGGCCAGCGAGGTACAGACGTTCCACGCGACGTGCCCGTCCTGTCTCGAGCCCTGCGAGACCAACATGAAGTCCGTCGACATCCCGCACTTCAAGGAAGTCATCATCATGCTGACATTCTGCGAGCACTGCGGGTACAAATCCAACGAGGTTAAGACTGGCGGCGCAATCCCAGACAAGGGCCGCAAGATCTCGTTGAAGATCACTGACCCGGACGACTTGGCAAGAGACATCTTGAAGTCGGAGACGTGTGGCTTGCGCATCCCGGAGTTGAACTTGGACTTGACCCCGGGCACCTTGGGCGGCCGCTTCACCACCATCGAGGGCTTGTTGGCACAAGTCTACGACGAGTTGCACTCGCGTGTCTTCTCCCAAACATCCGATTCCATGGAGGATGAGACCAAACACAGATGGACAGCGTTCTTCGCCAAGTTGCAGGATGCAAGCGAGGGCAAGATTGGCTTTACCGTAGTCATGGAGGACCCCTTGGCTGCTTCATACGTGCAGAACGTATATGCGCCAGACAACGACCCGCACATGACCATCGAGGACTACGACCGCACAGAGGAGCAGAATGAGGACTTGGGTTTGAACGACATGAAGACGGCCTAGCCGCATATACGTAAATGTGTATACTAGAATGAGACGGGGTTGATAAATAAACGTGAAATTTTTCTTTCTTTTTTTCTTCTTCTTTCATGTTCATGTTCATGTTCATGTTCATGTTCATGTTCATGTTCATGTTCATGTTCTTGTTGACGTTGACGTTGACGTTGACGTTGACGTTGGCGTTGGCGTTGGCATTATCTGAGGATCATCTTCACTCATAGTACGACTCAGAAAACGTTAAAGGGCGGTCCCGCATAAAGAACTCCTCTTTCAGCACCTTACCGTGTTTCCAGCGCAAGTACCGCCACCGGCATGCATAACCTTCAATCAACTCGTGACACCGCTTCTTGCGCATCCGCTCTGCCACCTTCTTCTCCATAAGATCAGCCTCCATATAGTCGATGAATATCAAGCACTCGCTTGGATTGAACGAACTGTACAAGGGTATCTGGATGAGAAGCTTGGTGAACGATATTCCAGGCTCCTCGCGAAGTTGCATGTTCATGATGGCTTTTTCCGTAAACTCCTCATATGCCCTGCGCCGCTCTTGGATCTTAGGGATGTTCATCATCAGAAGAATCAGGTTTATTTCCTCATAGTTAATGTCGATATCGTAGGGGTTCGATAAGCTGTTCCTTGTGATCCATCTTGAACATAATTCCGGCACGCTTAATATTCCGCTGTAGAAGTGAAAACTCAAGGCACCGTCAAGCAGGTGGAGAAACCGCGGCAAGTCTTCAGGGGTAATGTAGCCCGTGCCTTCAGGATCAAACTTCTGCCAGCACTTCTTGTACTTGCGGATCTCTGAGCGACTAATTAAATGCGCATATTGCTTGCCTCCAGCAATGTAACTGAAACTATCCAAAATAAGAGACACGAAAAGATTTAACATGATGTACATCGAAATCACGTTCCATGACATGAACAAAAAGTACGCATATCCTTTGCTACCGCAGTCAGAATCTCCGCCATTCGTAGCGGCTAAGCAGAATGGCTCCTGAAGAGTAAAGTCGTCCATGACGTAATTCCAGCCCTCGCCAAAAGAACACCTGAAAAGAAGAACCAACGCCTTTGGTACTGATCTGAAATTGATATTGCCACTTGTGTTTGGACCTATTTTGGTCATTCCAAAAACCTGATTCATGGCGATCGCGTACATAATGAATATCACAAACCACGTGAAAATCAAAGAGAACAAGGACGGGAATGATGCCGACGCAAACTTTATCAACTGGTTCAAACGATCGCTCCTTGGGAAAAGAAATATTAGAAGTCCCACCAAGAACATCTTATTAAAGTTTATGAAAACGTTGTCGGAGTTGATAAAGAGTCCTAGGATGGTCGTGGTAAATGCACCAAATACAATCAACAGCGAGAAAATATTCCATTTATTCCGCATAAATTTTTCGGGTGTTTGCGCAATAATCAACATGATATAATGCACAAGAAAAGTCGACGAAACGATCATAAAGCATGTGTAGCGGAATGTGTTGGGGACAATTGTCGGAAACGCCTCAAGAAGTAATACAAATATGTGTAAACCTAGCCCAAAATTGAGAATCATGCTCCAAATTTTATTCTTCTCGACGGTCACCATATAGCAATGTCTTCGAAGGTTTCCCAAAGATTCAATCTCTATTCTCTTGCTTGGTTTAACCTGGAGAAGAAACTTTTTCACATGATACCATTGAACTTGTACTGGAGTTAAATAAGCTCTCCCAGTGACTTTGGAATAGTTATTGATGATAACCGACACAAACAATGTGAGAATGAAAACAGTACTGATGAAGTTGAAAAATATCACAAATAATCCACTTACTGGGCTAGCAAACATTTGTTGAGGAGTACCCTCCCCAGTGCTTTGCATAACATTTATCAAAAGATCTCCCCACCCTTCCAAAGAAACAATTTGGTATAAAGTTGAAAACGAAGACCCGAAACTATCTAGTTCAAGTTCCGGTTGAACGTAAACGTTTGGGCTCACAATTTCCCAATCGAAAACTTCGGTTCTGTATTCGTTGTAACATTCAGAGTACGACGAAGTGCCATCTAGACAATAGCCAAGTCTTCCGTTAAATATATTCAAGCCCCAAACAGAAAAAGGAATGAGCAAAGTAAGTGAGATAATTGCCGCACTCAAAATCTTACCGAATCCAGATATCATGGTATAATGGAAATTGTTCTTAGCAGTCTCGCTTATTGTAAGGATTCTCAAGGCTCTGAGAGCTTTTAAACCACGTACAATTCGTGATAGTTCTGTATTGTCTTGAAAAAATGCAATGAATTCAATCCACAAAGAGAGAAGGGCACCGAAGTCAAGCCAGTTCCAAGATGATCTCACATACGCGTTCGGAGTAAATAAGAACCCATCAGCAATCACTTTCACAAGAAATTCAAAAGTGAAAACACCCATAAAACATGTATCAATGTAAAATGTCCAATTCCACTTGCCATACCTTTCAATCATCTCACTTTTATAAAGTGGGGTTTGGTAGCATGCTGTTGCAACAATACCAATTGTGGAAAGAAACATGAACAACGAGAAGATTTCTGACACAATTCTATTAGGATGCGTCCCATCAATTCTTTCACCGTAACTAGAAGGAACAATTTTTTGACATAATCTTCTAAGTTTGTGACGAGGGCCCATCACATAAAACACAGTATTGAAGTTCGGGTTTTCTTTTAAATATTGATCCTGTTCAGAAATAAGCTTCCGCCTCTCGGCAATCACTCGTGTTGCAAATTCCGCGGGGTTGAAGTTCGAAACATCAGTCGCCATGGATTTTTTGTGGTAAAACGGATTTTGGTAAAACCTTTTTATCTTTTGCATCTTCAAACTCCACCATTTAGCAAATCCGTTCTTCGGAAAATCCAGATCATTCCGGGTTACCTCAGCTTCAAGATCATCCCCATCCAAAAATTCATTTACTGCTCGTCCACTCAAAAGCAAATTTGTAATTGCTTTCTCCATATTTTTTTCTTCCTTAGGCTTGAAAGCTTTGCTCTTGAGCTTTTGTATCCATCCTGGATTGGCCCGGACGGTCTGGAGTCTTTCAGTCATGTCATCTATGAAATGTCTCACTTGGTATTTTTTGCGTCCTTCGATAGAGATCTCCATTGATGCTGCAATGACAGCAATAAAAATATTCATGACAACTAAGTTGGTGATGATAAACCAAATTATGATCAATATGGAACCCACTGCTCTTTGAAAAGTATTTGTAGCGTACTCTTGTAGGCCATACATTATAGTTGCCCAATTCTCAGTAGATGTAATGACATATAGAGACATGAGTGTATTTGGCAACGAGTGCATGGCAAAAATGACAGTTTCAATTTCATCTGAGGGGATTGTACCCTCAAAGTATCTGGCAATAATAATACCACCCAAAAATAAAAGAATGAAGTAAAATAATGTGAGGTCATATATCGGCTTGAAATTCTGAAAAATTCTCATCCAAAGATCTGAAGTAATTTTGGACGATAGCACCACCCTATAAAACCGAGCGCACTGAAAAAATGTAAGCCAGTAGTATACATGGCCAAGCTTGTTCTTAACAGGCCCAAGAATAATTATAGACGTGATCATTGCAAGAAACAAATCAAAACAATTTCCCCTGGACAAGAAGAATGTCCTTATATCCGGAACATACAAAAAAAACCTTAGTGTGATTTCGAATAGTAAAATTGAAGTAAAGACTGACTCTGCTCGGTACAACTTGTGAGCCCGGGAGTCAGACATTGAACTCTCTCGAAACATTTGTGTAATCAAAGATGCAATAATGACCAAAATAAATATGAATTCAAAGCGGTAGTAAGTTTTCAAGAAAGGCTTTCTTTCTATGAGTTCAAGAACTTTTTTGTTATGGAATTCGTTGTAAAATACCAGTTTGAAGAAGGACTTTCTTTTTAATTTTCCTGCGGTGCGCTTTTCTTCTTCTGCCGCTTCAAGTTGAACATTCTTGAAAGAAGAAACGATAATCGCAGTGAAGATATTCATAAGCCATACAGTCAAAATGAAAATTCCCACAATATAAAACAAAGCAGCGGCCAAACTATCCGTGTCAGTTAAATTGTACATAATGTCAGAAAAAGTGTTGACACTAATCATCACAAAAACCATTTGCATCGATTGAAGAATATTGTCAAAATTGACAGTGCCATCATAAGGATTTTCCCCACTGCGACATACAGAGTTCACGGGACATGTATAGCCCTTAGCGTAGGATGCATGCTTGCCATTTCGGTAAATGTAGGAATGTACAACACCATCAGATCCCAAATAAGATCCACAATACAGGTCTGTGTCTATGAAAATTTCAGACGAGTCATCAGGGTTAGTCCAAACGCAGTGTCTCGTGAGTGAAGATTTGAAGGATTGGACACCCACGATACCGATTATAAACCAGAAGCAGGCAATAAAGATCCCCACATCTATCAATTGCGGAAGGCAAGACTCGCAAGCTCGAAGGATCATATTGGTACCATCAGTCAACTTGCAAAGGCGCAAGATACGGATACATCCCAAAGCGCGAAATAACATGATATGATTATTAGCATCCCAGTGATTCATCGACATTGGCAATGAAATCCAAAACGAGATGATCGCAATGAAATCCAATCTTTGCCAATTGTCACGAAGGACAGCACGTTTAATTTGCAGATCGTCTAAGATATTGCCGAGGTAACTCAGACGGAAAAATGTGTTTTGTTTTGATATGGTTTTTTCTTTTGGTTTCAACGGAGATAGTGCAATAGATGATTCATCATGACTGGGCATCAAGATTTTTGACTTTGAGAATTGGTTATTTAAATAAGTAGGTTTTTCTTGCTCCGATGATTCTGGAAATACACCAAATATAGAGCTCGCATGAACATCCAGCCTTGAAACATCTTGGTCTTTTTGAGCAAGATGTATTCTGGAAGACCTTAGCTTCAGCTGCTTTAGATGAAGCAAAAAAGAAGAAATTCGTTCCAGCAAAAAAGAAAAAACATAACTGTTTCCGAAGAATAGATTTCTCTGAGGATATTCCATGCCTAAGTTCTCGAACATAATCCTATCATCGTAGAGACCATACGCAATTGTTTTCATTGTCAATTCAGCAGTATACAAGCAATTGATGACAATCAAGATATAGTCACCTGCAGAGTAACCCATGATGTAGTAGCCGTAGTTTTCCATGGGATTCCATTGTCTTTTAGCTAAAATTATTGTTTGGATAAGAATGATGAGGGTGATCGTTAGATTTGTGAATTTGTGGGAGACAATTTTATGGCACCAATTTCTGATCGGCGATCTGGGGCTGAAAATTCCCAAAGATCTACCGTGTAGAGATATGTTGTAATCCGAGACGTGATATGCCTCATCTGATGTGCTTGAAACTCTTGATGTCTTCACAGGCAGTTTCGGGGGCATTCCAGATACGACCGAGTTGCCAGCAGAATGAGTCGGGGTGAGATATGAGTTCGTTTTGCTGGAGTTTTGTGTTCCGGCGTCACTCACAGCATTGACAGAATGTATGCTTTCCATACTTGAGTAGTGAGAGTGGCTATTGGGGCCCATGAACGACAGAGATGGCCCCAGAAGAGAGACCGAAGATGTATTGGGGGTCTCGCCCATTAACGGAGATGAAATGCCTTCGACGACGGATAGCCTTGGCAGGTGGACGGAGTGTTCGTTATGCCAGAACGATGTGGAATTTTTCTCCATCACAGGAGTCTGGGGATTATCTGTTCCGGCAATTCTGTCGGACATTCTCGTGAGGAACCCGGAAAATTTGGAGGGCGATCCCGGCGACGGCCGTGCGAGTTGGTTGGCAGGTGATTCACGCAGAAACGGCGACTCTGCTCGCGGGTATCTCCCAGACTCCAAATCCGACACGCCATTTTCTTTTGTATTTGTCTGCGGCACGTCGACCGTATTGAGAGTGATCATGGGGATCTCGTAAGTAAGGTCCCCATCGTTCGAGCAATTGGAGTCGCGACGCGAGTAGACGTGGGAGCGTCGTGGGGCAGAGAAAATATGCAGATAGTCTACATGGCCTGCTGCATCCACAATGCTGCTCTTGTGTATATCAGAGCCACTTTGATGGGGATCGGGGATCCAGGAGGGGGACGCAGACTCTAATCCGAGCGCCTCGTCCATGCCTTGCAGGAGCACGTCTGGCTGTGAAAGTACGGTCGCCGTTAGTAGCGGGTGTGCGTCCAAGGGAATGCTGGTGTCTGGATACTCAATATCTTGTAGTGAAAAGCGTTGCTCGCGTCGTTCGCCCGACCTGCGGGACGTGCTCCGGAGGGTCGAGGTTTCTTCCAGAACGAGAAACGGGTTCTGTTCGCCTCCATCGATTTCGGAGGAGGGGCGGTCGCCTCGGAACATTTGGGAGCAGCACAGAGAAAACAGAAGATCAGGTCAGATCAGATAAAGTTAGATTTGTAATGGGATCAGGTGGATCTAGGAGGCGCCTTGCGATGAATACGCAGACGAGAGAATCAACGATGCGGTCTGGTTATCCGAGAGGCAAGGTTTGGCTTCTTGCTTTCTTTGCGCTTTGCTTTTTTTGTGAGTTTTTTTTTTGTGGCTGTTTGTCCTTTCTTTTTTTTTGTTCCTCTTCGAAAACACAGGCAGGAGGCGGTGTTTCTGGCTTCTGGTTATTTTTACTGTTCCCTTCTATGGCTGAGAAATATGGATCCTATCCCCAAGGCCAGATACTATTTCGGAAGGTATACTGCGGCACATCACGGCGCGCCCGGGCCCCGATACGATATCTCGCACAATGGCGCCGTTAGAAAATGTAAGACGATTTACGTGGCCTTTTCGGTACCTTAGGGCAAGAGCTCCGTGCCCTCTTTTCAAAAACAGCACCCGCTGGCCGCTAGTGCTACCATGCTACAGCTGTGAGATCTACAGACCATAGCGCATGGCTCTTGTTAAGCCACGTTTTAAAAATAACCACGGATCGTACCTCGCCGCACTAATAATGGATACGCGCAAGAAAATGGCAAAGGTACCAGCACAGGCAGGTATATGTTCGTTGCAAGGTGCAAACCTTTGCATGGCAGAGGCCATGCTCATTGTACTTGAAGCCACCAGTATAGGAGCGCTTTCGTTTTCTTTCTTTCTTTCTTTTTTTTTTTTTGATGAATCCCAGCTCCATACTGAAAGACACCGACTGGCAAAACCCCAATCAGGGCACTAGCCTAGACAGAAATCCGTACATCCATTCTGTCCTAGTAAGGGGCGCAGACACACAGTTTTTACTTTTGTTTTTATTATTTTTTTGTGTTATTTTTTAACCTACCTGGTGCATGGAAAAGATATCAAGGGGGAGTACTTGTGATATTTTGTGTGATTTTTAAACTAAGGACACGGCACAAGTTATCTTTCCTGGCTCCGCAAGCACAAGTCAAATCAAGACGTGGTTGTGGGGGAGGTGGTGCGGGCCCGATGTTTGCAACGCTTGGCCACTGCAGACACTCGCACCCGTGCACCTTCACTGCGAAAACATCCAGACTTTTTTCATTTCCCGCCCAGAGTCCCAAAAGCCGTCATCAGCCATGTCTGTCTTCAAAAAAGTCAACTTGGTCCAGCTCAAGCAGGTCAAAAAACTCTCGGCTGACATATTCGGTGAGATATACAACCCTACCGGCGTTAGAAATGGTTCCGAGGTTTTGCGTGCTCCTTTGAAAGGGAAGGAGGTGGCCTCCTACTACGGTATCAACGAATCTGCCCCTACTTTCAAGGATTTCAAGAAATGGTTTCCAGAATTGAAATTGATCGACCCAAGGGAGGCATACAGAATGAAGATGGTCATAGATAGAAAAAAGAGAAACAAGGGTGCGCCAAAGAAAAAGTCCAGTTGAGACTTACAGACGTTTTCTTTATTACTTCCTTGCTTCATGTACATATAGATCTCTTTCGATTTTACCTCTAATATATATCACGTTTAATGAATGGCGACGTGTAGATATCATGGTCGTGCCCAGTAATCGGGAAAAATATGTACCCTTATAAGAACGTGTTACAAACGGACAGCCTCGTTTTGAGGCTTCTTGCATTCAAATTCTTCGTTTTTTCTTTGTCTGAAAAGTGTCCGTGAATTCTTCGCCAAACCCAGAAGAGTCAGAAATATGAACCGAGCCATCGTTCATGAACCGTTCCAAGAATTTACCTCCATGTCTTGAAGTATTGGAGATAACAGGGCCCGCCGTGTCGTCTCCTGTTCCCTTGATCGCAGGGGATGACTCCAAAATCAAAGCACCTTTGTTCCCAAACCTATACTTTAGCTGTCTCCATTCAGAGGTATTCAGCCCCGCTTCCACTATTGAAATGGACAAACCTTCCTCATTCTCAATTACCTTCGAATCCGCAATTGGAACGCGACTCCAAATCAAAATCTCCATACCGGCTGGGTTTTGTAGTGCAATGTGATCCGTGAATATGAGAAGATGGCATCCGTTGTGTAATATTTTAGCTTCAAGCAAGATCAGATTCACAAGCACTACTGCCCTTATTCGAAATGAGAGAGTTTTTTCAAACAAAGACTCGAATATTACAACGCATTTATCAGTAGCAATCAAGTGGCTTGCACCAAATGTGAATGCCCTAATCCATATTTGTGCAGATGGCTTAGGAAGGGCACTGAGCCGTTTGTACAGTACTTTGTTCCCGTGATTGAGTGTCTGGGAATACACTGGAGCAGAATTTATGTCTAGCTCATGCACCTGTGGTTTGAACATGTTTGAAATGTCGCACACACAAATGCGTAAAATCGATATGGTGGTGGTGGGAACAATCACAATGTAGTCGGTGAGTTTCAAGCGTCCCCATATAGATCTCGGGAAAAGCCCAACTATTCGAGTTTCAATTGACTCCGGAAAAAAGTCAAGAACACGAGTCAGTTGTAAGATATGTCTTGTGATGTCACCAACAGGCTTATCGTGGATGCCCAAGGAGTTCGAGACCGAAAGCTTATGTGCATCAAGCGAATGCGATGTATCGAAGTACAGAAGCCACTTACCGGAAAACGACCACGCGAATGTGGCATCGTGGCTCGGGTCAAACCCTAGTTTAAGCGAAGCAATATGTGAACACAGAATACCATCTGTGTAGAACTGTAATAGCGTCGGCCATGTTGATGACGGATCCTCTCGAATAGCTTTCCGCAGTGCATTCTTTTCCAAGTACGCTGCAGAAACTACCGACCATAATCCGGCGCTGTTTGGCTGCACCGAAATCTCGCGGGTTAATGGCATAGGTATTGTGAGAAGTACGTGAGTATGGATGAGCGAGTACACCCTTAGTTCCAAGCGATGTTTAGTGAAAATGGCCAAAAGCGTGCTGTTTTGATACGCGCATGTTTCTTGTGGAAAAAACGGGAGCCACTGAAGACAATCGACCCCAAAACTGTCAACCTCTATTACAATTGGCAGATCGTCTGCCAAGTCGAAGACGAGCACGAGAGTTAAAACATCGTCAGAGGCACAGATGGCCACTTTCGTCGATGGCGACTCATCCACACATTCCCATTCAATGTTCAGGATGGATATATCTGCTGTATACACCGCCCTGTTATCGAGCTTTCTGTGCCTTAAGAATACTTTCGAGAGGTCGTAGTTGGTTATACGCGAAGACGTATCAGAAGTTTCGAGACTGTGCACTTGTAACTCGCGACCATATGGCACTGCAATAAATAGCCCGCATTTCGAAATCAGAGCACGGGGTTCCATCTGCAGTAGATTTAATATATCGGTTCTTCACCAGTAGACATACTAGGTGCGATGAATGTTATTCATGGTGTGCATATAATATCGTATATTCGCGAGCACGTCCAGGACATACAATCTGAAGTATGGTCCGTCTTGGATTTGCCTTAATAGATAACCGAAACTTGGCATGCTACTAGGCACTTGCCCAGGCTAAAACTATTGTTAATCTAAGACTTTTGCGCTGTGCTATATATTCCAGAAAGTTATTTCTACAGCATCAAATCTAGCTTATACGGTGACAGTATGAATGATGCTGGTATTATTCAATGGTTGCTCGGCTTAATTATCAGATATACCTATTCGTATAATAGGAATTCATCGCTACCGCCTTTAGTGTTTACGTATTAGACACTTTTATTGTCACTCACTTTGCAATTTGGATTTTTTGTAATTGTTTTACGCTCAACAAAAACCCTTTGTAGTGTTTTTATCTCTCGTATATTAACAGCGACCTTACTTCATTAACTCATGGGTTTAGTTGTTTCATACCTCCGAGTCTTGATAAATTAAAAACAAAAGACAAATCAGGACCATCATTTATGAATGACCCCAATTCTCTATGTATAGCTTGAATAAATATTGGTACTTGAATCAGGTTATATGTCACCACGATGTGACCATTGATATAATTGACGACACATTATTCGAACCAGTTATTGACGTGTATGTATTATCGTGCGCCTCTTCGTGTGCAGTTTTGAAATGAGGACAGAAATTCTTTTCTACCCTACATTTGAATTTCATCAAGCACTCCTGTGGAAATGAGCAAGGAGATATCAAACAAAAGCTCTTGGAATAGAAATATGTACTCTTTTCTTTGATTAATGAAACCTTTGAAGCACAATAAAACCACTGTTTATTGGTGTAATGTAACTTCTAGAAAACCGATCTTCACCCGGAGCGTTTTCTGCTTTCGCAACAATTCCGGCAACTCTAATAAATATAAAATAAATCAAAAATTCAAAAGCCATATCTCTGTGTTTTTTGGAGCAATTTCTTTAGCTTCCCATAAAATCTTCATATGTCATAATATTGCGGCGAAAACAATTCTGAACTTATAATCGCGTAGGCGACGTTCCCAAATTCACAAACTAAGAGTACCACTTGACAGCGTAAAATGTGTAATTATTTATTCAAAAAAAAAAAGAAAAGGTAAGGTAAAAAAAATTAATTCACACTTTCGAACTCATCATGACATCTCGCTGTCTGCTCTTCTGGTGATTTACATTCTAGCACTTCGGGAACTTGCATTAGCGAAGCGGCTAAGTCATCGCACCTTCTGCGCGATCCACGCCCACCGCGTATATTACATCCGTACATCTCGCGATACCATCAACTACAACTTGCCTCACCAAACAAGAGCCTCTTACAAAACAACTAGGAACGCTATTCTTACAAGCACACCAAACAAACCCCTATTTGCCAAGCAATTTGAAGTGCTGCATAGTACTTCATCTATGGCATATTGCCCCACACTGCTCTTGTCCCCTTCCGCCGCGTCTGTTCCAGCATCGTATCCACAATTCCCAGCATTTTATTAGCCGCTGCCTCCCCCGGCATGCCGCCCAAACAAAATCTGGCTGCGCGCACCCGGGGCGCCCGCTCGCTGCGTTCCAAGCAATCTGAACCGCCGTCTACAAATGCTGCTCCTATGGGTCCGAATTATGTCCCAAAAATAAGGCCACGCGGCGGACTGAGCCTGGCGCTTCTAGGGCCTCACAACACACTCAAGCAGCTTCTCGCGGGGCCTCCTGCCGAGTCCAAAACTTTGCGGGTGACACCTCCTCGCAAAAATGGCAGAAAATTAGGTGTGAGGCTCTCTCTTTCACCCCAGCATTCCGTCAGCACGCCCATGTCCCGTCTCAAGCTAGCGACAGCGCAATTGAACGGGCTGGGTTGCCCCATGGGACCGCCCCATTTTACTGATATAGAGGCTGAGCTGCTGCCGCCGCCAAAAAGACGCCGCCCTGGCCGATCAGTGAAACAAAAGAATGATATCCTGCTGGCTCAAACACATACCACTGCACGCCCGCGCCCGCCAAAAATAGAGGCTTTTCCCGACGACGACGATAGCGCTGTTTTTCCTGCTGGTCCGGGCCTGGCGCCAGAGTCACGCCCCTCTATGCCACGCAGATCCTCGTACAGCAACCGCGGCAAGCGTGGCCTGTCTATTGGAAACGGCTTCGTGGCCAAACCCCACTCAGAGGTCTCTGAACGCGACTACTACAAGCACATTAATGCGTCGATGTCGGAACCAAATCGCATGCGGCAGCTTCTCGCTTGGTGTTTCCGTAAGACAATGGAAAACGAAAAGAATGAGGACTTGGGTACATCCAATGAGGCGAGAACTGCAGAGGGTGTGGCAAAGGCCATTGAGCGCGAGCTTCTTGCAGACATCATTGATGGCGCCATCTCTACGAGCTGGTACAGCTTAAAAGATGAACAACAACACCTAGTCGATCACGTGCCTGGAAAAACCATCATTCGTCCAAATCCTCAAAACGAAGCCAATAAGGAAAACATCGTGTTGTTTACCGAAAAGCTCAGGAGCTTGCGCGCTGAAAAAGCGCGGCTTTTGAATGCCTATAATGCAAATGTAAAGGATGTGGAAGACCTCGTACTAGATCCGCATGCGGTCGCAAAAACTGATCTCCGGACGTATCTACGAGAGAAACAGTCAGAATCCAGTGTTCAAGACTCGGTTCTTGATGAATCCTTGTCTAATGAAGTGTACGCAAACGTTCAGCGGGCTCGGGACTGTGTGGAAAATGATTTAGAGCCAAATGTTGACAAGCTTAATGTTCTTCTGCACAGGTTGCGGCAGAGTCTGGGCCTAGTTTCCAGGTTCAAAGAAAATGTCCTCGACCCAGAATTCTCGGACTTGGTACACAAGTATGTGCATAGAGCAGATGGTAAAAGTAATCCCTCAACTAGAGACCTCTTGCGCGGCATCGCCAAATTGGATCGGGCACGGAAATCTAATTGAGTTGAGTTGCTCTTAGATGTTCACTTTCCAACTCTTGTTTCTCAATCTTACTGTCTTGTGAACTATCTACAAATTTCTCGTTGTCATTTGGGAATTCAATGGGTATCTTTACCCCGTGTATATTACTGTAAAAAAATTGTGTATTATATCAAGAATATTGGATATTTTTTCTACTTTTGCGTTCTATGTTAGACTGACTCTGAGTGATTTAATTTGATTTCACAATCAACAACGGGTTCTCAAATGTACATCGAGATATGTCGCCCTAAATCTCAAAGGCCTCGGCCATCGTCACAAGACGTTTAACACCAGTGTGCCAGTCACCAGCCTCGGTAGGAAATTCCTGTCCGATTTTTTGATGAGAGGCAGTGGCTCTTTGATAATCCTTTTGTTCCAACGCTTTTGCCACATCACTTAGTAACTCAATGGTTGGAGTGGTCAAAAGAGTTTGTTTACTCAAGTGCTCAAATAGTATTCCAAGCCTCTTTTCCATGTCTGATACATGTTTCCCGTACTTTGGTGGCGCAGCTGGTTTGATTTTTTCTAAAACCATACCGAAATTTTCTTTTATGAAATTCCTTGCTGCAATATTCGAATCCTGCTCTTCATTACTAGCAGCTGTGTAATTTGCGGTGCTAGATTGTTGATTAATGCCAGACATTGGGGGTTCCAAAGCGGGAATGTCATTAAAAATTGGAGGCACCTTTGTTTGAGTAACGGGAACTGGGGGTGGCCGAATACCACCAGCGCGAGATTTCTCCGGCGGTGGAAACCTATTTACAGCACCAACGGGTGGTGGTGCGTTTTGAGCAGAAACAGGCGGAGGAGGAATGTTGTTTCTAGTGCTCATTTGTGGTGGGGCAGATTGGTTTAAGCCCGTTGTTGAAGGTGGTATGCCACCGTTTTCGTTTGTCTGAGCAAGTTGAGGTGAAGAGTACCGACCAGACGTCACTCTTGGAGGCGCAGTCAAATCTGAATGACTGACAGTCTGACGAGAAGATGCTGATGGAAGCTTTGGTACTGGAGGCATAATGCCTTGCGATGGCGGCCCGCCCAATGAGCCGTTTGAAACATTTCTCAGGCCAGATCTTGCATCTGGAGAGTATGGGTTAACTATTTGAGTCGCCGATCTTGAAAGATTTTTCGCAGGAGATGCAACAAAATTGTTAACGGGTGGTGTCGCGTAGGTCGTTTTTGTAGTTACAACCGCTGCTGGAGCATACGGGTTCTTTGGAGGAGCCGTCACCTTTGGTTGTGGAGCAGGTCCGGATCCATTGGTCTGTAAGGCAGGTGAAGAAGGAGCTGGAGGTGTGTACTTACTTGACGAACTCACAACTCTTGGAGTGCCCGGAACTGAAGTCTTAGATACAGTGCGACTTCCAATTTTTGGAGGAGGTGCGATTGCGTGAGAGGCCTGGGGTCTTTTTGGCGGTTGAGCTTGAGGAACTTGTGTTGAAGAAAGAGACGGCGATGGAGCTGGTATATTGACGACCGCAGCCGCGCGACGTGACACAGGCTTGGAGGCCTTAAAGATTTCTGGCAAATCATTCCAGCCCCCAGCTTCCAGTTTGTTCAGTGGACTGTTCGCTCGATTTGAGGGAATGGGAGGCGGAGTCCCAGAGACATTAGACTGCGCTGGTTGCAAGTTTTGCATGAAAGCTGGAGTCGAGGGTGGACGAACAGGACCCATGGGGTTGGCCTGAGGAATTGGATTAGGAGAAATTCCCAACAGGTTGTTCTGTGTTGTATAGTTGTAACCTCCGAATGACCCACGCTTCTCATTGCCCCCTGGCATATACGGATTAGAAGGTGCAGTAAATATCGGCGCGGCTGTCGGAGCATAAGAGTGTGTTTTTGTAGGCTGGATAGAAGGAATCGCTGAGGTAGGGATAGCTTTCGGAAGTGGCCTGCTGGGAGAGGGCTTAGAAAATGGGGACTTGGAATACAGTCCCGCCATGGAAGATGTCCTAGAAGCCACATAGCGATTCTTTTGAGTTCCAGCAATGGCATTCTTGTGCATATGCTTTGAGCCCAACGAAGTCGCTTCTGCAATGCGTTCTTTCTCCAGCTTCAACCCTGCAAAATTCTCCGGCAAAATGCTCAAACACTGGTTAGCCAACTCGAAGTCTGCATTTGCAGCAGCCATTTTAGAAAAGTCGAACACAGCCTTGCAAACTGGTTCTATTGAAGTACCTTCAAGAGGACCAGTGAGTTTCAGAATAGATCTGTACACAGAAATTTTTTCGATAAACCCGGCCAAAGCAAGATACCTCGCATCGTGTGGCGATGATACGTTTTGCAGATCAGATGTTAAGATCAGACGCTCCAAGATAGGTAAGTCTGCGAGCCAAATCGACAGCACTTTGTCTAAAGCCCCACCTGCTAAGAAGCATAACAATGCGTTATGCCTGTCTTCGTTGCTTGCGTCGCTAGCAGCCAAAATACGATTACCTAACGCGATGCAGTTTGCGCTGAAGTCGGCATCATCCGTGTAATAGTTGGCGATGCTCGCAGCTATTTCCTTCCAGTTAGAGATATCGGCATTTTGAACAATATCCACGATGTTTTTAGATGAAGCGGAGTAGATCAAGCGAGAAACGTGATCATTCTGAGTTTGTTCAAAGTAACGGTGTTTGACCTTGTTTTTGATAGTGTCATCTGCATCTAACGCCAACACCAAAGCTTCCAATAGTTTGTCTTCATCCAAACAGACGCTTACGGCCTCAGGAATTTTGTTTGCTAACAAAAGTCTGGCTAAATGTCCCTCAGCGACAGGGCGCAGCAGATCTGTGATGGAAAATGTTCCCGATGGAACATACGCAGAAGTACTGCGTTGGTCTTTGAAGTCTTTGGCCAAGTTGGCAAAGAAGGAATCTTCGTTATCGAGCTCCTCTGATGCCTCTGCTTCCTCGGCAGTCTCCTCCACCATGCCCGCGCAGCCCACTGCGCCTTTCAAGAACTGTAATTTTCCTTCGCTCTGCAAGCGCAGCAAAGCTTCCCAGTCGCTGGTATCGCTTTGCGCAGTATCCGACTTGGCAGCAAGCACATCTTTGAAATCATTGGTCTTCAAAGCAGAAGACAATTGAAGTACGAAATCGTGGTTAGCCTTAGGCGTCTCGATGGTAGAAACACGCACAATTCCCTTACCGTGTGTATTCCTTACAGTGACGACCTTGGAGCCGAATCCAAAAGACGCAGAACATGGTCGCCGTAACCATTCCGGCACCTGCGCGACCTCGACGACGGTTTGGGCGGGCTCTGCGGACGCAATCAGAGACCAGAAGTCGTCGTCCGACTTTGCCTGAACCTTTTCCTTTGGTGGAGATGCGGGCGCTTGCAACGACCGCACGACAATCGAGCCGTCAAAAGAAGCCAGCGCAAACACGTCGGGTGCGCGCACAGCGAACTTCGCGGCGAAGGTCCAGTTGCTTGCCGGCGAGTACGTAGCAAGGCGGTCGCCCGTGAGCGGATTCCAAAGCGTGACGCTGTGGTCCTTTCCCGCGGCGAGCAAGAGCGACGCGTCATGCGCACACCAGTCGATGGCCAAAACGCCCTTCCCCAGGCGAAGCACGCGCTCGGGCCCGCTCGCATTCCGCAAATCCCACTCAATAATTGCCGGGAATGCGTCGCTCTGGCTGGCCGCAGCGAGTTTCGTCAGCTGCAGAGGGTGCCACGCCACACACGTGAGATCGGCGCCCGGGTGCGCCAAGCGCAAGACCTCGCGTTGCGCGTGTAAGTCCCAGATGCTAACATGACCCGCAGCACTGCTAGCCGCCAATATGTGGGCCACAGCATTGTTCCAAGCCACGGAGGTGACTGGTGCGTCAGCCACGGTGCCCACCAAAACAGGTGCCGCGAGCGTGCACAAGTCCCACGCGAAGAGCTCGCCGCAGGTGCCACCCGAGACCATCACGTGCGGCTGCTGGGAGCCAAACAGAATGCAGCGCACATCTTGCGGGCCCAGTCCAGCAAGGTCAATTTTCGCATTGGCCAACGAGCCTGAAGCGAGGAGTTTTGCCGCGTCCCAGAAACGCACTGCGCCGCTGTCGAGGGCGGCGGCAATCACACCTTGAGGGCGGTCTCCAAATGGGGCCAGCCATGCCAACGCACGGAACTTCTGGTCGGTCTCTGCGGCTACTACGGGTGTTTCGGGCAGGGCCCCGAAAACATCCCAGATTTCGAGCGCTGCAGAAGCAGAAAAAGAGGCGTCGACGGCGCCCGCCGCAGAGCCGGTGGCAAGAAGCGGCACTGCATCGCTACTCCAAGCGAGTGTCGCAGTACGGTTGATATGTTTTGGGATCATGAGGAGTTTCTCGTGATCGGCCAAGGACTTTGGTTGGTGGGTTGGTGGGTTGATTGGTTGCTTGGTTGCTTGGTTTTTTTAAAAAAAAAATAATAATAATAATTCGGCGCTGGGATCGGCGCGGGATCGGTCCGTGCGTGTTCCTGGCAGTTGTTTGCCTATCAGAAAGTTCCAGGTGGTTGGATCTGGGCGAATTCAATGGGAGTTAGAAGAGTCCAGCAAATGGTGGAGGAGTATTCCGGGTGATCGGTTGTTCAGTCGAGACTTGCCAACGCACATGTTCTGTATGCAGGTCTTTTATGTCGGTGACCAGTGGTACCGGGAATTTGTCCGAGCAGGGCATTTTCCTTGAAAATAAGAATGTGGGTTGTAGATGTGCTAGATCTCTGAATCTGTGTATGCTTAAAATGTTGAGGATCTGTCCTAGTGAGGCCTTTCTGGGGAGGACGTATATACTAACTTTTGTGGTCTGGGACACGTATGCGCGCCGCCGCAAGATCGCGCCAGTCGTATACGAAAACTTAACAGATACCAGCATGGACACGGCTCTAGATCATTGTCATGTGGTGCGTGCTGTGATGTGCATAGACAATGGTATTGCCTACAGGTACTGGGGGCAATTAGAACTGGGGAGGGATATTCTTGCCAGTACGAACCCAACCGCCAATAGACATTTTTATATGTAAATGTTACATGGAAAATATGAAATGTCGGATACATGGCCAGCGCTTTGCCTGCCCAATAAGTTCAAAACTACATGTGGAGGTTTTTGTCTGCCGAATAATATTGCTACATTATCATGCAGATGTGGTGGCACTGTGAAGGTATATGGTCTCGAAGCGTCGTCGAAGAACGTTATTGTTTGAAGGATAAAAGCTTATCATTTGCAGTCTAAGCCCGGATGCAAACGTGGCGAGGGTGTTTGAGACTAGAGAGCCCATACGCTAAACGGTAGAAGGGTAAACACCCGTAATTGTACTTTAATATGGGTGTTCCCGTTCCACATAGAAGAAGAGGACCGCACTGCATGTTTCAGAAGACAATTGGGAGATTTATCACCATCAGCATTTACTTCCATTAAACCCCTGAGATTCCGTCCATTAAGGTGATACTTAGTGTATGCTACATGTAGACGTGGCTGAGCTCATCCAGAAAATAACGGTGCTGTGGTGCGGACATCATCGTTTGAAAGTGCATGGATCGATGCTCAACGTTTACTTCTGCCGCCCGAAACGGAAGTGACCTTATTTTACATAGAAGTTTCTGGTATGAGAAGAAGTGAAGAAGGTTAAAGGAGAGTCTTTTAACCCGACAGCATTTCCACTGTTCTTGAAACTTTGCTTTGGGCACATTAGGTGTGCATGCGTGACGTTTCTTTGCATGTTGACATCCAAGGCCTCCAGAATCACATCTACCAAATATGAGCATTACGCAGCAGCGGTCCAAAATGAATTCATGTTAGTATTGTGGTGTGTGTTTTTGAAAGCCCAAATGATGATATTTCAGGGGAAAAAAAAGGATCTGTGAATTTTGCTTCGGATTTTATGTTTCTTGGGATGGCGTCGCGCATCGAATCTTGTTACAAATTGCACACCTAGACGTTAGTTGCAAACCTTTGACAACAAATTACTTAAAGTAATTTGTTCATAATGGTTAATGACAATAGTTAGGATAATCACGAAGCAGCAGCCACTACCTACTTCAAGAGATACATTAATATGGCTTCGTATAAGAACCAAAGAAATAGACCAACAGTTCGATTTGATCACACGGCATAAGATTTAACTAAAGGGAAATAGAGTATTTAGATAGACAGCTACGAAGGATATTTTGTGAAAAGACCTGACCATGCATTTTTTTTTCTTGTGGTACTACGTACCAGACATCACCATTTGTAAAGAAATAAAAAATATGAGTGATATAGAATATATATATATATATATATATATATATATTCAATGCCGACCCACAGATGTAGGTAGAATGGAACGGTAACGACAAAAAAAAAAAAAAAAAAAAGAAATGAATAAATTAAAAAATTAAAAAAAAAATTGACGAAGTAGTATCGACACTGTCCGTTCCGTGTACAAGGACGGAACGGACCGTGCCCAGCCCAGCAAGCCAAACCCACTGCCCTATCCATGTCGATACATGCAGCTTATGGCGCGATTTCCTGAGTATTGTGCCATACATGGCGCCAGCGGGGTGACGACTTGGATGATTTTGTAATGAGGCTAGGCGAGATATTGTGCAGGATGAGATAAAAGGCCAAGGTCCCAGGAGAGCCCATCTAATCAAACGAATACCACGCGGGGTCGGTGTTTTTTTAATCGCGGAACCGCATAGAGCGTGACTGTGGTGTCCTGGAATTGATTTGCTTTTCGAACCACCCACATCCTCGCACCCAGTCTTTATCATATATGAATGTCGGTATCTGTCCTGCACTGTCCATGAGCTCGGGCATATAGAGTCAAGCAAAATCTGAATAGACGTATATGCAATGCCGCTCCCGCCCCATGGCTGGCACTGGCCCGCCATATCTGAGGGTGCCAGAACAGCCAGGGGCAAAAAACATCGACAAGAGACCAGAAACATGTACCTGCCAAAAAAAACTCATCTGCCATGAGGGGAAGAAAAAAAGAATTGTGACGAGGGAAGAGGGAAATGGGTAGTAAAAATGAAGAAGGTGGTGCAAAAATGAAAAAGAAAAGTATGAGTTGGAAAGAGGGAAATGGATATTAATCTGAGCCCAGAGTGCGGTTCGGTGCCCCCAGGATTGAACTGTGCCAGGGCCTCTGCTCCTGGGCCTCTGCTCATTATCGTGCGAGCCCTCACACCCCGGCCCAATATAAAGCCACTGCCATACTGCAACATAAACACAAAACACAAAACCTAAGAACCCTAAAAAAAAATCAACAATGCGCTTCCTCCATCCTCCAAAAGAGCCCGTCATCACAGCCACATCCAGCCAATGTGACTCAAACAAACGCCCTTGTTTCCTCGACGTCACCGCTATCTGACCCAGTCTCCCAATCACAGCGGGCGAGATCCCGCGCCAGGCTCATGCAAGCGCACCTACGTCATGTCCGCGCTGACACGATCGGTACAGCGCCATTGTTCGCAGGACCCAAAAAAATTGAGGCCCAACTTCCAGACACGGCCCGGCGAGAATATAAAGCGCTCATGATCCCCAAGACTTGTCATCGGCGGATGCAGCCTCTCACCATTCGCCTCCACCACTGTTGTCTGTACCCGCCGCCAGGCTGCATCTTCACCCCAACTTCTGTCGTTGCATCGGCCCGCATCTCAACACTCTGCCTCCATCGGACCCTCGTACACCGCTCATATACGCTGTCCCTGCTGCTTCAGTACGCCTCCCGCCACACCCCAACCTTCACAACGACGTTTTTGCAAGCACACGATTTCCCGCCTCGCCGCCACTTTGCCATCTCATCGCTAACCATGGGCAGAGAAAACATCATGCACTACCAGTTGCAGCGCGACCACGAGACGGACCTTCCGCGTGCAGTCGACATTGATACATCGGTGCCCAAGCTGGTCTCGAAACCGGTGGCCGATCACGGGAACTTCCCCTTCACCTTGTCCAAAGAGTCGTCCGTGCAGGACTTCTTGGCCAACAACAAGTACTACGTCGACTCTATAAAGCACAACCACTCCAGTCAGATCTTTCAGCTCAACGGCAAGGGCCAGTCACCACACACCCTCTGGATAGGGTGCCTGGACTCGCGTGCAGGCGAGGCGTGTCTCTCTACCTTGCCTGGCGAGATCTTCACCCACCGCAACATCGCCAACATCGTCAACGCCAACGACATCTCCTCCCAGGGTGTGATCCAGTTCGCCGTCGACGTCTTGAAAGTGCGCAAAATCATCATTTGCGGCCACACCGATTGCGGCGGCGTGTGGGCATCGTTATCCAACAAGCGCATTGGTGGCGTGCTTGATCTCTGGTTGAACCCCATCAGACACATCCGCGCCGCCAACATGGAGCTCTTGAACAGCTTGAAACACGACCCCCCTGCTCGCGCAAAGAAATTGGTCGAGCTTAACGTCATTGCGTCCGTGCTCGCGTTGAAAAGACACCCAAGCGCCCTGAACGCATTGAAGAAAGGCGAAATTGAGGTCTGGGGAATGATGTACGACGTCGCCACCGGCTACCTTTCTGAAATAGAAGTCCCCAATGACGAGTTCGAAGACTTATTCCATGTGTCCGACGACCACGAGGACGAGCACAAGGCCCATTGAAGATGGCGCATGCCTGTACCATATACATACAACTTAATAGACGATTACCCATGATAAAAATGACCATGACTATGACAATGATGACGATATCAAGGTGGTCTGGGAAGTGGCGCCATAAGAACAGATGCTGGTTTGTGTCCGGTGTATTTCGTCCCGTCGCCGCCAGCCAATATATCATATACGTGCTTTCAACACACGTGTGAAGATATGGCGTACATTCAAACGTGCACTTCTTAGTAGCCTATATCACAACAAAGTTGCCGTCTGGCTTTCAGAAGTATATACTCGTTCTGTTCTGTGCTCGACGTCTATTATTTGGTATGATAAATCGGTTCAAGCAGACAATCGCAGTTACTACTGTGGGGATTTCATCCGCTAAAAATTGTGGGGACACAAGATCATTTGGTATTTCCGGCAGCGGAGAGAGTGCTTGCTTGAAGCTGGCTCGCCTCATAAAATTACACACAAGTGTGTGAAATAAAAACGGGCAATCACACCTTGCGATGGGCAATCTCGTGTATGCAAACAAAATCTCTACGGCCGTTTATGCCGCATCCCATTTCAAGTCGAATCTTCCATCTGGGACTTGGTATTTCTCAATTCTCTGCAGTACCTCGTCCGCAGTTTTTGCAACATTGATGATTTCCCTATTTTTCTTGCTAACGAAATCGGCACCAACGGTATCCGCAATGAACTTCAAGAAGTTGTCATAGAAATCATCGACATTGTACACCCGAATGGGCTTGCTGTGGATGTTTACCTGGTGCCACATAACCCCTCCATTAACTCCTCCATCATGCCGTATCCACAGAGTAACACCACGAATGCCTGCGATTCATCGCCCATCAATCGCTTCCATGTATACATATCCTTCACCAAAGTAGTCTTTTCACATTGCGCCGAATCTGGAATCGTAGTTGACCCATTGTGATTATCAATGCCTTCTATTGGCACTTTGTTAAAGGCGTCCTCGGTAGTCCTTTCCCTAGAAATCAACGCATCAGGGATGATTCTGTGCACGTAACCCCTATTAGTCGCAAACCCACGGGAGACTGCGCCCATAATACCAGTGGATTCACCTCCATAAACGAGGCCCCAGTTCCTAGCTGCGAGAAATCTGCCTAATTCGAAAACATACTCAGCAAATTTCTTATCTTTTCCAAACGACAGACCACAAAAAACGCATATCTTCTCAATGGCTTAGATGTAGCCATATTTTTTGTTAATGATGTTGTTTAAAATCTGCTTGAGTTTAGAAACTTTGTTGTATTTTCCGGAACTTTATACTGAGAAATATATGTAGAAGATTCTTGAGGCGGTGCTTGTCGTTATGGTGTCTTTGGTGCAAGTTAGCCACATAGAATATACCGTGGCATCTCTGCAAAAGCCGGCACTGAGTAGATAAGAAACAGCGCCAATGAAAACGACCACAATGGCCCACTTTTGACGCTGCTTTCTGAAAAAAAAAAAAGAAAAAAAAGAAAAAAATGGTGAAACAGTGAAATAAATTTAGAGCATTTGAGTAAGTAGTTTGTTTCCGTGTCGGGGTTTCCAGTTTTACTGCACCTCATGGTTTTCACCATTTTGTTCGTCCCTCAAAATTCGCTTGACTAAATAAAGAACTAAACTCCAGCCAATTTTAATGAAGCATGTCAGGTATTACGTACATCCAACTCTCGATGAGGGTACAATTCAGCACAAATCGGTTTTTTTCTCGTTCAGATATCTATGTCTCTTCAATAAAAAGAGCCAATACCCTATCAGCCTGCTAACAAAAGCCAAAATGTGTCTTAAAGTTTTATAGTTTCTCAATTTTTAATCACTTCACAGCAGCTCTTTGAAGGAAAATATTATGATTAACAGTATGTCGTCATCAATTGGAAGATTCTCCTTTAACATTCAGTTCAGAATTTTGGTTCCACCTTATCTTGCATCGCAAACAGACAGCCCGGTTAATCCAGGATAAAATTTCAAGTTCAAACACAATTATCGCCACATCAGCGTTCAATATAAATCATTTTCGCCTCTCGTGATTTAGACACTTCCATTCCATACTAATGGTAGCATGGAATCTTTTCTTTAGAACAACGTATGTGTTGAAGAATCAAGAGTCTCTCCCAAAACATAGTTCATTGGTAGTAGAGACGTACATGGTTCAATCAAGAAAATCATACTGAAATCTCCATGCCACTTCTGATGTATTCAAACTCAATTTTTATTTATTTTTTTCTCAAGATGGCGTTCGGATATTCTTTTAAATTATTTAACACGTAAATTTTAAAGCTGACGTGGTTATTTTGTTTGACTAGCTATGGTTGTTTCACCCTTCACGCCTAAAAATTGAATACTATTCTATGTATAAATATAACACCGTTGAGTTTGACAACCACCCATCCACAGCAAAGTATGTGCATAGGAATTTCAGTAGTCCCAGAGACAAGAAGAAAGTTTTGCTCTGATGTATTCGGTTAAGCACCAATTAAACCATTTTCATTGGATATTCTAAAAGGTACATACAAGCAGGATCCTTTTACTATGTTAGTTTCGCGAGGTTCCATCAATATAGCTTCCAAACTATGAAGTGACACTTCCTTCTTTCACTCCTCGCTCACGTGACTAATCACCTCATCAATTGCCGCAGCATCAGCCTCTTTATTGAATCACGATAACACTATGACCATTTCCACAAAGGCCATAAAAAGTCAACTTCAGAAAGTGAAAATTTACATAGAACAGTTAAATGAGGTTCTTGAAGAAAGAGACAGACTTGTCAATGTCTTGCAACTCACGCCATCAAAGTTAGATAACTTGGATATTATCAATCTCTTGGCAAAGATCAAGGCGGGCCTTGACAGTGCACAGCAAAATCTCTTATCAGGAATATCAAAAGACTTATCGAATGAGCTCTCAGATATTGCACAAAATTACTCCGATGCCATATCAGTGCTCCAAAGTGATGTCCATATCAGCATTGAAGAATATGTATTCAGACCACTACGCAACGAAGAACATAGCTCTAAAAAGAGCGTGCGTTTTAAAGACTATGACTCGGAAGAGGACGTAAATGAAGCCACACAGATGCGCAACCAACTCATGGGAACCTCTGAGAACTACAAGCCCTACAAAGATTTGCCTAGGGAGTCCAATGACGATGAAAGTGACAATACAGATAGAGCAACGCTTCTGTCTATAGATACATCAAACCAGGAGTTATTTGCGCTGCATCAACAACAAATGTTAGAACAAGATCAGAGCTTGGATGCACTTCACCAAAGCATCCGTACACAGCATCGAATGGGTATCAATATAAATGAGGAGCTTGATGATCATTTGATCTTACTCAATGATTTGGAACAGGGCGTCGATAGTTCACATACAAGAATACGACGAGCTACCAATGGGATTGCTAAGTTCAGGCAAAAGGCCAAGGAAAACGGCAGTCTAGTGACCATCATAGTTTTGACAGTGATTTTGATATTGTTGTTGGTAGTATTGAACTAAAAGGCTATAGAATAGAGCGAGCGTGTTATATCGACAAAATATGTGGATTTTTATATGAATCCAATTTATGCTGCACGTAATCATTTATCTATATGTGCACAGCGTTAAGTAGAAACAATGTAGTGATGCATGATAACGATTCGAGTTCACTTCTTCAGAAATTAAAATCTTCGTTCACCTCTTCGCTTTCGCTGAAAAACCAAATGAATACACTGATATCACTGTATACTATGAGGCCACCTAAAACACTCATTACCAACGACCCTAACCCAATCAAGTTCGTGTGGTAGAATGTCAACGGTAACGAGATTCCGCTTACAATGAGGAGCCCAGTTATGAATTTGGAAAATTCTTCCAAGGCACTAGGTGCATTGCCGTGGTCATTGCTAAAAGTAAGAAAGTCATCTCTGTTGCTTTCGATAGCCGACAGCACAATATTCGGCAAGGGCGCCACAAGAAAGATGGCTATTACCCAAAGTGGGAGCCAATTATTGTATAATGCACATGAAAGCAAAATTAGAAGAAATCCGAAAGCAAGAAATGCCAGAAGAAAGATAATTTTGTTGAGTGGGTTCATGATATAGACGCTTCAAAGGTTACAACTACATTCTTTGAGGTTGAAATCAGAATCTGATAAAGATCCAGTGTTATATACACGCCCGTGTCATAGACATGACGGCCTAGAAAAATCTTTATTTATGCAAAACATTATCCATGTGAATTGACTGAAGCAATAATGAATTTCTTTAAAAGCTTTCTTGAGTATTTTCCCGAAAAAATATGTATTCACAAAATGCTATTAACTTACACAGGAGAAACGTCGATTTCTAGGCTGTATCGATAGGTGCGAGTATCTCCTTTTAGTCCTTTCAAAAAGGCGATAGCGATTTTTTTGTTAGATTTGCCACTTCAAAAAAAAATTTTCAAGTTTTAATTTCATCTTTGAAAATGTTTTTTGAGTATAATATTAGTATAAAGGTGAAATGATCTTTTCCTATTCTCAAATTTTTACAACTTATATACTTATTTAAAAACTCATGCTATAACCAAAATATATTAAAAAGTACAAATTATAAAGTAATTACTTTGACCGTTAATTATGAGAGTAATGTTTTATGGTTAATTATATTTTTCGATTATAAGAGAAAATAGTGCCAATTACCAGCATACAAGACTATTATTTTATGAAATGAAAACTAATAAATAAGAGGACAAAGTGTCTATTAAGTCTTCGAGCCAGAATGAAAGTCACTGTGCCGGTAAGAATTTTTCTGTGTTTGTAGAACATCCCTACTTTTATTTCAATTTCTATGTAAAAATAATCGGTAATAACCTACTTGAAGCAATTTTTCGAATTTTTTCTGCTTATTTAGAATTCCAAAACCATCCAGGCTTTGCCTCTCCCTCTTCACTCTTTTCTTCCACGAAAGCCCATGTACTAGCACCTTCGGGTTTGCGTTTCACAACACTGTTTGTGACAGACGTTCCATCACTGTAATATTTTATCTTTGTCTCTTTTAGAACTATTTCACCTGAATCGGTATTTGATGTACTTTTAGATGATGTTCCTACAAGAACCTTTTCGCTCAGATCATCGTTCGCAGGCCCATTCGAGAAGCTCTTATAGTATTCCTTGTGGGTCTGATCATACAATGACTGTTCACTTTCATATTTTGCGTTTTTCCATTTCAAAAAGTCATCAAAATGCCTAAAGAAAATGCCCTGCTGTCCCAAATCAATTGCTCCTTCTGTGGTGGGGGGATTTGCCAGAGTCTTTTCTTCAAAGTCTTCCTTGGTTACAATTTGATTATGCAAATGTTTCTTCTTATACTCCAAATATTGAGCGGGAATGCCATTATTTGGAAACAAGCATCTCCAGTACCCATCAGCATCCCATAATGAGACACCGTTTTTTTTTACACAGGTATTGTACTCAGAGGCCGATGGTCCCTGGTATGAGAACAAACCAAAAGGGGTTACACCACTGGATTCACTAAAAATGTTAAAGAGATCGAATGGCGATCGGAAAAAATTAGTTGGCTCTGATACAGAGCTCCGGCTTTGATAAGGCTTATTAAAGTAATAGTCAACCAGATGCTCATCGTCTTCAATATGATCATGTGAATCCCACCACCTGGGAAAACTTCTGTGCTGGTCAATTGTGTGACCCACAATTTTTTTCGTCAATCTGGAAAATTTATCAGAGATGTCGTTTATGTTACCAAAGAATTTGTCAATTTCATCATCATAGGGTGACAATGTTTCAGGCACAGATACATTACGTCCACCTTCTCCTTCATTTTGATCTTGCCAGTTACTGAAAGAATCGTTGTCTTTCTGAGGCATTACTGAAAGAATTTGTTTGTCAGTTGAAGGTAAACAATAGAATGAAGTTTTTAAATGCTGATTCCGTAAAAATGTGTTTGTTTAACGATGAATACGTTTAGCACTGTTGTATTATTGGAATGAGGGACTCAATGCTTTATATAGCGCGCGCATGACTCTGAGACACTAGGGGTTGCTGGAAATGATACCGCGACGGAATTCTACAGAAAAAGACAAAAGCAAAGGAAAAGCCTAGATTCTGAAGCTAGAAATAGAGAAACTGATTTGCAGCAGATTAAAGTGAGTATTTTTAAAGATCATAAGCTTCATACACTTCGATATTTCAAAGAAGTGATTTTTCTGTCCTTCTTTGGGTGTGAAAGTTCGAATAAGGATATTAAATTTTTAGGCTCAATTGATGCAGGGTCATGGAATACCCTTTGACATACTTCCTGTTATCTGGATGGCAAAATTTCATAGAAGACCTATGAAACTTCCAGGATTCAACACAACTCAGAGTTCTCATGAGGGTCTTCATCTCTTTTGAGTAGTAGTCATAACAAACCAAGCTCTTGCAAGCAATACATGAAGAATTTCCGAAGTGAATGCTCTTAGCACGATCTGATTTTCTTTAAGAGATGATTTAGGTAAGCACTCATTGAAATAAGTAGAGGTCACGATTATGGAAAACCTATAATGGTAAAGAAAAAGAAGAAGAGCCGTAAACGAACATAAAAGTAAAAGCCTTTTTTCCAACAATATTCGGAAAGTGTTTTCTTTCTTATCACCAAACAAAGCGGACTAGTAGATTTCCGTTCCTGAATTTGAAACCCACAAACTAAAAAATTAAACTTTATTATATCTATAAATTGGGCACCAAGCCCGCCGATGCAGTCGAGATGACCTAGAACCTATATATACACTATTAGTGGGTCTATTGTCTTCGAATAACCTTTCCTGTTCCTGTAATTCTATGGTAAAATTTCTTCTTCACGTGCGTTGTCTTCTTTAAGAAAGACAAACACGCCTAAGTTCTATTACTTGGTAGTACCTCGTGGAAACTATCTAAGGACCTTGTTTATACTGGGCATAGTCGTTACTTTTGCCACCAAAGAGGTGTTGGTGCAAGAACTGCCCACTATGACGTCTAGCCTTCTGAGATGCCTGGCCATAGAATGACATTTGGTCAGCTCTTTGCATCGCGTGGTTCATGTACTGAGGCGACATGCCAGCCATGTTGACACTCATTGTTTCCAGGGCTTGAATAGCGGTGGCTATCGGGTCGGATGGAATAAGAGGAAGAAATTCTGCATCTGACAGTAAGTCAAACAGTTTATGAAGATAGAACTGCTGCATGTGTCTTTTGTGTGTGTTGATTTGGCTTTGCTGGGTCTGTTGAACCTTTGTTGACTGCTGCGTCAAGACCGCCATATTGCCAGACAGAGTGCCGTGTTGCAGTCTGTTGTATTGAGACATGTAGATTAAATAGTTTAAATGTCACTAGTTAGTGCAGGGAAAGGAAGAGATCTTTTCGCCAGGGCCTTTGTCGATCAACGCCTTTCGCTCCACATTCCGTCGAAAATTTTGCGGCAATTGAAGATGTGTGCATATAAGCAATGACTTGCTCGTGATCTGCGACCCATTACTCAACAAAGCGTCCTTCATGAAGAAATTCCTTTTGAGGTACGCGTCGAGCCTTGCAAAGCTGTCTAACTCCAAGCCAGGAAGACGCTTTCAAACCCTTTTTTCTTTACAAGGGCTCATATCTTGGTTCGCGTAGAAAATTGCAAAATATAACCAATATGCGTTTCTCGCTACGGCTACTCGCGAGTCCTAAAGCCACCCTTAAGAGAAACCCACTTCTTCTGCTGATACTGCCCTTGGACACTACAGAAAATGAGAATAAAGATCTTGAAAATTCAAAGAGGATCATAAAACCCGCATCCACTGCATTTCCGCCACTTACGTTGAAAAAGGAATCCGTGCACCCGAACTCACCTGCCCGCACTAGGTTTGCTCCGTCACCGACCGGATTTCTACATTTGGGTTCGTTACGCACAGCATTGTATAATTACCTTCTTGCAAAGCAAACAAATGGTGCATTCATTGTAAGATTGGAGGATACAGATCAGAAGCGACTTGTTCCTGGCGCTGAACAGAATATCTACGACTCGCTCAAGTGGGCGGGGATTCATGCAGATGAATCTCCTGAGATTGGCGGCCCATGTGGACCATATCGCCAGTCGGAGAGAGCACATATATACAAGGAGTATGTTGATCTTTTGTTATCGAAAAATATGGCTTACAAGTGCTATTGCTCGAAGGAACGCTTAATCAGTCTCCGAGAGACTGCACAGAAACTCAAGCCGCCAACTACCGTGACTTACGATCGAAAATGTCTATATGATAATGGTGAACATGGTTCTGACAAAAACACTGAACGAGAATACGTTATAAGGTTTCGTGCGCCAGAAAGATATGAGAAAATACAGGACTTGCGCCACGGAATACTCGATCTCCAACCTCAATATAACCACGCTGACCGCCGCTACGACGATTTCGTGATCATGAAGCTGGATGGATTACCCACGTATCATCTTGCGAATGTCATAGATGATCATATGATGGGTATAACACATGTGATAAGGGGCGAGGAGTGGCTCTCGCTGACGCCAAAACATGTAGCGTTATACCGCGCGTTTGGTTGGGCTGTGCCCAAATTCGTACATATTCCTCTCTTAACAAGTATCGAGGACAAGAAACTATCGAAACGCCACGGAGACGTGAGTGTTTCCAGCTTTGAAAAAAAAGGGATTGTTCCTGAGGCTTTGGTCAATTTCGTGGCCCTTTTTGGGTGGTCTCCTCCAAGACCTGAAATGGGTAAGAAAGTCACTGAGGTTTTGTCTCTAGAGGAAATGATCGAGAAGTTTCGACTCGATAACATGACAAAGGGCAATGTTAAAGTTTCTGAAACTAAGCTACTTTTTTTTAACAAGCAACACCTCGTTCGAAGTCTTTGTGACCCACAAAAGTTTCATATGCTCACAAATCAAGAATACCCCAATTTTCTGGAACGAACAGGCGGACAATTCTCTAAAGAGTACTTCGAAAATTGCACCCGCATTGCCATGGGTCACCTTGAGAGGTTATCAGATCTTTTAGATGCTCACCCTTATTTCTTTAAAGATGTGAACTTTTCCCAGGTGAGCACGCCAAAAAATCTAAAAGAGACCATATCAATACTTCGAGCCGTGAAAAGACTTTCGGATGAACTGAAAATGATTATCCAGATACAAAAGATAGAGGAGGCATGTCCTGAATATCCAAAGCTGTTGATCATGCAAAGTCTTCGGTTTGCCTTGACCGGGATGGTCCCTGGGGTAAATGTAGCGGATGTCCTGACAGCTATAGGATACAATACCTATCTGCATCGCTTAGAAGCTGCAATTGGATATCTTTGTTCCACTGTTGCTTCTGACTTATAGGAAGTAGGAAACGACTGTTCCAATAGAATTCATGTATTTATCATTAAATCTTATTTCTGTTTCACAACAAGACACGTTTTTAGCCCTTTGCACCCGAACTTATTTTGCCATGGCACTTATCTTTTGGAAATTCAAAAAGTTGCTCTGTCTTTTTGAGTCATTTTTCTTTAGGTATTGGCCAGTGAAAATACAGTGCACCGTCATATCTGGATGATAGTATAAGCCTGTGAGAAGCTTGGGTGTCACTAAGAAATATTGCGATTGCCCATTCTTACAAGCAGTATCTACCAAATACTTGTGTGCCATCTTTTCGTTTTTTGGATCCATACCTTGATTAATCTCATCAACAATCCGAATCGGCGCATTTGTGAGACCCTGAAGAGACATGATGAAGAAAATAGTAGAGACTGCTCTCTCACCTCCCGATTGGGATTGATTATCAAGAACTTTGAGCTCGGCGTTTTCGCGAAATTTCACCAAAATCTCAAGCTTCCAGTCTTTGAAGCGCTCCTGTTTGTTTAGTTCCACTTGTCCATCGCTTGCAACCATCACAAACCGCTTCTGAAAGGCCCTTGAGATTTTGTCCACCATGTCTGATAGTTCGCGCTCCCAGGGTATAAATATTTCATCTATCTGTGCCTTAGCTTTATCTCTTTGTTCAGCCAATTTGGGTAACAGTGTTTCTGCAGCTTCAAGGTCTACTTTCTTTTGTTTCAAAAGATCAAGCGAGCCGCGATCAACATCTGTCAATACAGTCAAGTCATCTTCGAGTTGTTCAATCTTTCTCACAACATATTGTTCGTTTAATTTGTCTTCATCCATGTACTTCTGAACAAGATTTTTTACAATCTCACGCTCTTCAGGAGTGAGGGTTTGACGTCGAACTTCTTCAGCTGCATCTCCCTTCTTGTATTCATCGCATTTGGCTTTTGCATTCTTGTAAATCTCTCGAAGATCAATTTGCCTTTGTTCCACTTCCTTTATTAAAGATGTCAAGTTGATTGCTTTATTCTCATTTTGCTTTATAATTAGCTCTGATTTTTTCGCTTTAATTGTATAATCCACTATATCTTCATGAAATTTCACAATATTCGCAGTTACAGCGGAATAATTAAGATACAGCTCCATCAATTTCGCTTCTTTCATCTTAATCTGTTCGCTATGATCTTGTGTTGTACTCGTAGTGAGCTGAAGGATGCGCCCCTCGAGATGCGATATGTTTGCTTCCAACTTCAGTTTTGCTTCT
The DNA here is from genome assembly GCA_030561945.1 of Metschnikowia krissii. Lineage (NCBI taxonomy): Eukaryota > Fungi > Ascomycota > Pichiomycetes > Serinales > Metschnikowiaceae > Metschnikowia > Metschnikowia krissii. Next base: position 385,859 of record JAKTYP010000060.1, on the reverse strand, counting down.
TGCCTCTTTCGAATAGCTCTGACCTCCAGATCTAGTTGTCCCATTTCTTCATCCACTTTCTGTATTTTATCCACTAGTTTGGACTTATTTGATTCAAATGTCATGATATTTTCTTGCATAGTATGAATTTCGTTTCTTTGGTTAAGAAGCCTTTGCTGAATTTCATGCTTGACATCCTTTGATAAGCCTTCTTCTCCCATAATTTGCGCGTTTGCAATTCTTTCGGTCATATAAAACACCTGTCTTGATCCATATTTTGACTGGTTGATAACAAACAAATCGTCCCCGACGATAAATCTACGGAAAAGAGTTTTTCCATTTTGGGTAGGTTCCAAAAGCTTTTTCATAACTTCAGGTTTTAAAGGATTAAGAGAAACGGGAATACAATGCAAGAAAGATCTTTGATTTAGGCCCCTAAGCACGGTATCCGGTCCAGTGAAAAACTCAGACAAATATCCATCAAACCCTAGCTTTTTTAGATTTTCCAGAGATATTGGCTGCTGCATGGATGATCCTGAAGCAACCCTCATGGGGACATTGAGGTTTCTAGGTAAGAGTTTAGAAGCCTTTTGATAATTCATCTCATGATCAAAGAAAAATGCAAAGAGTGAGTTATTATCGATGACTTTTTCAAAATATTTCGCATACCGCCTGTCAGTAACTTTGCAACATACTACTGGAGCCTCAAAATACTGTAAATCTGGTGTTTTTTCTTTCCTAAGAAGAGAATGAGCTTCGTAAGCATTGTCCATGAGTTCTCGGCGGTAACGCGAGTTTTTTTGTTTGAGAATTTCCAATCGGTCATTGTTCTCTAATTTCTTGCGATCTTCTCTGTAAGCTGCTTCGCTGGTTTGTGCCTCTCGTTTCAAACGATTCAATGATAATTGTACCGTGTCGAGGTCCTCCAGTATTTGTGATTTTTCATCATGTTTAGTCTGACGCCGTGAAGTTAAATCGGATAAGAGTGAATGATCTAGAGGCTCTATTGATGATAATTTTTGGCGAAGCTCATCTTTATCATGAATACTCTTCTCAAGTTCTTTCTTTTGTATTTCAGTCCTTGTTTTAAGGGAGTTAATATCATTTTGAAAAGTGGAGAAGCTCAGTGCTAAATCTTCCGCTTTTTTTGTTTGCAGATCAAACTCAGCCTTGATGGTTCTAAGTTTTGCATTTATATCTTCATGAGTTTTTATTGCTTGTGCTAAGTCGTCGTTGACGGTAGTCAACAAGGAATTCAATGGTTTAATGTGGCTAGCAAAGTCCTGAAGTGCTTTTTTGGCTGCTTCTCGTTCGATTCTCAACAATTTTAATTTGTCTTTCATGTCTTGAAGCTTAGCATATGGAAGAAGTTTTTTATGGCAATTGATCTGATTATTCGTCTCTTCATATTCTTGATACTTTTGGGCCTCGACCTCAAATTTCTCAACATCTGCTTTGAGACTCTCAAGTTTATCCTCCGAAATCAGAACGGTTTTTGTAAGGTCTACCCACTTCTCATCTAATTCAATTAATGTTTTGTGTTTATCCAATAATGAAGTATCTCCGATAGTTCTTTCGGTTTCCAACAAAAGCTTTTCTGGAGACAAAGAGGCAAATTCTACAACTCTTTCTTGCGGAAGGAAGTGGCATAGATTGTCTAGTTGGATGTTAAACATACCGACAGTTTGACGCACACGCAAAATATCAACAGACGATCCATTAATTTTCCATAAGGACTTAGTTTGCTTCAAAATGATCTTGCGTTCAATGACTATGTTTTGCTCTTTTGGAAAGTTTTTGAGTATGATTTCGATGACCGCCTCTTGCTCGCCAGATTTCACCATCATATCTATCGACTTTCGCTTGATCAAATCGATTTTCCCGCCCAATCCTAGACACACGGCGGCCACAAATGTAGATTTACCTGTTCCATTGGGTCCGATTATCATATTGAGGGAAGGAGATAAGAAAAACTCGCCATATGAATAAGTGGTGAAGTTCCATATGCGTAGAGAGATGATATTTCCAGGTTTGAATTTGGAATACGCGTCTGTATTCCCATCTTGCGCTAAATGTGCAGATTGTGAATGACTTTCTTCGCCTGCAGCAAATGGATTTATCTTTCGACGTTTGAATTGAGAATCCGCGGTCATAACTTCAGAGAAGCCTTGCGGGTCTTGTTGAAATCAAATGCCAATTTCTTTATCCTTTAGAGGTAATATTAATAGCACTTGGACGTTGATGTCTAAACTACGCGCATCTTGTGAGATGTACGGATGCAAATCTTGATGGCATCCATTAGTTCAAATAACACTTTGAATAAAACTACATTTTTCTGCAGTACAGACCTTGAAGAATCAAAAAACTTAATTATGTTTTAGATGGAAATCAATTATCGGGGAATCTCATTTATGCAGATGGGATAGACTGAAGGTTTGAAGTTACTCTTTTTGTTTTTACAATGTCTATATGACTTGTATTTACTCAAAGTTGAACGCGCGGTAGGGTCACGTGTTGAACCCATACAAAAATATTGTGTTCATGTCGTTTTGTCTTGGAACGTCGCCGAAATAACATCACAGAACACCCAAAACATTTCCTCAGCTATGGTATGCACTGCAAAGACAAAAAAACCCAAGTGATAACTACAAGCTTTAGGTTCATAAAATCGAGATGCTTTAGCCTAATTACTTTGGTAAACCTTGTATCTACTAACACGATTTTGTAGTCCAACACTAAGACCTATAGAGACGCGTTTGCCCTCTTCGATAAGAAGGCCACAGGAAAAATTCCCATTGAACATTTAGGTGACTTGCTCAGGGCTGTTGGCCAGAATCCTACGTTGGCCGAAATTGCGGAGTTGCAAGAATCCGTGAAACTGAGCGACTTCGACTTCGAGACATATCAAAACATCATCAATAGACCTGATGGCTTCAAACCTTTGGGACTTCCTGAAGATTACATCAAAGGATTTCAGGTGTTTGATAAGGAACAAACGGGCTACATTGGCGTGGGTGAGTTGCGTTACATTTTGACGTCAATTGGCGAAAAGTTGAGTGACCTGGAAGTCGATGAGTTGTTGAAGGGTGTAAATGTGACTGCGGATGGAAACGTGGATTACGTTGAATTTGTGAAGTCTATATTGGATCAGTAAACCATTTAAATGTGTATCCCACAGATACTGTACAGTGATCAGAGTGCTCTAACACGGCCCATAACATTAAACGAAGAAAACCGGACCACACATTGATTCTGCTTAAATATCCAAATTCACGATACCCAAATTGTTTATTAGAACCTTGAGATCAATTACGGCTCTTTTATATCGAGACTCTCGAATGCAATCATAGAATCGTATAGAAAACATAACAAGGTGCTCATCAATACATTGGAATATCTGATGTCTTCACGGTTTTCCAAATATATCTGTAGCAAAATCTAAAAGTGTCGCCAATTTTTTCCTCCCTTGTTTTGTTTTCAGCTTATGGTATTTGCACTGGATATACAATTCAATTTAAAATGCTCACTTTTTTAGTCGCATCAATGATAAATCGCAGCTTGGATCACCAAGTCCGAACTGATTTGTTCCCTAACCCAGATCTACAGAATGACAACAGAGAATCCAACTGCAGTTGATTTTCAAGATAATCAGCGACTCCATTTATACCCCCAGGACCGAATCCAAACTGTGGGGACTGTGGCGGCCATGGCTGGTGGCGGACAGGGCTTTTATTCCGGAGTGAAAATGTCGTCTCTTAGATATCTTACGGAGAATGCCCACCGGCTTCCGAAAACTGTCGGTGGCTGGTACTTCTACCACAAAAAGAAGAACTACATCATGTTACTAGCTGGCTTCAAGCAGGCGGCGAAGTTAGCGTTCAGGTATACCGCTGGCGCATCAGCGTTTTTGGGTCTAGAGGCTGGTCTCGACTATGCCCGGGGTACTACTGACTTTCTCAATACGACGGCAGTAGGTGCTGTGTCATCATACTTGTTCGGCTCGTTAAAACATATGACGCGAGTTCAGAAAGGAAACTTCGTGAAGAAGGGCTCGCTCTTGGCGCTCTGCTACGGCTTGGCGCAGGACGCTTTGATTTATAATAGAGACGGCGAAGTCTGGTACATTAATTCAGAGATGATCAAAAAAAAGATAAGAATATGAACCTCGACAGACTGAGATGAATGCTGATAGACTATGATGTCGGCTTCGGCGTTTACGGCATTTCCTTTTGGTCAACTTGAGGTTGGCCTCTGATATCATTGGTACATCCCTTGTAAGTCAATTTATTCTTTTGAATGTTACGATATGCCTTAAGCGTGTTCAAATATTAAAACTACCTTCCTAAAGACCTCATCATTTAGTCGAACTCACCAATTTTATTTCTTGATAAAACTCTGCAAGTAAATGTTGCGCATAATGCTGTTAAGTTCAAGCACCCAGAGGCGCTCGCGGGCAAATACGCTGCGTCAACTAATTATGTTCGCATAGTCTATATGTACATACACAGTCTCTACTGGTCGTCGTCATCATCATCGTCTTCATCGCTCTCCAAGTCAATGGGATATTTGAGTAACACCGCCGCACCCGTTAGCTGATCAAGCTGGACACCGCAGTCGTGAAGAGTCGAAAGCACGTATACATCGCCACCCTGGTTCTTGACATCTTCGCTGAGGGAAATGTAGTGTTTTCTCACGGTTATGTCATCGCTGCGGAAGAGAGCGTCAGTAAGCATGAGGTTCTTGACAGCACCCGATTCTACTGCCCGGATCACTTCTTTGGGTCCGTACCACGCGCGGCCATCATCATCATTAAGTACTTTCTGGAATTCCTCAAACACTGCGGCCTCTTTGGCAAACTTTGTGTTGTTAAGGTTTTTTTGCACGGTTGGATCTTTGAGAACCTCCTCCAAGCCCTGGAGGTACCCTGTGGAGGAGTGCACGACCAAAAATTTTGATTTGTTTTTGAGAATGGTCTTATTATCTTCTTTGATGGCAGAGTCAAAAAGCGCCTTTTGGAGGGCTTGCGCAGTGAATCCGGGCGACGCCAAAATAATGACCTTCAACTTTTCAATGTCGAAGTTTCTGCTGAGCGTCAGTTGAACCATATCAAGAAACTTGGCCATGGCCTTATCATGGGCACTGCCTCCCGCATCTCCGCGGCTCTTCTTCGGGATAGCTTTCTCTATCTTGTTTCGAAGTACCGTCATCTTATCTGTGACCAAACATAAGTGCGCAACGCCCTCTTGCAAGACCACCGCACCCACCTGAGCCTTTTTCTCGACGGAAGAGGCCTCCAAAACAATGCCATAGCTTACGTCGTCCCACTCTGGCTTGTTGATCTTGAGCGACTTATTAAGCTGTACTTCCGCAGTATGGTAGCTCTGGTTCGGAACATACTCGCTCTGTTCTGTGGTCTTGCCTCTGATTCTCATGGCCTCGTCACTGGGAACGTAGTCGACTGACTCCACAGCTAACTTTAAGTGAACATGCACGCGCTCAGCTTTGCCACCTTCAGTCTTTTTCACGTTTCGGATTGACAGGAGTTCTACGATGTCTCCTTTTTGAATAAGGTTGTAGAGCTGCCAGAGATCTTCTTTATCTTGGGGCACTAGAGAAAGCAGACCGCTCTTGTCCTTTTCGAGCGCGATTGTTTTGTCGAGGAGTTTCATTTCTTGGGAATTAAACGCAGCAGCCCGTCTTGATGGACTTGAGTGTTTGAGGAGAATGATGGGGAATTTCTGACTAAATAACGGACACTCATTGGGCACGGCCTGTGCACCTGGGGCGATCTTTTTTTCGCTGCTTGCTGACTGCGCGGCTCGGTCAAAGAGCATACATCAAATTACTAGGCGGTTGGTTTGGCAATACCAAGTCCTTTAAAGGGCGTCGAGAGGCGAGCTTGGCATGGGTAAGCAGAAAGCGTCTGATAATTTTCAATTTCTTTGAATGAAAAAGAAGGGCATTGATGAGGCAGGATGGGTTGGTGGGGTAGCTTATATTATCGCAATGGACTTCATATACTTATTGATACGAGACCTCATTTATGAAATATACCAATGGGCAATCAAAAGTCGTTCGATAATAGATTGTGATGAAAAAAAAAAATTTAAAAGATATGAGTAAATTCATATGCAAATAAGATTCTGGCCGATATAAGTTCAAACTCATGGGTGACTTAACCGAAAGGAGCCATACCAAGCCGTTGAATTGCACGATATCCAGGGCTTTTTTGCAATGGTGATCATACGACTACACATCCCGCCATGACCCATTTGCACGACTCAAGTTTCTATTCTGTCACATTTCATTATCGATATTCTGTCTATACCTCAAGTTAACCATCAGCTATTGACTCAGAAACACATATGCGGTTCTCGTCTTTCCCAAAGCTAGCTCTAAACGCTTATTTCACGTCGGCTTTGACAAGTGTGGAGTTCTTACAAGACTCGCCCTGGATATTGACCAAACGTGCAGGCTCCTTGCCTTCAACAGTATAGGTGACTTCGAATGCTTCTGTCGTGGAGAATCCCGGCTGGACCGCCTCCCAGACCTTCTTCTTAGGGTTCAACTGCTTCTCTGGCTCGGAATTGTAGCCCTCGAAGAAGAGCTTGTCGCCTGGTTTCGACCCTGCAGGCGGGTTGACAAACTCAACCGTGTCCTCGTTGGACGCACACAACACCATGGCGCACGACTTGACGCCTCTCATCGACACGGGCTTCAAGTTTGCCACACAGACGACATAGCGTTCCTGCATGTCCTCCAAGGGGATATATTTAACCAACCCTGAGCACACAGTTCTGGGACCCTCGGCGTCGCCCATGTCGATCGTCGACATGTACAAGGAGTCTGCATCCGGGTGCTTCACGGCCTTCTGAATGAAGCCCACACGCAAGTCGATCATGCCTGGGTTTGGAGGTACCGCAGCAGCCTGCTGCTTGGCCTGCTGCTCGGCTTTAGCCTTGGCCTTAGCTTCCTTCTTAGCCTTAGCAGCCTCGGCACTAGCCTTCTTGTCGGCCTCTGAAATTGCTTGGCCCTTACCGACTTTTTTGTCCTGAGGAGCTGTGTTTTTTGCAGTTGCTGGCGTGGTAGGTTTTGCATCGGTTTTCCCGGCACCAGCCTTTTCGGCAGGCTTCTTTTTTTCCTTCACCTCACGCGAAACAGCGGCTTCCACGTCAACCTTCAATTGCTCTGCTTCAGGCACATCGACCAAGGTGTTCTGTACCAAGTCGGCCCATCTCAAGATGTGTCTGAATTTAGAATACTCTTCGGCGGATTTCCACTGCAGGGCGAGGGGCAACACCTTGGAGAAAAGTTCCAAGTCGACTTTGGCAGGTGTGTTGCCGGCCACAAAAGTCTTATTTCTCAAGTCGTTGTTCAAGACATCCAAAGTCTCTGGCTCATCCAATCTCGTGGAGAGGGTGAGGAACTGGGCCTCAAGCGCCTTGCCTTCTGCAGACAACTCCGGAAACGCAGAGTCGACGGCCTTGGAGACGTCTCTGAGGGGAAGCTTTGTGAATTTCGAGAGGAACGCGGCCATCTTCATGTATTTTGTGCTGGATGGATTGAGGTTGGGCTTGGGGCTTGGGGCTTTATTCTGCGACAGCGTGCAGTGGAAAATTTTGGAGCCGTGCACGTGACCCAGACTGGCTAGGCTGATACTGCAACACCTGCTTGTCTCGTCCCCATACTGGAGTTACCGAGAAGCTATGCTAACTTTATTTTCAGCTGTTTTATTTTCCAAAAAAGGAAGAGGGGAAAGAAGGTAATAAAAATAGAGACTGTTCCTGCCAGATGAATGGCAATGCCAAGTCATGTAGACCCTAAATTCCATCGGCCCATTCTTTGCGCCATACGAACGTATATATCCCACTAGCGATGGTCGTGCATGCTGTGGTTATAGCACAATGTTAACATGGTGTTAGGCAAGTAATGCACCACCACCCTGCATCCATCGCCACCGTGTCCCTTGCAATACCTCCTCAAACACAGCACCCACGTGCATGTACATCCATCACTTGCGATCCTCCTTATATAGAAATGTTTTTCCCACCGGATCTTGTCGAGTGTATCCATCATGAGCTGGGTCTCGCACCACGGCATTACGTCGCATTGTGTATTGTCGGTCTTGATCGCCGCCGCGACTGCGTCTGATTCGTATATGAACCCACTGTACCCGGAGATCACGGTGTCGTCGTTGACCTTTATATCGGGGTCACCATTTCGTAAAATGACGCGAAGCCTTTGAGGTCACGCTGGGTTGGTGGCGTACATCTCCAAAGTACCTTTCGTGGTCTCAACCCCGACGAACGGACACGGCCCGTTGACGTGGTTGCTGCTCGTGAGAACCGCGTGCCTCCCATCACCGTATTTGACAATGAAAGTGGCCATGTGGTCGATGTAGTCCACCTGGTCGAGCGGGAGAAACGACTTGAGCTCGAAACTTGTGTTTACCGGGGCTACCAAGAGCGCCCGCATGTACGTCAACGGGTAGATACCAATGTCCAAAGTGGCACCGGCAGCAAGACCAATATTGCGTGCCTTAGACGTTCTGGGAAGCCCGTAAATGTCGGCGGCCACAGAGAAGTCTGCGGTCATGCGGTGGACGTCGCCGATGATCTTGTGCTGGTGAAGGAGCGTTTCCGCGTGAGCGAGGAGCAGGAAGAACCGCGTCACCACTGCCTCCATGACGAACGACCCGCGCTCTTGCGCGTCGGCCCACACCTCGCGGGCGTTCCGGCCTGTGACGGTAAACGGCTTTTCGCAGAGCACGTGTTCCCCGCAGCACAACGCCTGGAATATCTGCTGCTTGTGACACGTGCGGGGAGTCCCGATGTTGACAATGCCTATGCTGGAATATTGATAAAAGTCATCTTCGGATTGGGCGACCGGGACGATGTTCTGGTTGTTCTCTGGGCTCACGCTATGGGTTTGGAGGAACGCCTCTACCCTGCGTACGTCGGAGGAGCCCACGCAGATAATGTCATGTGTTCTGCGGTTATGCTTGTTGCTCCGTACCAAGTCGACCGCAAACTGGTGCGAGATATTGCCTGCTCCCAGGATGCCCCAGAGAAGTGGCATGTTGCTCTGCTTGGATGAAGAAAAGCGCGGGAATAAGAGAAAATAGGAGGGGAGATGGGGGAGTGGGTGATCGGGGATCAGAAAAGGGGGAGGAACTAAAGAGCGAGATTGACCCGTGGCCGTATCCACCCCAGCATGGGCTCTAGGGCTATAAACCTCGTAGCGCGTTTATACACAAGTGTAGATATAGCTTCCGTCTCCATGAGTTTTGTCGTGTGCGGAAAGAGCCGATAAGAGGTGTGAGAAATGGGTACCGCGCACCAGGCCCTTCCGGGCCTGGTGCGATTCTGACTCTGGGGCGAGCAATTCAATAGTAGAGTATATTGCTGAGGAACATCAAGCAGAACAAGAAACGAGAAACGAGAAACAAGAAATGAACAAACTGATTAACAAACTGACAAGGGAATCGCTAAAGAAAAGATACCAGAAATATGACTACGCCGTGTTGTGGTAGAGCAGCCAGTCCGTATTTTTTTCCTTTGTTGGGAGCCGGCATGCTCCTTGTCTGCACATTACAGTGGACTGTGGTTGGCAGCCCCGGGTGCATTGTGCAATGTTGCCGATGGCGGGCAATGGGCTCGCAGTATGGGCAAGGGTGTGTGCAAGGGTCCGGGCGCGGCAGGAAATAAATACCGCCTGCACTGTGAAATCCCAACAACCAAGCAAGAAACCCCAGGGCCAAACCGTCGCTAGGAGAATTCGAAAAAAAGGGGGGGGGGGGGGTCCAAAACAAAAAAAAAGACATGTTTCTAGAAGGATCAATTTCCTCTATAGAAATACCAAAACAAAAAAGAACTGGTGGCGGCCGGAAATTCCATCACCAAACAACAAAAAAAAAACATCGCTGGCGTTGAATTGTATGTCCGTCGGATTGAGAACATTGAGAATAATTATAAAAGATTAATAAATACGCCCGCATACCACGCCCGAGCCGACAGGGCGAAGAAATGGGTGCGCACAGGGTCCCGCGACCCCAGCACGGCGTGGACATGTCCCGACGTCAATCCCAGAAACAGGGCAGGGCCATCCGCATAGAGATTCCAGGGCCCAGACCAAGGCTAGGCTCTGGCCAAGCACGGGAGTGTTGATTCCGGAGTACACCCAAACCAACAGCATATCTTACCCGGGAATTTATGGCAGAACTCGTATTTTTGAGCTGAAGGGCCATGGGAATAAATGTGGGACTTCGTAGAATATAGCTCCCAAGACTAATTCCAACGGCGCCAGGCCAGTGGTGCATATATGGGCCAGAGCAGTCGATAGGGCTCTAGTATATAGATAAAACGACCGCAACAAGAATAGCCATCAGGAGGTAGAAAAAAAAAAGGAAAAAGGCAATTGCAAAAATAAAATTGAAACATATGGTGTTCTATAAGAGAGTCCGGGATTCGCGTACAGAGGTGTAATGTTCACTCGCTGCTGGCAATTACACTAACCTCTTTCTCGCATCTCATCTAGTTAAGCTAAATGTAAATTGAGGATTCCGCGCGATCGCAGCGGGGGCACATTCCAACCATAGCATTCGCTGATAATCACCCTTCACAAGCAATGCCCGGTCAATATGGCCAAGGAAGACATCCACACAAAACCCGTATGTTGCCCGTTAATTCTGTCCCCGACATGTCTGCGTGCGCCATTGCTTGTTTTTAATACGTCTTCTCTGTCGGGTCCACCACGGACCCTGCCCGAGGGACTCTATCCAAGTGAACTCTTTGCCTTGGCCCGACGTACTAACTATTCAGAAACGCAAGAAGATATTCTGGGCATGCATTCATTGCAACAAGGCCCACATCACGTGCGAGGAGGCCCGGCCCTGCCTGCGCTGTATCAAGAAAGGGCTTCAGGACACTTGTGCCGATGCTCCACGAAAAAGAAAGAAGTATTTGGCCGACATCCCTGGAATAGTGACTCGCAACTACCCCACCAACAACCTGACGCTGCCCCCAGAAAGAAAAAGTGCAAACTCCGAGATGGTGTTTAGCTTGGACATGGTACCCGCATCGAAGACGCTGTCAGATGGAGGATTGCAGCTAGCACCACACGTCTTCAGGGCCACTCAGTTTCAACATAGCAGCTCGCTACCCAACTACCTACTGCGGGAACAGGATCCAGCAACAAGCACTGAAGACCGGATGGGATCGCTGTCCCTATTTCCCATCACACACAGCTACACCAGGGGGGCTAGTGAAGTTCTCCAGGGCCCCAGAAGATCCGGGCCCCGTCTCGCTAAGCATGGGAGAGACGTTCCTAGCCAAATGAAAACTCAGATCCTGCAAAACCACCACTTTCACATGTTTCACCAGAGCCATGGTTTCGCCAATAATACGAAGCCCTTACCGAATCTACGAGATGCAGATCGACATGACCCTGCCACATTTAACCACCAGAATAGCTTGCCGGATCACCAAGAGCAGCAGACCCATATACGCTGTGTAGACCAAAACCAAAGCGGCAGTCTTGCTCCTGCGCCCGAGAAGAAAAGAGTCAACTTTCTCTCGTCTGCCGCGGATTTGGAGTACGCTACGTTGTCCAGCATTCTTCAGGACAGTTTCATGGGGATGAACCAAACACAATCACTTGCATCAACTGAGGGCACACCGACGTCCGTTAATATATCCCCCGATCATTCTCCGCACGGGCACAGTGGATCACTGAAGGTCCCACCTTCGCTAGCGTTGACGGCCCCGTACAACATCAATGACTATTCTCCTAACATAAATGGAAAAAACGGGTCGAGCCACAACGGCCCAGGTATACTGGCGCGGTCGCAACACGGCTATGGTGAATTCCCGCCTTTTGACGCGCGAATCAATCAATATTTATTGGGCACCACAGAACATCATTCAGCTGTGAACTACCCTGAAGTCAGTGAAGCAATGGAGGCTCTTAAAAACAACGATCCTTCTCTGTTCTTTGCACGCAGCTTTAAACTGTCACTATCATTCACCCTTGGATTTCCGCCTGTTATAGAAACTAATCGCAACTTGCGATTTACGGATCCTGAGGAAATATATGTTAAGATCAAAAAGCCGTTCTCATACACTCCAGGATTTCACAAGTTGATCGCCTATCTTCGCAGCAGGTTCCCCCGTGAGATGTTGGTAAAAATGGCCGAGTCCATGGCTGTCTACCGACCCTCGTTTATTGCATGTACTAATTCTCTACGAGAGTCTGATTTGATTTTCATGGAGCAGTGTTTCCAGCGCACACTTCTCACGTATGATAACTTCATAAAAGTGAGCGGTACACCCACGATTGTGTGGCGAAGAACTGGTGAAATTGCATACGTGGGGCCCGAGTTCACCACGCTTACGGGGTGGACGCAGGAGCATTTGCTTGGTGAAAATCCCACGTTCATCGTGGAGTTGCTTGATGACGAGTCTGTTGTCGAATACTTCCAGCTATTTTCAAAGATTGCTTTTGGCGATTTTCTCGGTGCCACCATGACCGAGTGCACGCTTCTCACTCCAAAGCAGAATGTTAAGATACGTGCAGGGTGTATCTGGACCATGAAACGAGACGTGTTTGGTATTCCGATGATGATTGTGGGAAATTTCCTTCCAATACTATAGCCCAAGGTAGCATTCTTAATTCGTGTAAACATAATTACAAGCTTTCCCAATGCATTTCAACGTGTCCGTGAATGCCATATTGGGCAATCTTGGCACTCAAACAAGATAATGCATATCCGCGCTCATGAACAGGATTAGGGTGTCTATCATCACGTGAAGCTACCAAGGCAAGATCTGTGCGCTTTCGCCCTTACGAAGGCTTTACCTGTGCTTTGGTAAATCAATAACGCCAGTAGACTTAAACAGAAACAAACAGTCACTGGTCATTTCTCTTTCTTTTTTATACATATTATTATCTTCACGCCCAAGCAGCCTTAATCACCATGCGGGCAATGTCAAACACACGCGATTCCTTGACTTTCAAATTGATTATCATCGTCGGCACTGTTTGCCTAGGTTCGCTTCAATTCGGCTATCACATGGCTGAAATGAACTCTCCCGGTGCAATTCTTTCGTGCAAAGCCGATGTTCCGGGGTCAATTCCGTACGAGCTGTCATTTTTTGGCAGAAATGGATTTAGTCCATGTATTCCCCTCACGAATGAGCAAGTGGGGTTGGTGACTTCGATCTTCAGTATTGGTGGTCTTGTGGGATCATTTTATGTGGGTACTCTTGCTGACTCTATTGGGCGTAAAAAGACAGCCTTGATTCACAACTTGTTCTTCTTTTTTGGATCAATGCTCAACGGACTCGCCGGAACGTCGTTCAGTTTGATTGTGGGCAGATTTATTGCCGGAATCGGCGCCGGATCGGCGCTCGTCATAACGTCCTTGATGATCAACGAGATCTCTCCGCCCTCTTACAAAGGCTTTTTAGGATCAATGAATCAGGTATCTATTAATATAGGCATTTTGTTCACCCAAGTCTTGGCTCTTGGATGGAACAACAACAACGACTGGCGCTATCTTTTGTTTATGGGCAGTGCGATATCTGTCTTTAACTTTGCCGTCATTCTCCTTTATGGCGAGGAATCCCCGTTGTGGCTATACAACAAGGGGAAGACCACACAGGCATTCACGGCACTCCATAAAATACGGGGTGGACAATACGCAGAGTCTCGTGCAGAGGTGAATAGTTGGAGGGTAAGCAACTCTTCCTCAGTCCCAGAGGACGACAATTTGTTGCAAGAGGAAGGTGTAGATATATACGGATCCGGAAGAGAAGAGAATGGTGCGATTACCTTGAAGCAATACTTGAAATCACCGGAGTACAACAATTCAAAGTTGGTGGGCACTGGCATTTTGGTTTTACAGCAATTTTGTGGCATCAACTCCATCATATTCTACGGTGTTTCTGTTTTGATCAATATCTTTCCAGAGGCGGCTGTTCTCATTAACTGCCTCATTTCGATTGTCAATACGGTAGTGACATCTGCGTCTGCCCCATTTGTGGATAAATTAGGCAGGAAGCCACTCCTTAAGACCTCAGTTGCGATGATGGGTCTTCTGGCAGCGATTTTGGGATACGGCATTTCTGCATCCAACGCCTTGTTTTCTATTGTGGGGACCTTCACATATATTACTTTTTTTGCCGTGGGACTCGGTCCTATTCCATTCTTGTTGGTGGGAGAAGTAACGCAGCCAAGAGCGAAGGCACTGGCACAGAGCTGGGGAGTGACCATGAACTGGCTCGCGACCTTCTTGGTTGGTTTCTTGTTCCCCATCCTCAAGGAGTCACGTCTTGGGGCAGGCGTATATTATATTTTCTCGGCCATGTGTGCGTTAGCTTACTACTTTATCACTAACTACATCCCGGAGACGAAAGGATGCCACACATACGAGGAAGTGTGGACAATCCGCTAGAAGTATTCGAGAAAACGAGGCAACGTGGTTACTAGATTCGAAGAAAGAAAAGAGGGGAAACATAAATATGACACATGTTCCTTATTCCAGTGGTTACGCTGCTCTGGATGTCGGCTCGGTTGCAAACATCTAGGATTATTGCGTGTCACAAGGGCACTCAGCCTTCAGGTGAGATTAACTGTAAGAAAACAACGAAAAAAAGCAACGAGATTTAGATATAATCAACAATCAACAATCAACAATCAATAACCGAAGAACCGTTTCCAATTATGAATTGATCCGCTGTAAACATTATATTCATTGGAGTGACTTGAAATAAACCAGAGCTATGAGTGGCCGCGGAGTCTCGCGAGACGCCTACATATGAAGCTACGCACGTGCGCATATATAGGGCAAAGCCCTAATCATCTCCTAGTACTCTATAATTCGCGCATATTGTAGTGATGATATTCCTGTACATAGGGCACATCCAGCAGAGCCGCCAGCACACGCCGGCCCTAGCGGCCGTGCGCAGGCCTGCGACCATCCGAAAAAAAAAAACTTCCCCATTCTTCCTGATCATACTATCCCAACGGTACAGTAATTTGCAATGCCTACCAGATTCACGAAGACCAGAAAGCACAGAGGTAACGTCTCTGCCGGTAAGGGTAGAGTTGGTAAGCACAGAAAGAATCCTGGTGGTCGTGGTATGGCCGGTGGTCAGCACCACCACAGAACCAACTTAGACAAGTACCACCCAGGTTACTTCGGTAAGGTTGGTATGAGATACTTCCACAAGCAGAGAAACCACTTCTGGAAGCCACAAATCAACGTTGAGAGATTGTGGTCTTTGGTTGAAGAGGAGAAGCGCGAGCAATTCCTCAAGTCTGCCTCTAGCTCTGCTGCACCAGTCATTGACACCTTGGCCCACGGCTACGGTATTGTCTTGGGTAAGGGTTCTTTGCCAAAGGTGCCTGTCATTGTCAAGGCCAGATTTGTCTCCAAGTTGGCCGAGCAGAAGATTAGAGCTGCTGGTGGTGTTGTTGAGTTGATTGCTTAAGCAGTTTTCCGGGACCCTACTCTGTTTTAATAGTCAAAATATATCTCACACGTACAATCCTTGACAAGATATGTAGTATTTTGAATGTCTACCTAGGCACCATGTCCAAAAGCTTGATGGGGTTGGCTGCCAGAGCTGATACCAGTCGTATGAGGGTCACGTGGTAGCGGACCGGTGTTTCCGAAATTCCTGAAATTAGTATATGAATGGCCTTGAACAGGGACCATGTCACTTTGTCTGGTTCGACTGTTCTCATGACAGATTACTACCACTCACTGAAACACAGGGAAGCCCTCTTCGAGAGGCTCCATAGTCCGCAGCACTCAGCAAGTGTGAATATTATAAATTCGGTACTAGCTATCGGGCAATCTAGGAGTCCTGAATTCGAAGATTTCAAAGTATGTATACTTCGGGTCATGTGTTGAGTCAGGCCGCAAATACGCCTATTGGAATGTCCACCGATTTCTACTCAATTCCGCCTTACCCACCTCTATGTCGATAGCTACCTAGGCAAAGTGAAATTATGTCAAAAGAAGCCCTGCGCCACCCCCGAATGCGCAACGAAATTTGCACTTTTGTATGGTTCCAACCATTTGAATTCCATTCAAAGATGCTTGAGATGCTTCGTGACTGCCATATCAGATCCATATCCTTTGGATCCAAACGCGAGGGTTCCTTCAGATACTTAAGAGTCTCCATTCCCCTTTAGTATTATACATTACCCGGCGAGTCACGTGCCCGCCGCTATGGGTATTTCTCAGCTCCGCCCATCGATGCGATTTTTGCATGCACTCTTGGTGTTTACTAGCTAAAGTACAGGGTGCTTTTTCGCAGACAACAAAGATCACGTACCTGTCACGGCCCGGTCCCCTCCACAAAACATAACCAAAGAAGAAAAACAGCTGCTATAGGGAACGAAAAAATATGCCTGAAAATCAGTGGACACCTGAAGGCGCCGTCCCGGAGAGGCTCCAACGCCTTCTCCAGGAAAAGACACCCATCAACAGCATGTTGGCATTCGTACAAATCGTTCGTCTTTTGAAAACACAACCACGCACGGGCTGGATCGACAAAAACATTCCACAAGTGAATGCTGAAAGCATCTCTGATCACATGTACCGTATGCTGATCATAGCAATGGCGCTCCCGCGAACAAAGGTCGACGTGGACAGGTGTGTAAAGATGGCGTTGGTGCATGACATTGCAGAAGCGCTAGTGGGCGATATTACTCCAGCTGAAAACATGCCGAAGCAGGAGAAGCATCGCCGGGAGCTTGCGGCAATTGAGTATATGGCAAGCATTGTCTCGGAGTACAACCCGGTGTTTGCGGCCGAGATGACCGAGTTGTGGTGGGATTATGAGGAGATCCGCTGCTTGGAGGCCAGATATGTCAAGGACATAGATAAGTTCGAAATGATTCAGCAGGCGTGGGACTATGAACAAGACTTTGGTCTCTCTCGTGATTTGGGGGAGTTTTACCTTGCGAGATCTGGCGTCGTCACCGAGGAAATTGGCGCATTGTGCGACGAGGTCATCAGACAAAGAACGGCATTCATTGGTGCTCTAGAGAACAACCACTGAGAAGTGCCTGCTTTATGCAGCCACTGGTCATTTTACCCCTCGGCGTATGCTTAGCTATGGGTATGTCTTTGCATTTGCATAAATCCTTTCGTCATTCAAGTTTTCTTTGTGACGTTGATAAAAGCACTTCCATTTTTTTCCCACCTACTGAACAATCGCCATATGTTTTAGGTATTGCCCAAGCACAACTGGTTTAATGAAGCAGGTTTCCTTAATAGTAATATTCGCGATACCTTGACTGTTGCTTTCACGCTGATTTAGAGCACACGACTATGTCTTATTTATACATTTGCTTAAATGGCTGAAATCATTTCAATATTCCCTTGCATAAGTGCCTTTTTTCTTGAGCATATATGTCATTCTTTCTGCACCGTCCCGAATTGACATATTCTTTCGAGCAGCAGCTCGCAATACGCTGCCCTGGGCGCATCTTGCATATTGTCCACCCGTTGATCTACAGCAGATCGCGGAGCTCCAAATTACTATTAGATATGTATGTATCTCACCAATAACTAAATAAATGACCCAAGAAACCACAGAGGCGCAGCCCGTACCACCTAAGCCCATCATCGGGACTTCGGGGCGCAAGATAATTTACGACAAAGATGGCAAGCCGTATGTCTGACAGCGTTTTTCTTCGCATCCTTCGTCATCATCTACTAACCGTATAGATGTCGCAGTTGTAACACGCTCTTGGACTTTCAGATGCTTTCTGGAAAAACTAAAGTTGCCAAGAAATCTGAAATGAAACCCAAAAATTCTGAGGAGGAACCACAAGGGTATAGACACGATGATCCCCCGGACGTGGAATTGTTGGGGAGGTCATCGTGGACATTGCTCCATCTGATCGCCGCAACGTACCCCGAAAAGCCTACTAGCAAAGAACAGGCGGATATGAAGCAGTTCGTCAAGCTCTTTGGAAATTTCTACCCATGCTGGTTCTGCGCTGACGACTTTAAAAAGTTTACATCTGCGAACGAACCGCAGACAGACACCCAAGATGCACTTGGTAAGTGGTTGTGTGGGGCACATAATGAGGTGAATAAAAAGCTTGGTAAGCCTGAGTTTGATTGTAACTTGTGGAAAAACAGATGGAAAGATGGTTGGGAATGAATCAGCTTGTCTGGGTCATATCATGCAGAAAAATGGAAACAGATATAAAGCTATCAATTTCACTGTATATAGAAGTAGACAGGGGAAACAAAGAGTCTTTCCCTTTGACCGTACACTACGAAAAAACTTCTCTGTTGAAACTATCACTTTACGGCTATATATTTGCGAAGACGTCGTTAATAAATCCCCTTGATAAATTCCAACAATTCTTCGCTCACTCGGTCATCGGAAGAAGGTATGAAGCGATCGGTAATCATTTGTTTTCTCAACAATACAACAGTTGGAATCTTGTTGACTGCGTATGTTTGCTGAAGTTCTTTTCCACCGGGGGAGTCGCATGCAATGCTGGCCAACGCAACAGGTTTAGACACGTCTAACGGATACTTCATGGAATCAGAGAGCGTATCGAAAAGAGCCTGGGTAACGCGGTTGCAGTTCTTTTCTCCTGGGAAAGTAAAGTTAAGAAGAAGTGGTTCTTTTCCTAACACTAAAGTGCTCAACTCATAAGGGGTCTCGATGTATGTGGGGAATAACCTGTTTTTGGTTGTAATTTGTCCGGGACTTGGTGGATATATTAGATGTTTGTTATGCTTCATGAGCCAGCCAAAAAATGTTCTAAGTGGCATTATCGATTTGCAGGCAAGAGCCATGTGTCCTGGGCGTAGTATCAGTAACATATTTTTTGGTTGTATCGATGCATTGATTTTTGGGGTCTAATGGGTAAGAGAAACTGGGGTTGCTTTTGTTGCGCATGATGTTGACGTTGATATGCACATAAAAATTATTGTAACCTTCTCCCGCCGCCCTCAAGAAAAAAAAAACTACGGCACTGACGATCTCTGTTAAAGTAGAAATAAGTCGTATGTTATAAATTTGTTTTATTACGGTAGTCTGCTTCGCAAAGATCAAACTTTTTTCACAAGATTAAGCTCAAATATAAATGAAAATTTGACATCACAACATACCAAGATCTACTTGGTGCATGACACTGGATCGGTCGTTACTTTGCTGCCAATATTATTGCCTTGAAATGGAATCCATATTTTGGGCTCAACTATGAAATTCTATTAACAACGCCGTATTTAATAGGGAAATCTTTAATTAGTGGTGTTTTAAAATTTATGCCTGATCTGAGTACTGATGAAGTCGCTAAGATTGGTGTTCGCATAAATTAATATCGCCAAAAAACAACCTAGAATTAAGCAGATATTCATTTTAAAAGAATATGCTTTGCTAGTCGCACCTATTGCTTTTCTCAGACACAGGAAACCTCTATATGATGTAATAGCTCGGGAATCATGATAATCTCTGCTATGATTGAATTTTGTCTGACATTAACTTTCAATAATTTTTTATTGTCTACGGGGCCGATTTAACTCCAAACGCTAAAACTTTATCGAAATCACCACCAACGTAAGTGTGCTTTTAAGACAGGGTGTAAATAAAAATGCGTAAAAGGCGAGCAATTTGTGCCAAAAGAAATGTTTTGAAAGTATCATCAATTAAAAGTTAGTCGTCTAAACAGATCCTATACACACAAGCGTAGTAGATAGTAATGCCATACATCAATTAATGTTTAATGTGGTAGCACTTAATAGCAAACAAAAGTTGCAAATTATTATTCACAAGTTTAAGTTGATTGTGAAAAACTTGCAGATCCCTTAAGGGCTGCCCCAAAAACGTCGAAGTTCTTGACAGGTTCCTTCAGGAAAGTTAGCGCAGAAACCCCTATATGTATTGGAAAGGGAGGAGACAAATACTAGGCACTAGAATAATTTTCATAACATTCTCTATCGATATAATTTAAAGAATAAAGTCGATTTGGTCTCTCATCATTCCGTATAGTGCAATATTATTCGGGCTGACACACGTCTTTGTAATCAGTACATCGGCGCTAACTGAACTTAAACGACAATATTTTGGAATTAAGATCACTTAAAAACCGTTCTTGCAATTACTCATCTATCCCATAATCCGCAAAGCGGTCTCAACAGCAGCAAATGTTCCCGCACTGCAAGGAACTGCCCTGAAGAGACATGGAACGATACCCTTCCAAAATCCTCTCATGCCATTCGCTATCCAGATCGCCCTAGTGGCGGATGATATTCTCCCATTGTACTTTGAGTCTCTACCAAACTTGTCACTCTGAATGTTACTCTTAATAACATCTAGCGGATAAGTACTAAGCCACAATGTAGTACCCGCGAATGCACCACAACCCAAAAGCTCAAGCGTTGGAATGTTGTTTCTCAGCTTATATCCGCGATAACTTATAAGGTTCTGCATCAAGGCCTCGTATGTAAGGAACCACACACCGTACGCATGTATTTCTCTAATAAGAGTAATACCTGTCCCTCGGTAGATCCCTGCAAAGCCGCGTGTGCTATATATTTCTCTCACTGTATCTGTAAGAGAAGTAGGCTTGATACTGGCTTGACTAAGGATACGAAGTTGCTCGACAGGAGCAGTGACAGGCGTGCTAACGACTCCTGCCATAGCACCTGCAATGTATGTTTGCGGCCAAAGCAGGAGTTGCTTTTCGTTGCTATGTTTGAGGAGTTGTCTTTTAGTTTCATGGAAACCGTAGAACTGAAGTGAGACGCAAGCACCCACGCCAAACAATGGGGGCAAAGTTCCTTTATAGAATGCAAGAGGACCCTCTTTCTTTAACACGTCTTTGATGATATTTGCAGAAGATGTAGCGGTAGACGAAGTTTGGAGTCTGATCTTCACCAAATCGGCCGGTTGGCCTATAAGTACTTGCGTAGCTCCGCCAATGAAGCCAGCAGCCACATCTTTGACCTTTCTACTGAAAGTTTCATCCACGGACATCTCTCTTTATTTCTGACCAAAGCAAACAAATTTTCAAACAGAGTGAAATTTGTAATCCAATGTATGAACGAATCGGGTCCATAGTTATGGAACCCTGGGCTACCACAGTCCTTCCATGAGACAAGTGCACGTGACCTTTCGGATGGGTGCCAGCTCTGTTATCGGGTGGGTGAAGCGACTAGGAAATCAGAACACACGAAACAATGAACAGAAAAGTCTTACGCGCACGGGACCTTAGTTTCGAAAAAGAAAAAATCAAATTGTTGACTCGATACTGCGGGGGCTTCGTGTTGCATTTGACTGGATGTGATACAAATTGTGAATGATACGCGAAGTATATCAAGCATCTCATACCACCGAGGCCAAAAATTAGCGTTGTCCAGGATAAAAATATGATGGATTTGTATTGGACTATTTAATTATCTATTCTGATCTTCAGTCATTAAGAAGTCCACCAATAGACATGGTTTTCTTTTTGGCGTTATCGACTACGAATGATTTTGTGAAGTCTATAGCTATAGACCGTACAGGCTTGCCCCCCTCGCCGGTGGCCAGATTGAAGGTCGATCTTTGTGCTTCGTCAAGAACATGATTGCTTTTAGGACTTATTTTTGGTACTTCTGAAGGTTTATTGCGGTCAGTCTCGATATTAAGGGGCGGCAATTTGATCAGGGGGAGTACGGGCAGGCTTGGCTTAGCGACCTTCGTTGCATTTTGAGGGATAGAAATTGAATCGATGGCAGGTATTGGCAGTGTTGATTGCCGTATAGCTAGTGGACTGGTCTGAGCTGCCATAGGACTAGGGTAGACGTAAGTTGGTGCTTGTATCATTCCTCCTTGTGCGTACGCGTAGTACAACGGTGCCCCATTATTAAGCATTTGCGGTGTATTCTGAATCACATTTGATTGGATATGCGGAGATTGTTTTTGGTGCTGTAAGCTGCTTGGGCTGTGTACCACCGGCACCAGTTGTGGAGAAGCGAAAGGTGTCGAATGAAGCACCTGCTGCAGTGCATATGGGTGCAGAGGAGCCACGTGCGAAGAAGGATATTGATATGATGGTGGTGGCGGTGGGCCAGGAAGAGGCCCTGGCCCGTTTGGAACGCGACCATAACCGGAGTACGGCGGATAGAAGGATCTAGGATGCGTTCCTGGAGGCCCAGAATCTTGCAGCGACATGAGTGACTGCGAGTTCAGCCCTCCCTGTAAATCAAATAGTTTTCTCGATGGTCTGCTATTTATGTTGTGGCTTTCCGGTAGCTCTCTCGTTGAGCCGTTTGAGGCCGTTTTATTTGCAGTCACGGGTGTTGACGAAGGCGATACGGACGAATCGTTGTCATCGGCATACTTATCCGAATGTGCACGCCTGCGGCGCTTGATGGTGCTACGCTTCATGCGTATTGGGCGGTGGCTGCCATGGAGTCTGTAATACAAACCACATGCATTACATATGGTGTTACCTGCATCGTCACGGCGCCATAGTGGGGTGATTGTGCTGGCGCAGTTGAAGCAGGCGATGGCCAAACTGTCTTCATCCTTGCTTTTCAGCGCGGGCAGCACAACCGCCTTCTCGCTGGTGGTTCCCTTGTTCAACATCCGGTTATCGTACGCGGGACAACCTTTGCACGCTGCCGAGCCGCCGGTACCGTTGCACATGCCGTCACCTTTGCACGAACCTTCCTCTACCTTGCACAAAACCGTGTTTGGCGGTCTTTTCAAATTGACGGGGCGGTGGTGGTGGTTCGACCGTAGATAAAGGCCACAAGCGTTGCATATTAGCGTTCCATCCGGGGCCCGGCGCCAAAGTGGGGTTTTCGTCGTGCCACAGTTTGAGCACACGTTGCCGGCGGCCATCTGTGTGGCTTCGTCAGCGGGCGACGACGGCAGGCATGATCTGAGAATAGCAGTCTCCTGTTTGGCTAATGTGCTTTCAGCTTTCTTAGTGGCGGGCGTACCCGAATCCAATTTTTGGTGGCCATCGTCCTTGGGCTTTTTTTCCTGAGATGTCATTCTTTTTTGTATATGCTTTGGTTTTGGTTTTGGTTTTGGTTTTGGTTTTGGTTTTGGTTTTGGTTATGGCTTTGGCTATGGCTTTGGTATTCGTTTCTTGAGAGCTGCGTGACAGATGATACGGTCTAAAGCGTTCAGAGAGAGTGAGTCGTGGTTGAGGACATTGCCTATGATCTTGACCAAGCAGATGTCGAGATTGCAAAAGAGTGGCCAATAGATATAACAGTAATGATGGGTGGCTGGGAATGTGTCTTAGTTTATTATTTGCTTTCCTGGTATGAAGCAAAACTCTCAAGAAAAAAAATAGAGATTACCCTTGCGTCTATTTCACTTAACCTAATTCCGTGAATCAGCGTTGGAGAATTATTCCGGCGATCAATGAGGCGGGAATGAGGTTATCGATGACAGGCAGAAACCATTGCGCATATATCACGGCCCCGCATGCAGTGCTACCGGATGCCGAGCATACGCTGGATACCCAGCCCAGTAGAGTGCGACATTAACCCGATCACTCGCCAGGCAACAGGAGAAACGCACCAAGCGCACCAATCAAATGCCGTACAATAGTCAGCGGTACCTACGGGCATATTATCATGTACAACCACCAGATAATGGCTGGATTCTTTGACAAACGCCGCGAGGCTTGTCACTCTAGGACCGCATGAGGCTTTGAATATTGCTGACTTAATCTACCTTTTCGTTCCTCATCGAAAAAAGTGCGTCTGATTGGAGCAATTTGGCTTTGAAGGGCCTGTATTGGCCATGCAATTCGCTCTGGGCACCAGAGTTGAAACTCCACCCAGCTGTATTTAGACTTAGCTATTTCTTTATTTTGTTTAGTTGTTTGATGCAAAACTTCAATGCAGGTATTTTGGATAATCTTGTTTCATCATCATCATGATTACCTTATTGATTACCTGAAGGCCTTGTAGAATACTTAAACCTGATATATATATATATATATATATTGATTTGATTTGTCTTACCTTGCCTTGCCTTGCCTTGCCTTGCCTTTCCTTGCCTTGCCTTGCCTTTCCTTGCCCTGCCTGGCCCTGCCCTGCCCTTCTTTGAGTATGCCATGTTATTTGCTCGTGTTTAGTTTGGCCTTAGATACAACTTATGTAACCTTTTACCCAGTTTCACTCCTTCAACGTATGTCTCCTTCAACAGAACGATCATCTCCATCAGATTGATGAAACACTTTGGGAAATAATAGGTTTTCTAACCACATGCTGTTCAGATCATGTGTCTTTGGGCACATTATCCGGATCGGCCGGAACGCACCTTATTTTGAGTGTTCTCTTGCGCCTCCTATTGTACTAACTATATAAACTAGTATATGTATCTAGTAACATTTGCGAATAGAAAAAAGCCGCCCTTGTACACAAGCAGATCAGGCACAGGTAAATATACCTGTTTCACCACGAGCCATATTTAAGAAAACCGCCTTCCACTTTAAGTTGATCATTCAGATAACATCTACTATGCTCTAGTAATAACCACACAGGCCGGATGCAGTCCTTGAGATTATTCCCGAAAACAGAAGCGGCTCTATTGTCTCGTTGAAAAGTGAAACAGCCTCAAGCGAGAAGAGTTGTGTCAGTAGACGATGCTTGCTTGCTGGTTGTTGTTATTAATATTATTTTGTTCCACCAAAACACTCTACCTCGAAATAATATGAACCTCACAAGTATGCTACTCTATCCACGATTACTGTTTGCTACGTGAACCAAAATTATACGGATATCTCTTAAAGAGTATAGTGATGCGCTTCTCGGATATAAAATTTCTCCAGTGAAGCAGGTTTGCACAAAAATGTAAAAAAGCAAGAACCGAAGACTCAAACGAAAAATGATTTTTCTTGAGGTGTCTTTTAGAACCCAACGAAGAGAAACCGGGATCCGCGCAACCGCAACCGCTCATAATTAATCTTCTAGCATCAATACAGTAACATGAGCAAAAAAAAAAAAACATCGCGAAAGCTCATTCAGCACGTTTCCAAGCTCACTTAAAAAAGCTCTTACCTTCATCAACAAACATATACAATGCGAATGAAACGGGGGTTCAGAAAAAAAGACATCGGGCATGCATCCGCACTACTAATCAAATCCACGTACGTTCTTTCGCATAGATATCGTCACTATACTCCGTGTCTTCACATGTTCTATTAAGAGCCGCCAAATCATTAAAAATAAAAATAAAAACATAAACAAAAGATGTAGCTGGTTCTCTGAACATTTCGAAGTCTCCACAAAATAGAAGCCCGATAAATGTTCAACACTCGTGATAACCAATAAATTCGCATGCGTTATTAACTCTACGCATCATCTCCACACTCCCTCTCATAAACAATTAACGACCTCACAACATGTAAGAGCTCCCATATAAAACTCTTTTTATGACAGAATTATTCGAACTTCGAATGGAACTAGCGCTCAGCTACCAAATCGTCATTGACAAGTCACATGACTATTGATAGCTTGTGCACGCACTCATGGGTAGAAAAAAGAGCGCGTTTGTTTACGCGACCCACTATGTGACCCCTTCATGTTTATCTCGTGTCGCGCGTGAAAACAACAAAGGCCGACATCATCCACACAATCTAGCAAGCGTGCTATCTCGGCTTTAACAACAGATCATTTTCCGCCAACAAACCCCCAGAAAATATTACTGGAACCGTTGTCCTGGTTTGGAAAATTACGGAATAAAAGGGGGGTCCGCAAATTTATTTAATTTTTTTTTATCGTTCTTTCAAACTCATCACCGTTGCCTAAGGCACGGCCATTAATCAGTTAAAAAAAAAACAAGAGAACATTGGGGCACCAGTGGTATCCACCCATCACACGAAAACCCTCTTTTTTTTCTAAAAAGGTCACTACATGAACTTGGGCAGGCCAAATACAAATAAAGTGACTTGTGTGTTACCCTACATTATACCATATTTTTGCATTGCTGGAGTAACAGTCCATTAATAACATCCACACACATACGCCCATAACATGAAGCGACACCTGAAGATAGTGAAGCCCAAAGGTAATCATAATTCTCATGATAGCCTGTCCTCTCAAGATTGTGTTCAGTGTACGCCCTCGAAGATAGGACAGCCACACAAGAATGACCTAGAGTATTTTACAAATCACCACTTCTCGCGTTCGTTTAACTCGTTAATTTTAGAAGACGTGGCCGATCAAGTGAAGAGCCGACGATCTATCAACAAGAGTCCACCTTTTAATGTCAAAAATAATATTGCCCTTCTGGGCTTTGTTGATGACACTGTTGATATAGATAACAAAACGAGCGACCATCATGATCAACTTGACTTTTTCGACGGTGATGATCTGAATTTTGACCAACTGTCAGAAGATGACGCCGAAACTTCCGTTGAAAGAGGCATAAAATCCATAGACAGAAAGAGGCTAAATCCTGCTCGTGCAAATGTAACGAGACTCCTACCTTTCTCAGAAAACAAGGCCCAGTCTAAACTTTTGAAATCTCCGTCAAAACTAGTTTCTGGATTTTCGAAAGCACCAAAACCCTTGTTGAAACGATCTTCAAAATATTTTAACTTGTCAATCGACTCTGATTTAGTTCCGGAACATTCAAGCCCACTTTCAGCTCAAAATCAAAAGTCGACGCTGTCGCCATTGGCAGAAAAAGGAACTCCGTTTAATAAGTTCAAAAGGCCACACCAACTCGTTAGTCAATCTCCTTCGCCAAACTCAGGAAGCAAGTTCAAATTCATGATTAGAACAAACTCGCCATCAAAGAACGAAAAGACTTCGAAAATGTTCAAGAACTCAGACAACACGCGCATAAAGTCACCACTAAGGTTGGGTACATCATCTTCTGCATCTTCTCCGCCAGCAGCGGAATTCAACATAAAACGACTTGGTAAAAGTCCCAACTTACGATTTATGGGCTCTTCGTCGCCACTCGCAAGCCACGTATTCGATGATGTGGGATCTGGTGCATATGATGAGTCCCCTCTGCGACCCAAGAAACATTCCATATCGGGGTTCCGCATTTTTAACGACCAAAATGACCGAGGATCGGGTGTCCTGAGCAAAAACTCCACAGATGTCAATCCGCCATCTACGGCAGGATCTTCAGTATCCGACTCTAACAAAGAAAATCACTTCCTCCACCCTGCAAAGGCTAAAAATAAAGCTTCATACAAATTTGTCAAGCCATTACAAACTGCCTTTGAGTCCACAGGGCTTAGAAAGAAGAATTCACAACCAAAGTTCACGAAAAAAGCACCCCCTGAAACTCCTGTAAAGCGACAACCACTCATGATCCTATCAAATGACATCAATAGATCCCTGGAATTCAATGATAGTTGTATCAGCCTTGACCATTCCATTGAAGTAGGACGGAATACCAGTGGCGCCTACCTTAACTCTAATGAGTCTAACCAATCATTCTTCAAAATTCCTTCCCTGACAAGATCTGATGGGGAACTGAAATTTGATTTTTCCGAGTCATTAGATCTAGATATTGGTTCTGTCCCAGAAACACCGACAAAGCTGACAAGTCTGAACAACAAATTAAATCTTTTGATTGGAGAAACGAGCAGTAAACCATCTATGAGAGCTCCGGGCGTTCTAGATACAGAACCTTGTACTCCAGTTCTGCAATTTCCGACTGATTCGCTCATCTCTTCACAGGCCACTATAAATTTACCGAATGTGTTATCCAACGATCAAACTATAACGCTTAATGCGTCTAAGGTTGGGCACAATCGCGATTCTTTAATCTTGGATTCAAAGTATGTTTCACCCAAAGACCGTTTCGACGAGCGCCTAGTTGAAAAATTTGGAAAGTCTAATATTAAATATATTGGAAGTGGACAATTCTCTGTGGCTTTTGAATGCAATTTCCAAGGTCAAAAGTTTGCGATTAAACGAAACAAAAAACCATTCACAAGCCATCATGAAAAAAAAGCTTTATTGCGAGAAATTGATGCTTTAAGAGCACTTACATCTTTTCGGGAAGGAGAGACAGAAGTCGCCGAGGGAAAAGAGAATTTGGTATTTTTTGTAGAGACCTGGAGTTCGAACAATTACTACTATATTATGACTGAGTTTTGTGAGGGTGGAACGTTGAATGAATTTTTAGATGATCATCAAAATTACAAGCTTGATGAATTTCGGGTATGGAAAATCTTGATTGAAATTGTTTCCGGTCTCAGATACATTCATCTGAAAAATTACTTGCATTTGGATTTAAAGCCAGCCAATATTTTTATAACTTTTGATGGAAGTTTGAAGATTGGAGATTTTGGTCTTTCTGCGAAACTTCCAATATTAGAGGAAGATTTCGACTTGGAA
Source organism: Metschnikowia krissii (assembly GCA_030561945.1). Classification (NCBI taxonomy): domain Eukaryota; kingdom Fungi; phylum Ascomycota; class Pichiomycetes; order Serinales; family Metschnikowiaceae; genus Metschnikowia; species Metschnikowia krissii. The sequence continues at coordinate 357,523 of JAKTYP010000060.1, read as the reverse complement.
GGTGATAGAAATTACATTGCACCTGAGTTGATCAATGATAAAATATACACGCCTTATGCTGATATTTTCAGTGTCGGTTTGATAATATTGGAAATCGCCACCAACATAATACTTCCTGGAAATGGTACACCTTGGAAAAAGCTTCGAAGTGGTGACCTAAGTGATGTGGGGAAACTATCCAGTGATAATATAAGCGACTTTTTGAATCACAAGAATTTCTCATCCTTGACGTCTTACAATTCATCACTTCAATCAATTAACGTTCAAGGATTAAGTCAGAACTTACTCAGTGCAAACAACCCAAACATCAGCGGTTCGCGATCTGTTCCTGAGCAAAATTTTGGCTCTTACTCCAATAGGAACAACGCTGGGCTATTTGATAAAATCACACATGATAGATTGATTGATAGCGTACGAGAGATAATTCCAAAAGGTGCACCCGAATTTCTTTTGGATAATTCTCATCGTTTGGATAGTTTGGTGAGTCTCATGCTAAAGCCCAATCCATTTGACCGTATAAGCGCCAATGATATATTGATGCGTGATGATTGTGCTGAGATTGAAGCGAGACGCAAGGCTGGTGCTACTATATTTGAGGGAGAATTTGGCCCTAACGATGACTGATAACAGTGCTCAGTTGCAAAAGGGACAGCTTTAAATCTTCCGAAGGGATTACCTACTTATAGCATTATAGACTAAATTTACGCTTACATTTGACGGTTTTCATTCTTAGTCTTACATGATAAAAATGATTGCTTCATGTCGAAAATAATGTTTATTGCGTTTAATGTGAACAGAAAATCTGGCGCTCTTAAAAAGGCTGATGCTTGGGATGAAGAGTAAAACTCGCCGAGAAATGAATGTATCAGCCAGCAACAAAAATTTACTGTATTTGAGAGTATCCAGTAAATGGGTTGGCGTTCTTGGACTTCAAGTACTCGTCAGACTTTTGTTGCCATTCCTTGGTCATAGTGATTGGGTCCTCTGGAGCCATAGTTCTAATGCTGGCAAACAAACCAATACCGGCAGCCAAGCCAGCCAAAGTGCCCCAGAAGATCTTGCTTCTGTCACCTGGAGCGTATAATGGCTTTCTTGGTCCCCATTCACCGAAGGAAATGTAATAGGCAGCCTTCTTCTCACCGCTCGTCAACTCTTGCCAGGGTAACTCCATTCTAGCCTTTAACTCATCAATCAAGGCAGTTTGGTCCTCCTTTGGCAACTTCTCCCATCTGGTTTCCAAGTGGTTGACGTATGCGCTAGATAATGGTTTTGGCGCTGTCTTGGCAACAGTCGAGTTGAAACGAACAGCTCTAACAATAGATTGACGAAGCATTTTTATGTGTTTTTTTTTTCGCTTTAATTAGTTTCGAGATGAGGTTTAACTGTATTCCGCGTCTGTAAGAGCTATTTCAATTAACCTTGTATGGTACTCTGCACTGGTAGACCTTGAGAAGTTATTTTTTCCCTTTAAGAATTTTTTAACTGTGTTGCGTGCACTGTTCCATGGGGCCACTTTACCTGCCTATTGAAATAGCGCACGATGATTGGTCGTGCATTCGTTGCGCGAACGACCCATTTGGTGGAACGATCACACGGTTCTAATAAGATTCTTCATTCCAAAACTAGTCTAAGTCATAATGGTTGTGTAATAGTATGGTATGAATATCCATGTGTGGACCTCTAGTTGAACACACTCTTTATTACTTAAAAGGACGTTCCATGTTAAAAAGGCGCCGAATTTCATTAGCACTAACTTTCTCTTCAATATCCCGATCGATAGTTTTCCCAATGCTATGAAATTCAAGAAATACTTTCTCGACCACCTCTTCCAAATTCTTCCACAAAACATCCAATAGGTCATGCTCAAACACAGTGTCTGAAGTAAGAACTTGTTTTTCCATCTTTTTAAGCATCTCTGATATCTTAGTCGACATTTCTTTTGCTGTGTGCGAGGAATTGATTCCTCGGACAAGAATTTTGTCTTCTCTTTTGCTTTTGTTCTTCGGTTCACCATTCTTGTAAGAATTCACAAATTCGCTAATCTTACCCACATGCATCCGAATAACGTACTCAAAATACTCTTTTTCAACCTCTTTGAAAGTTTTACCTAATGCTGAGGACATACGTGTAGAAGGAATGGAGTCATATTCACCCAACTGTTGCAATATGGAAAATATATTTTGTAAAATTGCAACATTTCGGTAAGCTCTTTCCTTGTCATCGTGACTATTGGATTTGAGTAAGGGATCCACTCGGTTAAACAAGTCACTGGCTGCCTTCGTAAGCAGTTCGTACGTTTGCTCGATGATTGTACTCACCTGAGGCAAATCCTGTTTCGAGTTTTGTGCATCGTATAAGGAAGATTCCGAAGTTGCGATGATTTGATTCAAATTTTGAACAACCGGCAATATTTCACCTTTGGCCCGCACATCCGACTTATTGAACATATCAACTTGTTGGGCAATAAAGCGGTCCCAATTGTTTCTATATTTTTCGGTCAATTTCGAAAGGAAACTGTAGGCAATAAAATCTTGATTCCTGTTCTCAGCGTCTGCAAATAATTCAAACAATCCAACCAAAACTTGTGTGGTAATCAAGTCGGATGGAGTGAATTCTCTCGTAAATCTATTGATGTAGTTCCCGAAGATCGCATTCATGTTGCGAAGAAGTTCATTCGAGTTGGTCTTATAGTTAATTGAGTCTAGCGTTCCACTTTCGTATAGCTCTGTCCTCTTTGGAATTGAAGTGGAGGACAAAAATGTGGAAAACTCATCATCCGAAGTTAAATGAAAAAACGTTCCCAAAAAGTATTGTATAACCAGCATAAACTCGGTAGTCTCTTTAACTAAACACAATATGGCTCTGGGATCATTAATTTCCTCTATATTTTTTGAAGATGACACAATTCTTTTCAATTTTTGATCCCCGTTCAAGCTATTATTGCGGCCAATGAGACGAGTCGAACCAAATCTTGATGACTTGCTTCTCTTCAAACCTGATAAAAGCTCTGAACTATTTGCCTGTTGTGAATTCCTAGTGCTATGACTCACTGAATGAATCGATGTACTTCGTGAGCTCAACACGTTGTTCAAAAAGTTTGCCACATGGAAGTTGAACTTGTCGTTGATAATGATGAAACAGCGTTCAGATATGCATTTCACAAAGAGATTGACACCTGCGAAAGTATAATTTCTGCGAAATCCGGGAAGAATTTTTTTAGGGGTTATATTCGATACATCCCTGTTAAATCCTTCAATTATATTTTCAAATTCTCCATTTATGAACTTCAGATATCCTTGAATAAATGAGAAACACACGTTTTCGTATTTTTCGTTAAATTGCTTTAATGCCCGCATTTGGCTGAGGTTTTCTGTCGAAGTGTTTTTACCAATAGCACGCATAGCATCATACAACAACAAAAGTTTACCCTCAAGAACATCTATCATTGAAGTGTTATCGAACGTCTTATAATTTGCAACTGATCTCAAGTCATCATCACTGAGTCTTACTTTGCTCATAATCTCATTCAACTCATTGTACAATATTTTCTTGTTAACTGCCTCAGTCTGTAGCCCTTTTGAGTTATATTCGATGTTGTTGATTTCTGGGGAAATCATTCTAAAGCTGACTTCCATTTTCTCGAAAATTTCAACCAAATTGAAAATTTCAGCTGCGGAAACTTTGACTTCATTTGCTAATGTATCTTTCCCAAAATCTAAAGTAGTGAGTTCCGATATGTTTTTATGCTTTACAGAAGCTAATTCTCTTCTTAGCATTTTAACACAATGTTCGCTTCCATCAGTAGGATCCCATTCGATGCTATCAAGCAATTCTTCGATTTCAGGATCTTTCTTAAACTTTAATTTCGACTTTGGCTTTAGATTCTCTCGTGAATTTTGCAAAGCATACGTGTGAACGACTGGTTCAATTGCAGGCTCATTTTTCGATAATACTGAAGCAGTTATGTGTTCCTTGGCATCGGGGATGGATGACTGCAGTAGCTTATCTGCAAGATTTTTTGAAGTTGTTTGATTGTGTGTCAGGGTTGTGGTTTTCACATCTTCTGATTCAGAGAGGCTTGGGTCGTTTCCAAACTGGGCGGCCATGAAGTTTTCTATATCTCTGATAGAGCTGTCAATGACAGAGTCGTCTCTACTGCCATAGGTGTCTGTAATTTTGTTTGCAGCATGTACTTGCGTATCAATGCTACTCCCCGTTAACGACGCCTCTTCAATGCTGTAAGAGTCTTCGCTGCTCACTTTGGGGACACCAGTCAGGTGTGTATCAGAGGGGCGCACTTGAGGACTTCCATTCTGATCCATATATTCCAACTGGTCCAGAAGTTGTAATCCATACGATGCAGCAAGATCTAATGAATCTGATACATCGCGGTGTTGCACGTGTTGCTGCTCTGGTTTGTAGTTTCTGAGTGGCAGCAGCTGTCCATTTTTCTTTGCATATTCCAGTATTGTGGGCATGGTTGATCTAGAGTCTTCGTAAATGTCGGTAGAGTCAGAGAGAACACTCTGAGACTCTTCGGTTGAAAGAATTTCCGGAACATCCTCTCTCTTCTTGGGTGACTCTCTTGTTTGATTACCGGACGACTCCCTTGTTGATAGCGAGCTCTTGTCTTTGGAACCGTATGAAATCGAACTATGGCCTGAAGGCGGATTGGAAGCTACTGCTGCAGTTGCTGCGTATGGCGCCTCACTACCGGTGGATGGACGGTCGACGTCCATGACCTGCATAGGCTTTATTGGAAGCGTTCCGTTAGCTGTGAAGTCCACATTTTTATAAATTTCTGCTGGCGACTTGAAGGTCGGAGCAGACGTAGGCATCATCTTGGTCGTGTCTTGCCGCATCTGATACAGGTTTGGGGGCAGCTCGGAAGGCAAGCCCAAGGAGTGCAACGTAAACCCCTTGACGTTCGGGTAATGACCCGTAAATCGATGGTAGATGACGAGTAAGTGATGAATAAACTTCTGTAGCCTACCCGGATCTTCGCTCGACTGCCAATAGTAGCTCTTGTTCAACAGCAAGACCACGGCATCTGGCGCCACGCGCGTCACGCAGGTCAACTCGTCAAGGTCCCACGTGCGCCCAATCTGGTACACATGCTTCAGGTCGTTGCGCTTGCCCTTTTGCAAGAGCACGCGGCCCGTATGCTTGGTGCATACAACAAGAATCCGCGACTTCACCGTGCCGAGCTGGGCCGGTGACAAGCCCGATGGTGGCGCCAGCTGCGGGAACAGCGCATACTCGTTCACGGCAAGATGGGTATTGTACTTGTTCTCTGGGACCTTGCGCCCATCAACAACCACTGTTTTAGAATAGCAGTCTCGGATAATCTCGTCGACGACAGCCCGTCTGGGGTCTGGCGCATCCGTGGGTCTGGTTACCGCAGGAGCACCGCTGCGTTGTCGAGACAACGCCTGTGGGGAATAGTGTTCTTGTGCCATTACGGCTGGCTGCTGTCCGGGCATGGAGAAACTGCTCTGTGGTGCCTGTTGCGGTCTTTGCGAGCCGCCTGAGCCGGGAATGGGTGCCAAAATAGGACCCGGCTTTGACTTGAACGCGGGCGCCGAATTCGGGCCTTGCTTGACGTTGGCAGGGAATTCCGTTGGTTTCAGCGGCGCCAGTGGCAGTTTGGACGACTTTGAGCCGTGGTAGCGGAGTTTCAGCGGGATCATGTGTGCTGAATCGGAGGGTTATATGACCGTTATGATGAATGCCTGCGGCGGTGCGCGTAATCGTGATGCGCCGAATGGGGCTGCGACTGGGTGAGATACTAGGCGCGGGAAAGGCAACGCAATAAATGGTGTTAAAACAGAGCGAGGAACCGGACCGATCAGGTGTGAATCGGTCGCAGGGTAGTTTTTTACTGGAGCTGTAATTTGTGGGGGGGGTTTTACAACAAAAAAAATGTATATATGTTTTTGTTGTTTTTGTTGTTTGACGGCTATTTTCTGATATGGTCGTTCCGGATATATGAGTATCGCTCTGCATGGCTGAGCACGCAATTATGGTACCCGAGAAAATGAGCAGACCTCTTGCATACCAGACAAACATCGGGCCTACGTTTGACATGATGCTAGAACGAGGGAACCCGCGAAAGCGAGCACGTGTTCGGGCGCTCCGGTGGAGATTAGTAGTCAAGGGCCCGGGCTGGAAGCTTGCCTCGCTTACGCAAGATTGTAAACTCTCTCACGAACTTGCCAGCTCCCGTGCATGTGGTTTGATGCCCCAAAAAACATGGGCGTATTTTGCAGACAAGCGCTCATTGCACAACTAGGGCATCTGCAAAACACCAATTTCCTCCCGTAACCATTTTCAAGTCGCGCAGCTCGAGCATACGCGTATAGGGTCACAGTTTATCAGAACAGTTAGAAATTATATGTAATGGAAACACCGTAGAGTAGACAAAGACGAAGACTCGTTCAGTAAAAGTCCTGGGGAAAAAATGACCCTCTGTTGACTATGGTACGCATAGATACACCCTCTACCTGCCGTCGCCGAAGCCCCGTGACATCTAGAGCGCCATGGTGCCATTGGCGCTTCTCTACTATGGTGAATCTTATCGAAATCCCTGAGCCTTCGGATCTAGTTCGCTAGAGTCTCCAACATAGCTGGTGCTTGACTATAACCTCTTTTTTTATTTACTTGTCTCCGACTTCTCCACGTAGTAGTTCCACATGGTGGATAAGCTCTCCGAGCGATCATCCATAGCATTGAGACGTCTTCTCAAGGCCTCGTTGTAGCAGATCTCCTGCGCCACAGGGAAGAACGTCGCAGGCCACTCTTTGCTGAATTGCTGGCACTCCTGTACAATTTCAGACAATTCGGCCTGCTGCACTTTGTTCTGCAACGTAAATTGCTGGAACACATCTTCCCCAATGAGTCCACCTTGGTACAACTTGTTGAAAACGCACTCATTCTCCTTTAGCTTCAACGAGCGACGGATGGCTTCCACGGCTCGTCTCATTAATGCCGCCTTCACTGCCTTTTCTGGAGGCTTTTCACCTTTGGGCAACAGGCTATCGTAAAACTTGTCTTTGATCATCATGTACAAATCCAACGAATGGTTCGGGCCGAAAAGTGGCTCTACTCCAATGAGCTTGCGGAACCTATGGCGCCTATAGAGCACAGAGAAAACTGTGAATGCAGTGACCATTATGGCCACATACACAAGCGGTGTATATACGGAGATCTTAAGGACCTGCTCCACTTTTTCTTCCTCGGCCATATCAGTGAAATATCCGCTGAGGACTGGTAGTCCACATTGTACCAAAATCGACCAAAGACGCGAGGTGCACTGATGCGAGACCCGTGGCAGTTTCGCGCGGCGACTGGACTTGTCCAAATTACGCGGCCATTCTACACTTTCGCAAGGATTTTAAACCCCACCACGATTACTACTCCGTGGTTAAACGAAGAATTTTTTTTTGATAACTGTGAAAGATTGTTATATTATTCAAGTATTTTCTGTCCTATCCTTTTCTCGAGCTATGGTATATAGCTGTGGGCGCCCCAAGTGGAAACTTTTGCTGCACTCAATGTCATATTGACGTCCCAATCTATTTTATCCATAAGGTACCATCTCGACACAACATATTTTGGATACAGAAGAATACAGTGTTTTATAAACTACATCATAAATCACGGAATCAAATAAAATCGGATAATGTGTTCTTCTATTTTGTGCCTTGGGCCGCAGGCAAATTATACTCTCCCAGGAATGGACTTTTGGACTCTTTCAAGCTTGCAGAAACTCTACCTGATGCAATAGAAAATTTCTTAGAGTCGGAGGTGGATGAGATTTGCGACAATGCGTTAGAACCAAGACTGACTAACCCTCCACTGGATCTTCTTTTCTGACCAAGATCGGCTTGTGACAAACGTCTTTGGGGAAGTTGGGCGACAAAACGGCCATCTTGGTCGCAAATGGAGCCGGTGTGAGCATCAACACTCAACTCTCTAACAGCCAAAATGTCCTTGCGGCCTTTCAAACACGCGACTGCATCCTGGGCAAGCAACTGAGCACGTTGGATTTCAGGCTCACCCAGAACATTCACCTCAGTGAAAGAGTTATTCTCTTCTGGCTGTTTGTTTCTGAGAGTGTAGGGATTTTTTCTGTCTTCAGTGTTGCTGGTATCCCCCATGGTCCTAGGACTTTCATCACTAGTCACTTTGCCTAACAGACCTTGTTTCGCATGATGTTCAAGCGTATTCTGGACTTTCTTGTTGGCAATATGGTTGTTGCTTCCATCAGCATCTTTCTGTGACTCGTTAAAAGAAGAATCGGGAAGTTTGTAGTTTTCCAAAGTCAGATGACCTGAACCTACAGAGGCACCAGTGCCGGGGATATCAATATCGGTTTGATATATCTCTTTCTTGTTCGCGTCAATCACAATTTTCTGGCCGGATATACCCTCACCATTTATGAGCAACTCGCTAGTAGTTTTTTTGGCAATTCTCTCAGCCTCATCTCTATCCGGGATTCCAATGACTTCGATTATGGGACGAGCTTCTGTGGAATAAGTGTCCAGTCCGCCCCTTAGAGTGGCAGTAGTAGCGAGGCCTGATTTCTGATATTCTCTTTGAGAATACCCATGGCGATTACTGGCGTTGTACGCGGCGTCTTCAATCTCCCTGCTTGCAGCATTTGACTTTCCAGTTACAACCCCCGGTATTGGGTAAGCCATCAAGTTACCTCTATTGGCGTCAGCGAGCTGAGCGGCCTGTTCAATCTCTTCGCTGTCTTCGCTAGACTTACCTATTACTGCATTGCCCACAGGTGCTGAAACTGAACCTCTTTGGTTCACGTCACCATAGCCAGAATTGCGCTCAACTTCAATGCTCTCCTTCTCATATTTCACAGACGGAGCCCTTGCCAATGGGTCCACTTCATCTTGCGCATTTCCCATCGCAATTGCCTCTTTATCGTTAGTCTTGTGGATATCCTTGGTATTCTTGGAGTCAACTTCATTCTTTTTTATGGAATTGGTCTTTTGAGTCAGCTTTACTAGCGGCGTGTGGGGAGAGGGGGGATCAGTTTCTTTGCTAGACTCTCTATGATGCGTCGGCTGCGATTTGACTTCGGGAAATTTCTCCTCGGCAGCTGCGACCAAACTCTTCTTTTGAGTATAGCCATGATTTTTATTGTACGCCGCAATGTCGGCCTCTAGCTTGCTGTTATCGATACCTGCGGTTTCAGCCTCACTAGCCTTCACTTTTGAAGGATCCAAATCATCAGATAATGCACCTCTGCTTTTGTTATTCTTTTTATCCAAAACGCCTTCCTCTGCCTTATGACAAGGCTCTCTCTTGACGTCATCATACGCTGCTACTTTTTCGACCAACGAGTCTACCTTGTAGTATTTTTCACCACTTCCTGATAGACCTGCTACCCCAGTTGCTCCCGCGACTGCACAAGCCACAGAAGAACTGACTCTAGAACCTGGTTCCAAGCTCAGATTCAGGCCATTTTTAAAAGGACCTTTCGAAATCCTGTCTTTCGTCACTGCAGCTTCACCTGATGTAACAGTGGTGCCTGGGTGTTGAGCACCTGATGTTGTGGCAGATGGCATGCTCTTGGCGTCATTCTCCTGATACGTTCCGGGAATTTCAGATGGAAATGCAATAGACCTGTTACTTTCACCGATACCACCGTGCTCATTCATTTTCCCAACATTGTTGTCATTGATATAGTACTTGTTATATCCCTCGTAACCGAAAGCGCTAGCTGCCGCAACACCAACAGAGGCAATCGCAGCCTTGGTGAGATCCAAGTAACCGCCTTCTTTGTCCTTTTCAGCAGTGCCCTTTTCAGGCATATCACTTTGGGGATTTACGTCATGTGAGGTACCCACATTCAATCCAGAAGTATCCAAACCTTCTATTGCGGAAATAGCACCAGCGCTACCACCAAATAGTGCCGGATTATTAGACTCATCTTGTTTGTTTATGACTGCCTGTGGAGTATCGATAACAGGCTCAGAGTTCGAGGTCCCCCTTAATTCTTCAATCTCTTTTTGAGTTCTTGCAATGCTTTCGTCAAGGTGTTTGATCTCTTGCTTGCGGCGAGTCGGTTGATTTGACATATTACCCGGTTGAACTACTCCGACGGACTCTTTTTTTGTGGGGTAGTCACTTGTTTGTTCAGCAGGTGCAAGATGGTTTACAGCGGGGTCCAAGGTCTTAATTTCCGAGATATGTTCATCTGATACCACACCCGTTTCAATTCCAGTGGTGGCTCCAACCCCAGCACCCACGTGCTTTGGAGATCTTTGCCAGCTATGAGCTTCTGAAGAAACGTCTCTTAAAGAAGATGTGTGTGCCTCATGCAATGACTTTGGATAATCTTTATCAAGCCCTTCTCTGACCTCTGCAGTAGCGTCAGCCAAACCACCTTCATTGTATGTTGACCTGTTTTTGTTGTGTTCGGCCTTGGGGTTTACTGACTTTGAAATGTCCGACCCATTATATTTTTCTTGGGTATATCCATGGCCTTTCTTCGCGTCCTCTGAACGTTTTCTGCGCCCAGCGTTGAATGACTCACTCTCAACACTTTCGGCATACTTCCTTGCCTTTTCTTCCTCTGCATAATCCGTTGGTTTGGTTTTCATGTCTCTTTTCTCGATCTTCGCTTTAGTGGCCTCAGTGTTCTCACCATACTCACCCTTGGCAACACCCCCAGGAAGATCATAAGAAGCTACTGAGGCATCGCCACGGACTGGTGCCTTGTTACCTCTTGGGGAGATATTTGGATTCTCTCCAGCTCCCGATTTACATAATTCACCTTGTGTATCTTTAGGATCAAAGAATTGGCCTTGTTTGTCAAGCATATTGGCATCGTTGTGATAGAGAGGGTTGCTATTGTCTATTAAGCCCTTTCTAACTTGTGGTTCAGCGTTGTACGTCAACAACTCAGTTGGGTTCTTCCCATTCGCATAATCACCCCCGTAAGAATGATCTAAAGGTTGTCTTTCGATCTTGGGAGGATTTGAAACTATTTTACCCATCGAGCTCGAAATATTTCGTGAGGAAGGATCAGGCTGCGCACTAGATGCGTCAGGTTTGCCGTGACCTATATTATCATCACTTGAACCCAAGCTAGTTGTGGGTGATGAGTGTCCATTTTCGGATTTAACTTTGTTTTTGCCCGCTCTTAACAGGGCCTTCGCAATTGAATCCTCGTCTTTTTCTTTTTTGAACAACTTATCCATAAACTTCCTTCCGTGGCTCATTTTTTATCAACTTTATAGTCGTTTATTGAACAGGTGTGGTTGCGAAATATGGGTCTGATGGAGTTGCGTCTAATAATGAGGTTTCGTACGCCTTTAGTAGTTATTTGGTATTTTTTTAATTTCAATAAGTTTATATAAGAACTGTTACTTGCTACATCAGATGTGTGGCTGATAGCTACTTACTTATATCCTGGTGTGTCTCAGAGCAAGCATAGATTGGAACCATCATCATGGGAGTGCATATTGATGTACAAGCTAGCGTGTTTTGCAAAATGCTAAGCACAGTTGCTTCGGATCAGTACATAACGATGTCAATAAGCTTTTTACTCTAAAAAAACATAGCACTTCCTGTGAATTTATTTTCATCGTTCCACTTACCACATACACCGGAAGATATAAAAAATAATCTGCTAACCTGGTATCATTGTATAGACTTAACCTAGGTATTACTGTCGTAGTTAACTAAGTAGAACCTTTGGTTGTAAACTCTATGTATCGTTCGCCTAGAGGTAAATAAATAAGGTGGTCTCCGCATTTCACATCATGGCATATTAGAATGGTGTCCCCCTTCCTACGCCATCCCCTAAACACTGCGCACGCTACCCCTCTACCCAATGCATGAATGGAGAGCCTGTCCCAATTACTGCATCGGAATGCATGTGTAACACCGCAACAAAACCTCAAATTGGTAAAGTTGCTGTAAAAATATATAGTGCTTTTATCCATGAAAACAAGAATATTCAGGAATAACAAACATATATATATATATATATATACTGACGTGAGCCAGCCCATGATGGGCGGAAACATGGGGCGATGCAGAACATGTAAGGAACTATAGCCTATAGTTTAAATCATATAAACTAGTCACGTTTTACGAAACACAGTGTAAATCCCACTAAAGCAAGCTTTTTGAGAGTCCAGCAACGTATATTCACAAATAATATAAAGAATTAAAACAGAGCCATACCATGATTTCTCTTTTCGCGAGGAATACACGCCTGATTATTATTGCTAACCCTCTGACATTGCTCTTAATAAGGCTAAATGGACTAAGCAGTGTGCCCCATATAAATTGAGACGTATTCCATATTATGAGACTTCAAAATATCCCCCAGCAATACTCTCATCTTTCATAGCCTAATATCCCAATTTCTTTTTCAAATTCAGAATCGACTGTACTGGAAATCCAAAAGAACTATTGCCCTAAAAATTGTTCCTTTATTTATACTCTGGAGGGCGATTGCTCTTATTGTATACTAATCGTGTCACAAGCCAATCTAAGCTATCACGAAGACCGTGGTTTTCCAAAACAGATACAGGTAGTAGCTTCAGGTCGGTCGCCTCCAACTGACTGACGATCTCAATGAAAACTCCGGTTTTCAAAGTAACGAGATCCACCGCCTGCGGTAAGTCCTGCTTGTTTGCTAACATTAAAATAGGCACGCTAGCAGTGCCGTCCATAGACCATGAGGAGTCATTGGCGATTTCCATGAGCGTCTCGTAGCATTCCTGAAATCGCTCTGTATCTGTAGAATCTATAATGAAAATTATACCATGGCACGACCGGTAATATCGTGACCACATGGATCGAAGCGACTTTTGGCCACCCAAATCCCAAAACTTGAGATTGATGTTGCGGAATTTTGCGGAGTTAGTCATTGAGACAGACGACTCATTTGATTTAAATCGCACAGTGGACGTATTTTGGCCTACTGTGGGGAGAATTCTTTTACCCTTTAAGATCTTGACAGAATCTTCACCACTTCCATCTATTGTCGAGGACGATTTTGATACCCTTTGCTCCTTTTCTTTCAGAGATTCGTTGACTGCCGGATAGAGAAGCTTGATGTGTTCCAAAAAAGTGGTCTTCCCTGCATTGTCAAGTCCGAGTATTAAAAGATTGTACTGTTCCTTCCTACTATATTGAGTGTATAGTGACAGTACAAGATGAAACATCCTTTAGGAGGAAAATAGTGGTATTGTGTATATTTACTATACTCAATCGCCTTCGTTAAGCCTTGTTAGTTTCAATATACGTTTATGGTGTACGTGTGTATTTCCTGTATGAAATAAAATCAGTTTAAAAAAAAACAAAAGTGCTGCGAAAACAGACAAAACAAGTAAAAAAATAAAACTGATATTGAGAGCTCGAATTTTAACTTAGACGTCGATTCCTCCAGTAAAAAAACGAATATGACCACATGACACATAAAGTTATCTAATTTATGATTTGAAAACTAGCAGTAAATCATGATACCTAATAATGAAGCCTAAATCGAATTCCGAAAATTGCTTTGAAGAGTTATTTCCCAGGCATCTTGATATAAGGTATTTAAATAGTGCGAATACCATTTGATTTAGTAGGCTCACCGGGTTAAGTCTTATGATTTTTGATTTCCAAACACTTACAAACATGAATAGTAATTCAGAATAGTCACAGAGCTTGGAATACCAGATTTTCTATTTAATCTTTGACTCTAAAACGAAATATTAAATATAGGGACAGATTCGAGCAAACTTGTAACATGCGTGTCTGTCAGCGTCAAAACGACACTTCAAATTAGTCCAACAAAAAAAAAGACAAAAAGTTCATTCAGCTCTCACTATTTACCACGGGAATTGAACATGCTTTTACACCTCCCACGTAGGTCTTCAGGGAAACACAAGGTATTTGTTTATTGATGCTTTTGATGTATTTTAAGTGTGAACATACATTATGCGGAAGCCCTAGACGAGGGAAAGATCCGTGCACCTTTTCTCATCCCGTACATATAAATTTGCGCTGTGTTCTTCTTTTTCGGTCGCATAGACTTTATTCTTTCTGAGATGCAAAGCAAAGTGTATGTGAGATCCTTTTACCATGTGATGATTATTGATAGGGACAACTGACCCAAGGGACTGAAGATGTTGTTCAATAAGATAGTAGAAAACATTTCTGAATGGTTATATGTATTTGAAGTTCAAACTAACAAAGATAGCAGCATTAAGATTTCTCACTTATTGTAGGATCCACTTCTTTATATAGTTTTTTGCCAGAGCTTTTGCTCAAGCCTTGGTCTCATGAAATCAAGCATAGTCTTATTTTTCGTTCGATCAATTTTCTTTGGGAATTTCCAAAGAAGGTTTTTTTATCATTCAACTGGCTTTTGCCGGTTTAAACCTTTCTCTATCTTTTCTTTCTCAACCGCTTGAAGGTGCTGCGGTGATTTTCTTTTGTCCTTATTCTCAAGGATTGGGAGTTTAAGCTTTGTATCACGTTCGTTAATGGGCATATGAAAGTGCCCTAACCCAATTTGTGGTTTATCGAATTAGGGGATTGTGTCTTCCGATTATATCCACTTACTTGTCTCAGTGAGTGACGGGGTTTAGTATGAGACTGCCAAGGCGCGCATTGGCGGTGCCCGTTCTGCAGATTTACTCACCGAGCTCGCTCAGCATGTTACTCGCAACTGCAGTGTGTTAATCTTTTCTTCATAGCCTCGCCCAAACTCATGTCGTTCAAATTCCCAAGCTTCAATCTCCAGTCTATCCAGGAATCTATCAGCAAGGTGGACTTGGAGTCAATTTCCAAGCTGATACTGAATGCGAATCCAGGTAAAGCTGTATCTGAGTACTCAGAGCACCTCAAGGAGTCTATACAACCATTCACAACAAAGACACAGCAAATGATCTCTTCGCAATTACAACAGGTACAGCATTTGGCCACCAGCAATTTGGACTCAAGCATTGAGGTAAGTGAGTTACCTGAGGACTACTTGAAGTTGGAGGCCAACTGTGATTTGTTATTGAAGTTGTACACGGATTTGATTCATTACACCAACGAAACTTACGGCACACTCAGTTATGACTACCCGCCAGGAAACTCAGCTTTGAACAAGATTAAGGATGCACATGTGGGTCTGATGCTTTCGAGTAAGTTTTCCCAGTTGAAAAACGTGTCCACACCCCAGGAAATGGAGAACATTCTTTTAGGCCACTCCGATGCCAATGAGGACAAGTCAATTTGTGAAGATGATACTGTAGATATTCAGGTTACCTCGGCGCAACTTCCCAAGACTTTATATGGTCAACTCGCCCAGATCTCTACCAGAAATGGTAACCAGTTCGCAGGACTGAGCGATTCCTTATCTTTTGCTTTATTGCAAATTTCTTCTGCATACATCGAGATTGGTAGTGCCAGATTGGATCAGGACAAAAAAGTTATGAAAGACTTGAACCGTAAGATGGTTGAGGTGTTGAATGAGAAATTCATCAAGGTCAATGAGTTGCGGAAACAGGTGTACGCCGCCCGCCTGCAATTCGACTTGGTGAGATCCAAAGTTTCAAGTGAAGATGAAGAAAACGAAGAATTGATCGCTAAGGAAGACGAATTGGTGAGTGCCACAGAGCTTGCTGTCTTGGAGATGAGGAAGCTTATAAACCCACTGGAAAATGTGAACTTATTGAAGGTGTTCATTGTTGCTCAGAAGGAGTTCTTCGATATGGCTTCTAAAAGATTGGCCAACTTGTCACAAGAGTTAGACAAGATCGATTTCCAGGAGGAAGAGGACTGAATATTGTTTAACATTTTTTTTAAAGCTTTTATAATCGAAATCTTTATAAAGTATATGCAAAATTTCTGGATAGTGTAGATGACCTCAATTTAGAAAATATTCGGCGCTAATTATGGTTTACCACTCTAATTTGAAAGCTTTGTTTATCGATATTGTTTTTTTACATTCAGTTTTTTAGTTATCAGTTGTGAATAGAATTGAGATTAAAAAAGAAAAAAGAAAAGCAAAACTGGTATCATGGACATTTCCAAAGTGACAAAAGTATAAACTAAATCATGTCTCACTTCTTGGTAGATGCAAGAGCGCGAAGACCAAAACCAGCTAACTCATCTGAACAAGTTTGCGGTCCATAAACTGTACTTTCTTATGGACAAGCGAAATGTTGCCAACAAGGCTAATCTCATTGAAGCTATTGTACGACATAGAGTTCAGGACTCACTTTTCTATAAACAATATCTCCATTTAACAAATGAGCAGTCGATACTCCCTGTCATTGTAGAACATGTCCATTATGTCGCTGGCACTGATTCTAGTGGTCGCCCGAGCCCATTTCTATGTTGTCTAGTGAGAATGTTAGAGATTGAGCCACCCCAAGAAATTGTCCGCATCTATCTTGATCAAAATGGATATCGAGAATTCAAATATATGACCGCGTTGACGTTACTTTATTGTCGTATGGTGATGAGTGTGGCCGAGTTTTACGCCTTGCATGACGAGTATATAAAAGATTACCGCAGACTAAGATTCAAAAGTAGAAACCCAACGATTGTCAACGGGATGCCCATACACTTTTATATTAAGTTTATGGATGAATGGATTGACGAGCTTACCACTGAAGAGCGAGTGGTGGATGTCAAAATACCATATATGGGCCTGCGACTGATGTACGTCGAGCGCGGTGATGTATGTGAACGGGAGTATGGTGCAGATACCTCAAGCGAGTCAGAGAATGAAGACTCTGAGTTTTACGAAAGTGATAGTGATTGAGCATTTTCTGGTAGGTATTTCATGGTCGGTGAATAATTGCACCCCACCCCTGGAGATTGCAGACTTTGTACACATGGCATAGTACTGTTCTGCACTATAATTCATAACTTCCAATGGAAAAATAGTGTAATTCTGTTGATAATAAAATCAAAACACCACCACAGCAATGTATAAGTTTGCAACAAAGTGGAATCATCCATGACATAAGTCTTTTAGCACGATAGTTTTGAGAGGGTATGTGGGTGATTTCTTTAATTCTTTGAGTCTCAACCTATTAAAATAATGATATAAATGATGCCCACTGCAATGTAAGTTTGTGATATCCATCATAACCATATGATTCGTTGACTGCCGAGATCTTTACCATTTACTCTAAATCATAAAGTCAGGTAAATGTACCTGAAATAAAATTCTTCATCATATTATATACTTAATTGGGCGGTACACAATGTATGAAATGAGATTTATTGGTTATTCCTTATTACTCGCAGGTCACAGCCACAATTGGCTTTCTAGATGAGTGTGCGCTCAATTTCCTGATAACATATTTACGAAGTGGCTCATGCATGATTTGTGCCAGTAAGATTGTACAAAATCTGCAAACATAAAGTGCTTGATATTGCTTGTTTGACTCTTATTTGCATGCGATCAATTCTCCTTTTCAATCCTCAGCACACCCGGAAATTGTTCGCCGTCATCAAACCTGTACAGGGTATTTTCCAAACATGAAAAGCTCGAAAAAAGTCATGGAACCAACGACTCTCTCTTTCAACATTCCAGATAAAACCACACAAAATGGCTATAACTGAACTCAACGCTCGCAGCGATGAGTCTATGGACACATCCACTCATACTTCAGGTGCCAAAATCGTTTTTGTCGCTTCATTATTTGTCGTCTCTTTAGCAATGTTTATTGGCCAGACCGAATTCACTAGTCAGGCCTATCTTATTGGATTCAAGGAGCCAGTGATTTTGCTTTTGGTAACACATGGGTCATGGTGGCTCTTATGGCCACTTCAGGCACTCTTTGTATCTATTTGGCGCACGTACAAAAAGTATAGGGGTGTACAATCATATGAAAGGTATGAACGCCTTGACTCTAGTGCGTTTCTTTTAGAACACGAGGCTCCATTTCATTCTTCTGCCCAGAGTGGCAGGGAACCACAAGCCGTCTCTACGATGCTGGCCATTGTAAAGGAACGGCCGCTTGATGTTTGGAAATACTTCAAGAAATGTCTCGTTAAACAGATACACAATGTATACCATACTTCTATCTTAGTATATGAAGCCAATATTAATAACGACCGCCTGACGCGCAACTTGCAATGCTTAATTGATCAAAACCCACATATTTCATCCACATCATCGGTAACGGCATGTGTTAAAAGTTTTGTGCAAACACCAGCTTTTAAGTACATAGCGATCAAGACAGCTATAATATCTGTTGTTTTGAATCTTGCAGGATTCACTTGGTACGGAGCTATGTCCATGACATACGCATCTGATGTTACTGCAATTTACAATTGCTCTGCATTCACCGCGTATGCTTTTGCCATTCCTATATTGAATGAAAAGTTTTCCTGGTTGAAAGCTGCCTCTGTAATAATTGCTGTATCAGGTGTATTTGTTGTTGCATATTCTGGCTCAGAATCTACTGAGTCATCTGACCATTATCCTCACAGACTTTGGGGTAATATCATTATTTCCATTGGCGCAGTTTTGTATGGGTACTATGAGGTTTTGTACAAGAAGTACGCATGTGTCCCGGAACATTTGGCAACAGTTATTACACCCCGCAGGCAACTGACATTTTCGAATTTTGTGATGGCACTTTTGGGGACGTTTACCTTGACGATATTGCTACTGGGAATTGCTATAGTAGAGGTGTTCCATATTCACCATTTTAACTTGTTTGATTATGGAAACAATACATTTAGAATTTGGGCATACATTTCAGGTTCTATTGTATCCAATCTCCTTTTCTCAGGCCTGTTCCTTTCTTTGATGGCGCTTACATCTCCCGTGTTATCCTCGGTCAGTTCTTTGGTCACGATATTTTTGATAGGAATTGTTGAGTGGGTCCTTTTCGGAAATGAACTTGGCTTAGAACAATTATTAGGTGATGCATTGGTGATTGTTGGATTTGCAATTTTGACAGCTGCTTCCTGGAAGGAAATTAGTGAAGGAAATGACAATGACGAAATTGATGCCGTCAGTTTCTACTCATTTGCTCCAAGCATGAATACAGTGGGCAACGCAGACGGATAAGCATATATTTTACATTAATGTTGAAAAATACAAGAGTTTTTTTAGCAATAAATACCAGAACAATTCCAGCTTGATATAACTCCTAGAACATAATAAAAGTGCGGACAGATAGTTTATCTTGCATTTGGATGGTTAATTGAAAGCATTTCACATTATATCCTTCTTCTATAAAAATAATAAAAAACATAGTTTACAATTACCGATACAGGGCTGAATCTAAGACATGCTTTTCTGTTGAGTCAAATATTGAGCATGTATTAAAATGATTTGGGCGCTCTGAAACCAGGTTGCAAAACATAAAGGTCATATAAAAGTTCAATTATCATAGGAATTTTAAAAGCGATATTTTAGAATTAATTTTTTTAATAGTTTTAGCTGCCTTGCTGAATACCTTACATGGTCATAGTATTTATGTTAAAGGTACATAGTAAATGAAGTCTAAAAAACGATCACCATTTTTAATATCAAGTGGAACCTTAAGAGATCCTATTTTGTACTAAGAATGCGTTTCTTCAGCTTTATCTCAGTATAATACATAGTCGAGCACTGCGGTAAAGTGCATTTTAATTTAGTCATGCCCCTCAAAATCGATACCATATGCTTGTCCACCACCTCTCACAGGCTTGATTATTCGTAAATTGAGTCCCACTTTAGGCGAGGCGGCAAAAAAATTGGGAGAGGCAATCAGATTACGTGATGTGTCCTTTACGGGAGTTCCAGACTTCCATTCAGTGGGATCAAGCGCTTGTTGGACAGGTTCATCATCTTCCATTGAGCTACCCGCGGTGCTTGTAAGTGAGTCATATGCCATGCTTCTACTTCGCCTGGAAGTTTCCCGAAATTTTTGAGCATCAAGCTTACTTTTCAAGACCCGTAGCTTAGACTCAAAATGAGCGCTTTCTCTATCCACCTGTACTTGTTGATCATTAACCACAGAGCACAATTTTTCTATTTTCTCATCTCTATGCTTAATAATTTTTTCGCTGACAATCAAATGCCTTCTTAAATTTTCATTCATCAATTCCACATCTATGAGCTTATCATTGATTTGATGAAGTGCGCTTTCAAGTTTAAATAATTTCAGATCCTCACTATGCTCTAATTTGAGATTATTCATCTTGCACTCCAAGAGCTGCTGTTCTAGTTGCGCTATCTTGGTGTCTTTTAAACGTAACTCCTCAGAAGCGGACATATATCTTGAAATTGAATGCGGCGTTTCCGACGATTCAAGAGATTCCGAGGGCGTGGAATGGGAAACTTCGTTGGAGGAAACAGAAACTTTTTTCAATTCCTTCAATTCTAGTTCTAGGTCGTGATTCAATTTTTCTAAAAGGCCAACGCGAATCTTGAGCTGGTCCATACTCATCTCTGAATTTATATGCACTGAGTTGCGGATATTTTTGGCTCTAGTACCAAACCTAAGAGTTGACATACTCTCTGATGTACAGGAGGAGGCTGGAGACACGTTGACAATCAATGTCGTTCGAGAGTTGCCACCCAATGATTCTTGGAGGATTCTTGTTAGCTTTGAATCTCTGTACGGAACATACGCACACTTTGGATCTGTGAGAGAATTGATGACAAGCCCCAATGTCGAGAGAGACTGATTTATTTTTTTGGCTTCCTCCAACGTGTTGCCCAGGGAGCCCGTTCGATCAAACTTTTCCGAGCCCGCCAAGTCCACCAAAAATAGATTACTTTTTTTTAACACGCCGTCTACCGTATTGTTTTGAGTGAGTGTGACTTGGAAAATGGCGTGCGACCGAGAAGACTCTGCATTGGCAGCGGTGGCGCCCTTCTTGCGTACTTGGTAGCCTTGCCAGAAAATCATGTCCATTTCTTCAGGCGTAGACACAAAAGCATGAGATAAGCCCTTCACATGAACTCCATTTAACGGATCTTGTTGAATAACGTACTCGCGTGCCTTTGTATGCGGACGGAGTAGATCCACGATATGCTCCTTGTATATTTCCATGAGGGAGACGCCGACAGTGTATTGCACGTCGGCTGATCCAGACGATATATGCTTGAAAATGTTTTCGGTAATACGGGGGATCAACCCGAGGTTTGACTGACTTCCCTTTAGCTGGCCAAACATAGTATGTGACTTGCCAGCTCCAGTCTGGCCATATGCGAGGATTGTACCGTTGAACCCTTGAAATAAGTCATCAAGTGTTTTCTTTCCCACCACTTCATAGACGGTTTCTTGACCAGTGTCTGACAGAAAAACATGGTCGTACGTGAATGTGGTTGAAGACTCTTTTTCCTCGACTTTCACTGTCTTATCATCGATATCGTACACGGACCTTGAAGTCTCTCCTGTCACCTCTAATGCGGAAAATGGCCGCAACCGACAGAAGACCAGAATATTAGAGCTGCTAGTGTTCATATTGATGTCCAGGTTGCGTCGCAGGCCACGTTTCACACCCGGACTGTCTTTGGACCGCATGCTAGGAGTAGTTTTCATGGCCGACGATGGACCGGCACCCCCAGTCAGAAGGTTTTTTCTCGTCTGAGGGGTCTTGGGCGATGGGGCACCAGAAAAAGATCGCATGGCCGCTCGTCTGTTGTTTCTAAGCGGTGTGGTACGTAGTGTTATTTTTTGTGTTGTGTGATTTGGATCAAGATAGTGCCGGTTTGGGTCCAGTGCGCTAGACCCAGATGAGTTAGATACGTGTGATTGAGTGATCTGTAGAAAAGACAAAAAGCACCGCCTGGATGAAAATAACAGAGCCAAATAAATCGGAGATGGCTTTATCCGACTACTGCTATAATTAGGAAACACCCACAACCGTGTGTTTCTAGAAATGGTGCAAGCTGGGTGGAATCGAGGGCCAGAAGGTTTAGCGGAGGTTACTCCACTTATCTTTGAAGGAAGAATACTCGCACAACCTGCATAAATGGCAAAATAATGACATCCGAACATGCAGACAGACGCGGAAGTATCACTTGAGAATTGGAACATGGACAGGAAGGTTATATGTATTGATGGGGAGTGCTAATGCGTTTGGAAATAGCTCAGAAGTGAATCAATTTACCACTATTAAGAATTCATTGGAACCGAAGACATCTGGTGAGGAATATTTAAATATTTTTTTTTACCGTCACTAGATAAATCAAAAAGAAAGCCCGATGCGGGGCTCGAACCCGCAACCTTTTGATTGACCTTATAGGCGTTTAAGAGTCAAATGCTCTACCGATTGAGCTAACCAGGCTTTTATTGAGAGGTAGAAAGACATAGATAGTAATATGAAATAATACAAATATTTAATTTTCTCTAACTCTGAATCTCATCAAATGTTCATCACCAGAAGAAGCTTACTGTGATGGATTGAAACAGTCATAATTTTGAAGATGAAGAAAGGTGCATTCCAGTTTATTGAATGGCAATCTGAAGGAAGCGCGTTGTTCTCTCAGTTACTCTAATCAGATATAATATGCTAAGGAAAGCCAAAGATAATGTGTAGTGATGAGCGTATGATAGGTAAACTATATCATAGCGGACATGGAAAAATAATGTGGAATAGAAGACGTAAATAAAGTGAAAGCCTACAGACTTCGAATTTCGGTAATAAAATAGCGGGAATTTATGTCCGTAATTCTTTCACTGGGACCTTGTTTTTAACCCTGGCGTGGGAATGTTATAAACGCGGGACTATGCGAAGAAGTTATTTTCATTTTCATATGCGCTACCGTAAGAAAATAAAAGTTGCGTGTCTCTGCCAAAAAATACATAACTGCTTGTGTAACTTTGACTTGGGGTTGGAGTTGAGCCCAGAGTCACTTGGTATAAGTGATGACGTTTGGCGGGCCTAGTGGGCTCACGGTTTTAGGCAGGTCTGCGTGCTCGTAGTTTCCCAGATGAGCCCATTTATAAGGGAAATTAGTCTGCATACAGTACACTTATTCGGAGTCACATCAGAGTCATGTTCGTACGTTCAAAACGAGATAGATGGCTTCCATATGTTTTTGTGGCGTGCAAGATACTTTCTTTGCTGTCGCGTCAACGTATTATCACAATGTTCATTCTTGTGAATTGGTCTGGTGTGTGTTTGGCATCAAAGACAGCAAGCAAGGAACATCCGCACAGCCTGTAGTGGCAAAAAAATTAGCAGAATTGGCTGTTTGCACGTGACTTTAGATGTTCCTGAAAGAAAAAAAAAGTGACTAATATGCCTCCAGCGCCATATAACCTTGCAGTTTCCGCGTAACAGAATTGCAGATACCAATTCGTTCGAATTGCTCTAGCTACGTATCCCAAATACTACCAACTCCTCGTTTTCTTTACCCACTCAAAGAAAACCAGAAACCCTACCAGTCTTTTGCTACTGGTCAATTAAACAAACGTTTAACTGTTGAATATTCTGAGCCACAAATATGTCTACTCCCCAAGATATCGCCTCTTCCTTTAAGCAGGCTTTGAACCTTGAGTCAGGATCTCCCAATGCTGTATCCACCTCGCCTACGCAGTCATACTTGAGCCAGTATGTTAATAGCCAGAAACACACCAAGGCGTTAAAGCCATTCTCAACTGGAGACATCAAGATTTTGTTATTGGAGAATGTCAACATCACGGCTATCGACCTCTTTAAAAATCAGGGCTACCAAGTTGAATTCTACAAGTCTTCTTTGCCAGAAGATGAGTTGATTGAAAAAATTAAGGATGTGCACGCCATTGGTATCAGGTCTAAGACCAAGTTGACAGAAAATGTGTTGAGACACGCCAAGAACTTGGCTGTGATTGGATGTTTCTGTATCGGTACAAACCAGGTAAACTTGGAGTATGCTGCCAAGTCTGGAATTGCCGTCTTCAACTCACCCTTCTCAAACTCTAGATCCGTGGCCGAGTTGGTAATTGCTGAGATCATCACTTTAGCCAGACAATTGGGCGACAGATCTATCGAGTTGCACACTGGAACCTGGAACAAGGTCTCGTCTAAATGCTGGGAGATTAGAGGTAAGACCTTGGGTATTGTCGGCTATGGTCACATTGGAGCACAATTGTCCGTTTTGGCTGAGGCCATGGGTATGAACGTCATCTACTACGATGTTACGATGATTATGGCTTTGGGTAACTCTAAGCAGGTTGACTCCTTGGACGAGTTGTTGCAAAGAGCTGACTTCGTCACGTTGCACGTTCCTGCTACGCCGGAGACCAAAAACTTGTTGTCTACTCCGCAATTCGCCGCAATGAAGGACGGCTCTTACGTGATCAACGCTTCCAGAGGAACTGTTGTTGATATTCCTGCGTTGATTGAGGCTATGAAGTCTGGTAAGATTGCCGGTGCTGCTTTAGATGTCTACCCACACGAGCCAGCCAAGAACGGCGAGGGTCTTTTCTCTAACGAGTTGAACTCTTTTGCGGAAGACTTGTGCTCGTTGAGAAACGTAATCTTGACTCCACACATTGGTGGCTCCACTGAGGAGGCCCAGTCTGCTATAGGTGTGGAGGTCGGTACTTCTTTGATCAAATACATCAACGAAGGTAACACAGTGGGCGCTGTTAACTTCCCCGAAGTGGCGTTAAGAGACTTGGATTTGGACCAGGAAAACTCTGTTAGAGTGTTGTACACCCATCAGAACGTACCTGGTGTCTTGAAGACTGTCAACAACATTTTGTCAAACCACAACATCGAGAAACAATTTACGGATTCTAGAGGCGATGTGGCCTACTTGATGGCCGATATCTCTGATGTCGACATGTCCGACATCAAGTCTTTGTACGAGCAGCTAGAGCAAACGCCATATAAGATTGCCACTCGCTTGTTATATTAAACACATTGATATATATATATATATATAAGCAAATAGTATTATCATTTTAATTATAGCAGGATGGCTCCGCGAGAACAGTGGTGTACCCGGTACATTACTGTGTGCCCAGATTTATAGAATTTAAATCCAAGACTCTCGCAATAAACAGTAACGTGTTCTCAGAAACTAATTATACTGAATATTGAGAATCAAAAAAGAAGCAAGAATATTCATGGAATATAGAACTAGCCCTTTCACTTTATGAAAGACACGAGTTCAGTTGAGACCTCGATAATCTTTCTATAGTACTAACCGTAGCCCAGCTATGTCGCGGGCCCTTACACTGCAATGAGAGACACCCGTGCACCATCACGACTAGGGTGCGGGCAACGCTAATAGTGGCGACACAACTTGTCCACAATGATTCCGTATTCTATTCTACAACTCGACACGACACCATACCACCTAATTTTATTCTCGAAATGGCATTGGTATCGGCTGCTCCATACATTGCTTTGCTCTCAGAGCACGACAATACGTTGAAGTCGCATGCGTTGGCGTCTTTGAACGTCGTCGTTGACCAGCTCTGGGCGGAAATCGCCAACAATTTGCCGGAGTTGGAAGACCTCTACGAAGACTCGCTTTTTAGTGACAGAGAGTTGGCTGCGCTTGTTATTTCAAAAGTATACTATAATCTTGGCGATTTTGAGGCGTCCGTCAAGTATGGCCTCCGTGCCGGGGCCGAGTTTAACATTGAAGAGAAAAGCCAGTATATTGAGACTATTGTCTCGAAATGTATCAGTATGTACACAGAAGAAGCATACAAGATTTACAATGGAGAGAAAGTGGGACCTATCAGTGCGCAGCTTACGTTGATCTTCGAGAAAATGGTCCAAAAATGCATTGCTGCTGGCGATTTGAAGTTAGCCTTGGGCATTGCGGTGGACAGTTTTCGATTGGATATCATTAAGAGAATTATTAGCGAGGAGTTAGCGCGTGAAGAAGAGGCTGGCGTTGTCTTGCTCAACTATTTGTTGACGTGTGCCAAGCTGGTGATCACCAATGCCACTTTCCGCTCTGATGTGTTGACCGCTTTGATTGACTTATTAATGGCGATGCAAACCAACCAGGATTTCTTTACGGTTTTCAAGATCATTGTACAATTGAACGACTATAAGTTGGCGACGCAGGTTTTCAAGAAACTTGTCGCCAATGACGAGCACTTGGTTGCGTACCAAGGCGCGTTTGACTTGGTTAGTTCCGCATCTCAAGAATTGATAGAAAATGTATCTAGTGACTTAGCGGCGGATGTGACATTTGACCCACAGGGCTCTGTTCAGGCCCGTGTGCTACATATCTTATCTGGAGTGCCAACGTGCGACTTGGACATTACTTTCTTGTACAAGAACAAGAACATCGACATATCGATTTTAAACACGACAAAGCACGCTTTGGAGGGAAGAAACTCTATCTTTCATTCAGCAGTAACTTTTGCCAATGCATTCATGCATATGGGAACCACTGACGATTCATTTTTTAGAAAGAATTTGGAGTGGTTGGGAAAGGCCTCGAATTGGTCTAAGTTTTCTGCCACTGCTGCGTTGGGCGTGATCCATAAAGGAAATCTTTCGCAGGGCCGCAATATCTTGAAGCCCTATTTGCCAGGGTCTACAGGTTCAGCATATACACGTGGTGGATCCTTATTTGGTCTTGGATTGATCTTCGCTGGTCATGGAAGAGAGACTATTGACTATCTCAAGCTGTTTATCGATGAGAGTGGAAACTCTGCAGGTAGTGCTAATTCTGATGTCGTGTCACATGGCGCTTGTCTCGGCAGTGGTGTTGCAGGAATGGGTTCCAACAGCGAAAGCCTCTATGAGGCTTTGAAAGTTGTGCTTTATACAGACTCTGCTGTATCTGGTCAAGCTGCGGGTTTGGCCATGGGCTTGGTGATGCTCGGATCAGGCAACAAGGAAGCTATCAACGACATGTTCACTTATGCCCAAGAGACTCAACATGAGCACATTGTGCGAGGTTTAGCAATCGGAATTGCTTTGTTGAACTACGGACAAGAAGACAATGCCATTGATATCATCGACAAGCTTTTAGATCAAGAAAACCCAATCTTGAGATATGGTGGTGCATTTACTATTGCATTGGCATACGTCGGAACAGGTAACAACGACGCCATCAAGAAGTTGTTGCATTATGCTGTTTCAGATCCATCGGATGATGTGAGGAGAGCTTCTGTCCTTGGATTAGGCTTCTTACTCATTCGCGATTACACTTCTGCTCCTCAAATTGTGGAACTTTTGTCGCAGTCACACAACCCTCATGTTCGTTACGGTACTGCCATGGCTTTAGGAATTGCTTGTGCCGGCAGGGCATCGTCTGCAGCTCTTGAAGTTTTAGATCCATTGACTAAAGATAACGTTGATTTTGTGAGGCAAGGTGCATTGCAAGCATCTGCGATGATTTTAATTCAGCAGAATGAAACCACATTCCCGAAGGTCAAAGATTTTCAGAAATTGTACCTGGACACCATCAAAAACAAACACGAGGATGCTATGGCCAAGTTTGGTGCCACATTAGCACAAGGCATAATTGAAGCAGGCGGACGCAACGTTACCATTAACTTGGAGAACACGAACACCAATACTTTGAACACGAAAGCTATTGTTGGACTTGCTGTCTTCATGCAATCTTGGTTTTGGTTCCCATTTACCCATTTTTTGTCCCTCTCGTTTGCTCCTACTGCGATTATTGGTGTAAACGAAAACCTCAAGGTGCCTATATTTGAATTAAATGTACACAGCAAACCGGAGTATTTCAAGTACCCACCTAAGGTTGAGGAAGAGAAGGAGAAGCAGCCCAACAAAGTTGCCAAGGTTGTTCTTTCTACAACAGCGAAGGCTAATGCCAGGGCTAAGCTGCAACAGGCTAAAAAAAGAGAAGAGAACGACGAGCAGATGGACGTTGACGAAACCGATAAAGTGAAGCCAGAAGAGGAGACCGATGTGAAGGAGAAGGAGAAGAAGGAAAATGAAGAGGAGGAGTCTAAAGACAAAGTCGAGCCTGTGTCCTTTGAACAGGTGGGGATTCGTTATATGAAGACACCATACCAGATTAGCAACTTGTCTAGAGTCATGCCATCGCAAGCCGGGTTTGTTTCGTTCAATAAGGATGGGAGATTCTTGCCTATCCGCAAGTTCAAGGGATCGGGTGGTATCATTGTTCTTGAAGACAAGAGAGAGGGCGAGCCCATAGAGGCGATCAAGACAGTGAGACAAATGAACATGACCGAAGCCCCCATGCCACAGCCGTTTGTGTTAGCGGGTGCAGATTTGGAGGATGAACTCGATGTCTAAGCTGAGTCGATGAAGTAGAATAAATATATAAGCGTACTGAATTATTGCCCCGTAGAACTAGTTTTTACGATAATATAGGCATGCCCATCCCATCAACTATTTACCGATCACAGCAACAGCTTTACCCTTTTCTATTCTTCTACCCTCCCCCTCCCGTCCTCTCCCTATCAATAGAAGAATTACACCCGCTTCATGCAAACCACTCGGATGAAATATGACGGATGCCATTCTTGCAGACAGTCCATGTAATGGAAGGCGCATTAGCGTATCCAATGTGCACTCACAACCATGTGAACCAACCTGGGCACCAAACCGCGCACCCGTGGCCTGAGCCTAACAAGGCTACATATAGCTAAACAACATAAACCGAAATATGGACTCTGCACGCTCCAAGCTTCTAAGTACGCCAAGGCACATAAAAGGCAACACAAACAAGGCATTTATGTCAGCCGTCATGGGTGAATACGGTATCACTGTAATGAGACCCAAGGCCAGCAATACGTCCTGGGGGACACTGTGTTTCGGCTCTCCGTTAATCTCCACAGACCAAGAAGGCGAACACGTGCCCTTCAAAAACGTGTTATTCTGCGGTCGCACGGACTCTGGCGATTTGGAAGTGGTGTACGTGGTGGAACGCAGCACCCAGATCGAGGTGCACGAAGCTCGATTGGACATGGGCGCGTATGCCATGGACTCACAGCGCGACGTGGCCGAGCAGGTGATGCTGCTTGCTTATCCACATTCGAGCAGCAGAAGGCCACGCATTATGATTATCTTGAACAGCTGCGGTGGTCAGGGAAATGCCCGCAAGTTGTACCAGAGCCAGGTGCTTCCAGTGTTGCGAGCAGCACGTGTGAATCACACATACGTGGAAACTGAGTACTCGGGCCACGCGTGCGATATTGCGCGTGAGTTGGAGGTTTCCGCATACGATATTATCGCGTGCTGCTCAGGTGACGGCGTGCCGCATGAGGTGATGAACGGGTTATATCAGCGTGCCGATCGCGAGCAGGCATTTACGCAGATCGCCATCACGCAGCTTCCGTGCGGCTCAGGAAATGCGCTCTCGCTTAGCAGCTTTGGCACAAACCATGCGGGAGTTGCTGCGGTGAAAATGCTTAAGCTGGTCCGCAAACGCATGGACGCCATGGCGGTGACGCAGGGCGACTCGACCAAGCTCTCGTTCCTTTCGCAGGCGTACGGAACCATTGCCGACTCAGATATCGGCACCGAGCACTTGCGCTGGATGGGGTCCATGCGATTTGACTTAGGCGTCGCGCAGCGGATTCTTAAAAAGACAACTTACCCGTGCGACTTGTATGTGAAATATGCCTTGCAAGACAACGTTGAGATACAGCACCATTATGACAAGCACAGGGCTACTCACGCAGCTGACTTCGGCGCCACAGAACAGAGCTTGTGTATTAGCACGCCTAATTTCGAAACACCTCCCCCAGACGACTGGGTGCGTTTATCGACGGAACTCACCGAGAACCTCAGCATATTGTACGTGGGCAAGATGCCGTACGTCCTGAACGATGCGCAGTTTTTCCCGGCGGCGTTGCCGAATGATGGGTGTATGGACATGGTGATCACCTCGGCGAAAACTTCGTTCTTCAAAATGGCAAAGTTGCTTCTTTCCGTGAACAAGGGAACACACGTGTACTCGCCCGACCTCTTACATGCTAAGATCGCCGCATACAGACTTGTGCCGCGGATCAGTGCTGAAAACCACTTTATCTCCGTGGACGGTGAAAACTTTCCTTTTAAGCCTTTGCAAGTCGTTGTTCTTTGCAATGTCTTGACTGTTCTCTTAGATAACGGAGCATTTGTGGACACTAGCTTTACGCACGGCAGCTAAGGAAAACCTTGTGGTATATTCTAAGACATAGAACCGGCCTTTGACTTTATTTGATATTGGTGAGTCAATCTCATATGGATTGCAAATTAAAGACAGAGACAGAGTTTACGAGGAATTGACCATGTATTTTAATATGAGGCTGAAATACTTGGGGAAAACATCGATATATTTTTTTGTGACACGAACACACTATTAGACAAGGGGGTGTGGCGGTCTTTGTATTTGCATCACTTCCCAGTTGTGTTGAGTTTTGCCGAGCAAAAAGTGCTAGTGAATGCTTTTTTTTTGTTGTGTTTTTCTCTGCATAAATGGTTGTTTTTAAGCTACATGCCCAGCCTGTGTGTTTACAAAATATTACCTTAACGCCTAGTGACTTTACCCACAAAGCCTTTAAAATTGGAATCAACTTATAATGCGTCGTTCAATATGAAATGAAACCTTTGGTATATTTTAACATTACGCCATACCAAGGAACGACAAAAAAAAAAAATAAGGAGAAGGAAAGGGAGAGAGAGCGAGGGGAACTTAACGGTTATAGTCATACCATAGTTTTATTAATCTTCCTATATTAGATGGAATAGTTTTTCGAACGATCACAATATTCCGAAGTCAAGTGGCTTGTCTCTCCAGTGAAATTCCCAGCCCAACATGTTCCATCAATTCATACTAACCCTGATACATGCTAGTATCTAGCATTGCATAAGAAAGTTTTGAATGTGGCAAAAATATAACCAAGTGTTTTCGATGCTAGCTGAGAGCCGATATTGCCCACGTTTTAGGAATGAAGGGGGATTTTTAAAAGTGCCCTTTTGACTTTCCTTTCTCCAACGGTAATTATATCAAGTCGCAAATATCGAATGCCGCGTATACGCCCCCAGTCCGACAAATATCCTACATGCGATTGCCTACTGTGGTATGACATCATAACTTCCCTTGCTGCAGGTAGTCATGACTAGTATTTTCGAGTCAGGGTGGGGGATATTTTTCTGGCGAAGTCCCGGGGGTCTTTCGTTAAACATAGTACAGCCCTGTACAATGCCCCATTTCTCCACATATGCCGAGCTCAGTGAAGAAACAAAAGCGGTATTTGGAAAAGGTTTTTTGAACTGCTGGTTTACCCCCTCACTACTATTGCGAGCTTTTTTTGTCCAGTTCACAGGATGTTGTCTGGGGACACAGCAATTTAACGAGGATCTAAAAAAAAAATTAAAATAACAATTAGAAAAAGCACATCCACTGTAGATAAAGTCGTGGGTATGTGATACCGGTGTTTCGGAAAAAGGTTTTGTGATTAATATATTTTAACTTTCCACATGATAGTGGTTCGGTTGGTACCCACCTGGCGATTGAAACTAAGCATGCGTGGTCCAACGACACGAGTGTAGGAGCTTATACCGATGCACGCTTGGTCTCCATACAATATGGAGACAGAGTATGCTAACACCCAGCAATTCTGGAAGGTTGTATTTTACTAAAATACAATGGACATGCGGACAGGGAAACAATACTAGCGAGTGAGTATACAAGTAAAGTTTTAGTCACGAGGTGTGCACAGGAAAGTGTGACGGGGCATATACGAAGGGCATTGTGGGGACCTGATTCTTGCGCCTCTTCTTCAATTGCGCGAAACTATTGGGTTATCATATCTTGTTCTTGGTGGTGCGACGCAGTGTACATGGAGACCCGAGACAGATAAGACAAGCGGAACGAGTAATTTGAGTTGCACGAAAACAAGCAAATAATTTTTTTACAAATCAACGAAAACGAAATACCGGAAACATATGTAGGGCGTTCCACCATGAAATATGACCAGACAAATTGGCAAAGCGGTGAATTACTAACGGATAAATAGGAGAACAAAGAACACAGAGAAATAAATGAATCAACACGTAATATATAAATAAAAGAACACACTAGAAATATGGAAAGGGGAGACGGACGTTTATGCGTATGAACGGCTCACAGAGATCCATTTTTGTCTTTCTGGGAGTCCACTTGCAATCGCTGTGCATTGGCCCGGTTCAGCAAAATTGATTTCGGCCCGCAGCAATATACGCAGGCCCCGCCTCATTGGCCCATTGTTAGCTGCGGTTGGGCGAACAGACAAAAACACATAACGCTCAACACAAGCCAAAGGTTTCAATACAGGACCTCTTCCAGGTATCAAGGAACAGACAGAAAACACCGAGTGTGGTGGGTCAATCTACGCTCCTTCCAGGTCCATGCTTTTAATTAAGAGTCCTCCTGTTGGGCCAGAGGATCAAAACGGGCATCTGCGTGCCGGGCACGAAAAGTTTAAAAAAAAAAATGTATATAGAAAAAAAAAATGAGGCGGAGCTGCATATACGCATGCGCTCGAATCATGCCGGCCGCACACTCCGATCTTGGCCCGGCGCAACCGCGGCCTCTATCACTATTTGTATAGTAGGCCCATATATTCCCCCCTCCTTAAGCACACATACATAAATATACATATACATATATACATACATACATATATATATATATATACAAGGAGTACCCGGCTCGTCAATTCCTTGCCCGATTTTGATGCTAGTCACGAGCGACCTTTGTGATAGTTTTCTCATAACCTTTCATCTGCCCCTACTGTTTCTGAAGTAATAGAGGGAGACTCCTTGGCCCGCCACTTGCCGAACCCCATTTGCTCAAAGCGTTCGACCCACATCCTCCAAACGGCGCGATGCCTTTTTCTTTAAGCAAACTCAAAACCAAAGTTGAGCGTCGGTTCTCGGAGCCTCTCGATTTTGATCGCAGCTCCTTGGTCGCCGACGACCGCCGCAACTCCCTGTCGAATGTCGTGATTGTTGTGACCGATTCCGGCACCCTGCTGCGGGCACTTTCCACACCGTCCATTCCAAGCAACGTCATGCCCCGCTCCCGGCTGAGGAGCGTCTCCAAGAAACAGGCAAAGGAACTCATTCGTCAGGAAACATCGCTGGTGATTCAGAAGAAACTTCTTTCGCTCTTAAAAGACTTAGGGCTCCAGTTACCCATCCCGTTGAAAACTTCCTCCAATATGATCAGCTCCGTGCAGTCAAAACTGGTGAAGGTTTACGTTGCAAACTCAAACGATTGCTTGTTTTTGGCCCCAGCGTTGTCGACAAGCTTTTCATATGAGGACGACGAAAACGGTGGCACAAATGTCCCAGAGCCGGAATCAGTGATCGACATTGTTGGCGGTCTTGAAGATAGCGGATCATTCTCCCCGGCATCGTCATGGAGAGACAGTCTTTCTTCCACTTCAGAAGACTTAGAGCACCTGCCACCAGAAGACCTTCTGTTTGAAATCACAAACAAAATGGCCAAGAAGATGCAGGCACTGAGATCCGCAAACTATTTGCGTACGAAGATTGACTCCCTGACGCTGATACCTCATCTTTTTGCGGTGATTGTAGAGCTTCAAAAAGATACCGCCATAAAGACATTGGATGTTGAGTTTCTGTCCATCACGAAAACTCTGTGGCCTGTACTCGATGGCCAAATCCGCCATCTTCTCGAAGAAAAGTTCAAGATTGGCAAATTAAAGTGGGACCTCAATTTCGAAGATGCCGACTTCTACATGAATGCAAACAACACAAGAGACACGCGCCTCAGAGATGTTGATCCCCACCACCTAATCAAGAAAACCAGAGAGTATAGGCTTGTGGATGCACGAACGACCTCCAACGATTCACTTAATGAGCTCTCTAGTCTTGCTATGTCGCGGCACAGTGCCGAATTCCTGGCTCAAACAGGCCATGAATCTTCTGCAGACGTACAAAAAGCCGGCCTTTATGTATTTTTGCTCCCAATATTAGTTCCAGCTAATATTCCAGCAACTATTAATACGCTTCATGGAACTCTTTCTCACAGACTTACCGTTAACGTTCCAGGACCCCACGACAGAATCAGCAAAAAGTCAGCTATGAAGGGAGAATATGATTTACCCATGGTGCGGACGCCTCCTTCTTTGGCTTTCTCGGTTGCTGATAAACCTATCTACATCAATAGGATCTGGAGCGAAGCTCTTCACTATTCAATCATATTTCCCAGAAAATACGTCCCTTTGGGTTCTGAACACACTATCAACGTGAAGCTCATACCTTTGACAAAAGACGTGGTTGTGAAAAGAATTAGGTTTAATATACTCGAGCGTGTGACATATGTTTCGAAGGACCTTACAAGAGACTACGAATTTGATGGAGATGACCCATATACTCGTTCAAAGAACTCAAAAGCAAAAGAGAGGGTTGTACCTCTTTGTGAACTTAGAACTCGAACTAAAACTGCCCCCACTGGTTGGGAACCATTCAAGGAGGAAGTTTTGAACTGTCCAAACAATAATCTTCTCTACTCATGTTACGAAGAACTGAATCCCCTAGATGAAGGCCTGAAAACATCAAAAAATAAGCCCGTGATGGTGGCTTCCCCGATAGACATTAATATTGCTTTGCCTTTTGTCACTTCTCGAGACGACAAGCAACTCATGAAGTCGAACTATACAGATCAAGATGGTCCTATGGATAGTCTTTCGCCATTGACAAATTCTGGAAATCAATCGCTGTCGCGGCGCAGTCTGATTGCGAGTTTAGAATCACCTTCTCTGCCGAATATAGGTAGTCTTGAGACGCACATTAGCCACTCTAATAGTGGGCATCTCTTTTCACACCTAGATGAGGATATTTTAAGGCTAGAATCGTTGCCATTGACACCAAAACAACAAAGCGGAAGAGATCCTTGTATCGGCCGGGGATATACCACGATATCAAAGGCATTGTCACCAGACTCTAATTACCGTCATATTCAGATTTCACATCGGTTGCAAGTCACTTTCCGAATTTCAAAGCCCGACGCAGAAAATAAAATGCATCATTATGAAGTTGTGGTTGATACTCCTATTATCCTATTAAGCGCTAAGTGCAGCGATGATGCCTTACAACTACCTGAGTATACTGAGAATAAAATCAAGACTAATAGAATGCAACCCGAGCGTCCTAGTGTCAATTTCCGCACTCCGTCTTACATAAACAAAGGCATCAGCATCATGCCTTTTGATTCTTCGGTTTGTGATACATTACCATCATTCGAAGAGGCAACCT
Source organism: Metschnikowia krissii (assembly GCA_030561945.1). Classification (NCBI taxonomy): domain Eukaryota; kingdom Fungi; phylum Ascomycota; class Pichiomycetes; order Serinales; family Metschnikowiaceae; genus Metschnikowia; species Metschnikowia krissii. The sequence continues at coordinate 322,384 of JAKTYP010000060.1, read as the reverse complement.
TAGCTCCATCTTCTATAAACATGAGATCATCTTCTGTCACAAGTATGGATCCCACCACTCCATCAGATCCACCAGCTTACGAAAATATTTCGCATAACAATGAGGTTTGCTCTTCTCAAGAAGTCCCTAAGATTGATGATATATTAGTCGAAAGCCACGATCCCTTGAATATAAATCTATCTCCAATCCGGGCTTCCTTGGAAAACTCTTTTGCACATTCAATGACAAGAAATCGGTCGTCAAACGGCAGTAGGTTGAGCTACAACGGGGCGAGTCAAACAGAAAATTCGTCTAAATCTGCACAATCAGATATGGCAAATCATCTGGCATCTTCCGATGATATATCTTCACTAGGTATGCAAAGTGACATGGGAACTTCAAATTATAATGCTATAGATTCTACAGAACTGGTCGAAGAAGCTACTGATGCTTCTATGTCACATGTGTATACTGGAGATGAACGAATCATCGACCATGAGAATTCTGAATCAAATAACACGATAGAAGAATCTCAATATATACAACGTCTCCCACTTCTTCGGGATCAGAGCATGGGCGGTACGGAACTACAAGAAGAAGCCACTATGAAAAAGGAAGCACACGCCTCCAATGAGTGGAGTAAAATGCTGATGGAGACTTTGAATGATGAGTCGCAACCTAAATCTTTATTTCATGCATATTGAGAGTGTTGTATGTGCATATGTATAATTATATTTATTGCGAGAAATGATTGATTTACCTATGTAATATCTGTAGAAGGTTGGCGTGACCAGATTTTTAAGGAATGTTGCAAAATGTCCACATCGAACCAACATCAGTACACCCACAATAGAAAATGGACTGATGGCGACTCAACTAAAAAAATACAAGATTTATCCCTGAATGTCGGTTATACCTCATAATGGCAAGGTTGCTGTGATTGGTGCCGGGATTTCTGGCTTATGTTACACCTATTTTCTTAATAAACTTCGACCCGATGTGCACATATCTTTACACGAGACTTCAAAAGAACCGGGCGGATGGATAAAGTCATTGAAGCTTCTTGATAGTAACAACGAAATCACCCTAGAAAAGGGACCAAGGACGTTGAGGGGAGTTAGTGATGGAACACTACTCATAGTTGATATAATGAAGCAGCTAGGACTCGAAAAAGAGGTGGAGGTTATGTGTGCAACCTCACCGGGAAATAGGAAATGGCTCCTAGACCCATCTGGCAAGTTGGTACAAGTTCCTAACTCGTTTGCGCTGTTTGCAAAGTTCATGATAAGCGATATAAGCCAGGGATTAATAACTGGTATTTTTCGTGAACCATTTCGCAAGTCAAAGGTCTCAAAGGATGATGAGTCAATCAGATCTTTTATCACAAGACGATTCGGAACCCCGCAATTGGCAGATAATGTCTTGAGTGCTGTTATGCATGGAATATACAGTGGGGATGTGGAAAAGTTGAGTGCTCTTGCTACTTTACCTAGCATGGTGAAGCTTGAGCGTGAACATGGATCTATTGTAAAGGCCGTAATGCTGAAAATGACATCAAAGAAAGAGGCGCCACAGGCGAACACATCCCTTTGTGAATATACGAAATACATTTCACCGGAAGCTAATCTTGATGCTGTTGCTTTAGAATTAAAGAAATATCCTATTATGAGACTACACAATGGACTCCAAACATTACCCATAGCTATGACGCAATACTTGCAACAGCAGCCCAACATTGAACTCAATTTTGGAAACATGGTGTCTGCTTTGAATTTAAGAGATTGCTCGGTAACTGCGGCTGGGAACACTCACGTGTTTGATCATATCAGACACACTCTGGGATTGCAAGGTCTTTCGCAAATGACGAGATTTCAGAACGAAGAGGCTGCTGAAACTCTCAAAACTCTTGAATACTCGACGATTTTTCTTGCAAATATATATACTAAGAAGAGGGGTCTTATTCCAAAAAATGGAAATGGATTTGGGTTCCTAGTGCCTGGAAGAAACCGGAACCATGAATCGCTCTTAGGAGTCATTTATGATTCAGACACAGAGCTGGATGCCCACAGATTTGTTGATGGCACCAAACTTGGGAAAGCAGTCTACAATAAAATCACGTTGATGATTGGTGGTCATTACTTCAACGAACGTGGGATTCCCTCTAATAAAGTCAATTTGAAAGTCACCCGGGAAGTTTTACAAAACATTTTGAATGTTGATTTGACGAATTACAACATTATTGAGCGTGATGAAGCACACGAACAAAGCCGCGAGGTCCTGCTCACGGACGATGACTTACTCATTTCTTATAACCTTCACAAGGACTGCATCCCTCAATACAATGTTGGATTCTTGGAGAAGTCGAGTTTCATTCTTGGCTGCGTGGCCGCAGAGTCCTTTGGGAAGGTGTCGCTTGGAGGTCCTTGCTTAGGAAAATTAGGAGTGCCCGACTGCGTCATGAATGAATTAAAAGCGGCATTGTTAGCTCGACAAATTGACTAAGGGCCGTATAAGTAAATAACTCAATATTATCGGGCTAGACTAGACAAGATACGTCGTATTCCACGTATCAACACAGCGCTGTAACACGGATAGTTTTTGAAGATTAATTCTCAGCAATTTCATTCTCAGCTGCAGCAATAGCGGCGCTTTTCTCTTTAGCGTACTCAATGTGAATATTCTTGCCCAATATGTTGGTATTCTGAAGAGATTTCAATGCGTGCGACGCAGATTTTAGGCTTTCAAGAATAATGTGCGCCTGGCCTTTCATTTTCATGTTTATATCAATTACTTCGCCATATGTTGAGAAGATCATGTATAGACTGTGCTTGAGAAGGCTACGATTTATTTTATCGTTGAGGTTCCGAATATATAATGTTTGCTGGACTTCCAGTTTCGGACGTTTCGCATGCCGATCAATTGTACTTGCAACTCGCTTTTTTGTGACCACCATGTCTGATTATTTTTGAGGATTGAGTAAAATGAAAAGAAGAATGAGGTTCTACGCGTTTGTTGATGGATGTTGATGAGCCCCGATGGGCGTGCGGGACGCACCTGTAGTAATACTGCGCGAGGTGGTTGGAGTATTTAATTTGACCAAATTAGAACCGTAAATTCTCCGGATTGTACTTTCAAAAATTTCCTGTAGCCGAAGAAATTTCTTCTGAAGTCTGTTGAATTAAAATAATAATCTAAAAACAAGGATTTTCTTTATGCCTAAATTTTTTTCAATGCCTGCAATGAGAATACAGATTGAAGTTATTATTTTTAATATCTCAAACGCCGGTTAATGGAGAAGCACTGCTAATCAGCGCAATATATTTCTGCACTATAACCTTTGCAGACTAACCAAGACGAAAGGCTGAACGCTTTGGTTTCGTCGAGGTGTTTTTTAAGCTGGGAATTTTATGTACATATTTTAACTCTTTTGAGCAATAAGTGCTTGGAGACGCTCTTCAAACTCGGTCGAGTCTAGTTTGCTCACCATTTCATCCATCTTGTTACCTTCCATAAATCCGGGCAAGTCGTGTATAGAGTATCCACAACGATGGTCTGTAACTCTGTTTTGTGGATAGTTATATGTGCGGATCTTATCAGAACGGTCGGTGGTGCTTACCTGGTCTGTTCTTAATTTTCTCTGCTCAGCGATTTCCTTTTCGCGGTCTAACTGGGCCAATCTAGCTCTCAAAATCGAGAAAGCCTTTGCTTTATTTTTTGGCTGTGATCTCTCGTCTTGTTGACTCACAATAATACCAGTTGGAATGTGCACAAGACGTACCGCCGAGTCCGTGGTGTTGACGTGCTGACCGCCTTTGCCGCTTGCTCTCATGGTATCTATGCGGACTTCCCCTGGTGCAAACTGTCTTTCGTCTTCTTTTAAGGACTGTTCAGTACCTTCAGAGACTTTAGGCAATACGACGACAGCCGCTGTTGATGTGTGAATGCGACCTTTTCCTTCTGTTGCTGGGATCCGCTGGACCCGATGAATTCCACTCTCATGCCGCAAAAAGTCGTATGCTTCAGGAGAGTCAACACTTATGATCGCCTCGTTGAGCAGTCCGGTTGTTCCTCGGGCCTCACTGATGACTGACGTACGCCAGCGTTTCTGGTTGGCAACATTTAAGTACAAATTTAAGAGATCCTCAGTGAAAAGCGCTGCTTCAGAACCACCCACACCTGGGCGAAGCTCCATAATTGCTGGCTTGTCATTATGAATGATGGGTGGTAATAACTGTCTTTCAAGTGCTTGTGTAGTTTTGGATAATTGCGCAAGAAGATCCAGCATTTCAGATTCTGCCTCTTTTCTAAGCTCTTCATCTGCTTCTTCGTCGATCATATCACACAACGTTGCATAATCTGAGCTTGCTTCTTTGTATCGATCAAGGTTTGCCATAATAACCGAAAGCCGTGAAAATTTCACGCTAGTGTCTTGGTCAAATGAGCCTTTGGCGATTGATTTTTCCACTGCATCAAATTCCTTCGTCATAATTTCTGCTCGTTGAAGAAGTAACGGATGGATCGGCTTGAATTTCTCCTGTGCCTGAGTAGAGTGGAGTCGGAGAACCACGCGATGTGATAGTGTGCATCGAAACTTTAGACCTGCTTGGTTTAAGTGGCATTTCAAGATTTTCATGGCTCTTCCAAAGCACTTGGCAAATTAGTTCTAGAAATTGAGTACAACTCGTTTTTTTAAAGATGTGCTTTTATGCTGAAGAAATCAATTGAAATCTAGCTTGATATTCACAAATTTAGGTGACAGTATTGGAAGTCCAGTGTATGACTATCTACGTATTAAAACCTCAAGTGGAGCACGATTTCTCACCTCATGGGTTTGGTCGCGATTTTTTTAACCGCACATGACACAATAAGCCGTGGTTATACTAAATGTCTTTTACAAGCAAGCCGACATCAGCTTTAGAATTCCAGGTTGCGATTAAGGAACTAACTGATGACACTATAATAAACGTCAGAAGCTTGCTTGAAGTCTCTTTACAGAAATTGCAGGAAACAAATGCCTATCTTTCCAACGAGATTGAGAACACGAAAGATGTAGATGATCGCAACTTATACAAAGAAACTATTGCCGAAAACAAGCAGGTTATGGACAGTCAGCAACAGAAGTTAGCTGTCTTAGAAAGTGAAATTAAGATCCGCAACATGTTTCCGGACAAGGAAGAATTCAACGAAGGTTTATATCTATAAGAAACCCATAATTTAAAGGAAAAACACACCAACCTGTCCGAAGTAGTCAATTTCGATCTTCCCAGAGAAGCAGAGCAATACATTTAGTTAAATACTCAAAAAAAGCTTTTAAGTTTTTTTTCCAGCAAGATACATTTTCAGTCAATTGAATTGAATAATACACTAGTTAGTCATACGTCGAAGGAGCACTTCCCTGCTATTTACATTTTATTTTTTCTCGACTGGCACAAATTCGGTTCCGAATAATTTGTTGATGAAGGGCTTTTCCTCCAAACGAAGCGGATCTTCGGGTTTTTTGCATACCAAGAGCCACGTTGAACCTAAATGTACTCGTTTTTCGAATGTGATATCAAGCCCGGCATCATCGACCATCTCACCAATGTCTAAATTCCATCGGCATGCCCAGGTGTGCATTCTCTTTTCAGCACGGAAGTCCAAATGTTTGTTCACAAAGTCCCAAGTCGACCTGCCATGTTCCAAAAGCACTATGCGTCCTCCTGGTTTCAACAAAGTGGCCATATTCTTCAATGCTTTCACGGGATCTTCATGTGCACAAAGGCCAAATGCCTCAACCACCGTATCGTACTTGAATGAATCCAGGGCAAGGTCGACTAAATCCTCTGCCTTTCCAACGGCAAACGCCGCATTCTTAAATTTGGGAAACTTGCTGCGGAATTTCTTTTGTGCCTCTTCCACCATCTTGCTTGAGGAGTCCATAAAAGTGATTGAGTCTATCTGCTCTGTGTTAAGATAGGGAATATTTCTACCGGTGCCGCAAGCTACTTCAAGAACATCACCGTGTGTTTGGCGCATGAGCCATTTTCTTCTACTGCCCATCATGATTCCCCTTTCCTCCCACTTAACCTGCTCATCATACGCGGCAGCAAGTCCATCAAAGAACTCTGTAGTGTCTTGCGCAGGCTGGATATTGGGGTTTGTCTCGTTTGAGATCTTGGGTTCATCAAACTTTAATTCAAGTTGATTGGCAAGTGACAGATCTTCTTCGTTCTCAGCCGAGGCCACCTTTTTGGTAGGTTTTGCCTGTCTGCTATACCATTCTTCAAGATCTTCTGGCGTTGGTTCAAACATAATAGTTGTGTCAAAAAGGTTCTTTCTTCTAAACTCCTTGCGCATCATTTGATAAAGCATGAACTTTTTCAGTTCCCGGGGTTTCAACTTGTCTGTACTGAACGCCTTCAACTTGAGGTATTCATATTCGCTAAGACTGGCAGGATCTTGAGCGTACTTTTGTCTGATGTGGTTCATTTGCTTGTCCTCATGATACCGATCACGCATATAAAAGTAGAATGCCACAAGCATCACTCCAAACGAACCCAAATAGTATTTTGTCATTTTACGTTTAAATTCCATGGTTTCGAAATATTTGGCCCATTGCTTGTATTTTGGAAGCTTCTCTAGCTCTCGTTGCTCTTGTGCTTTCTTATGGTCAAACGGGAATGGAGTTTGGGCATAGCCCCTTCTAGAAAGAGTCATTGCAGGTACAACCAGGAGATAAATATTTATGCTTCTATTGACCCTGGCTCCTTGCGCCAACACACGAATGCTTTGGCGCAGGTGTTGTAGAATCTGACGAGAGAACATTGCACAGTAACACCTAAGAATTAGAGATTTCGTGAGATCTGCCCGTGAAATCATTTTTTTTTCGCATTGAGTTTCGCACCCAGTAGAATTTCAAATCCTCATACATGCAATCGATAGTTACTTTATTCGAGAATGTTAGTTTAAGCAAGATTTCCAATTGTAGTATTTATTGACACCAATCCCAATGGAACATAGTGGCACGTTGGGAGATGCATTTTCTAAGTGGCATGATTTTCTTTGCAAGAACATGAATGGTTGCACGGAAACGGATTCGAATAATGTACTTCAGAGATATTCTTGAAACAATATCCAAGTTTTAGAGGGTACCTACTACATACATCCCTCATAAATTTTGATATTCAATTCTATCCAAAGTTTTACTCGCTAAAGAATCAAACGAACTCTTAAGTTATCCGAGAATGTGTACGAGGGTCAGGAGCAGTACACACATAGGATGGTTGAAGTACTTCGTCTTTTTTTAGGGGTAATGTCTTCTAGATATGACATCATTAGATAAGGGTAAACACGTTTATCAATGTTTTTATTCAAATTTAAAAAGAAAATTGTTTTGTCTAATATTGGAATAAGTAGGGGTTAATTTAGAGGTCTACCATGAAGTCGTGTCCTACCCGCGTTATTGAAGAGCTCACATTCTTGTCCACTGTTCCACTGGGAGGCAACCACTATCATCCCCCGATCTTGCAGAACATCCACAAAACAAATATCTAACCAAAATGTCGGCTCTCACTCCGATTTTAGAAGATGCCAGCGTTGCAGTCGTTAAAAAAAGATTTGATGAATCTGAACGCATGTACTACGAGGTGATTTATGCGAAGTTCGAAGGCGACGACCAGAATAAGAGGACTCGTTTTTTACAAGATCAAGAAACAGCTATTATTGAATTAGGAAAAGTGTACCAAAATAATCATTCTGCAACTAAATTGGATGAATTGATCCGGAATTCACGCGATGTCTTGAGCACTTTCGCCAAGTCCAAAACTGCAAAGATTGTCAAGACTTTAATCGACGGGTTCGACAAAATTCCAGACTCATTAGATCCACAAATCCTGGCAATTAAAGAGTGTATTGACTGGGCTGTAGAGAATAAATTGTCTTTCTTGAGACAGCAGTTGCAGTTGAAGTTGTCCGCAAAGATGTACAATAAAGGTCTTTACCAGGAAGGCTTAATAATCATCGTGGGGTTGTTGAGGGAATACAAGAAATTGGACGACAAGTCGTCGTTGGTGGAAGTTCAGTTGGTGGAATCCCAGATCTACCATGCTTTGCGCAATATCCCTAAATCGAGGGCCGCCTTGACTAGTGCCAGAACATCGGCAAACTCAATCTATTGTCCCACATTATTGCAAGCAGAGCTCGATTGTCAAAGTGGAATTTTAAACGCTGAAGATAAAGACTATAAAACAGCTTTCTCTTACTTTTACGAATCTTTTGAAGGATTCAACTCGCAGAATGACGATCGCGCGGTCCTTGTGTTGAAATACATGTTACTTACTAAGATCATGTTGAATTTGATTGACGACGTCAACACTATTTTGAACCACAAAAATGTGGTTAAGTATCAATCTAGAGATATTGATGCGATGAAGGCGATTGCTACTGCTTATTCGAACAGGTCTTTGAAGGAATTTGAGACATCTTTGACTACGTACTCATTGGAATTGAGATCAGATCAAATCATCAAGAATCATTTCAATGCGTTGTACGATAACTTGTTAGAGCAGAACTTGTTGAAAATTATCGAGTCTTACAGTGTTGTCGAGATTTCACACATATCGAACACGATTGGCTTGAACATGCAGCAGGTTGAAGGCAAATTGTCTCAGATGATCCTAGATAAGGTATTTTATGGTGTATTGGACCAAGGAAATGGCTGGCTCATTATTTACGATCAACCAAGAACCGATGCCGCATACGAGGCGTCTTTGGAGCTAGTCAAGAACATGTCCTCTGTCGTTGATTCTTTGTACGAGAAGGCATCGGCTTTGAATTAATGCGCAAAAATAGTCTGCACCTAAAATATACATTGGATTAATAGAGTTCCTCACAAGATATGTCTTAATTTGTCTCCGTCTGTGGCAATAGCAGCTATCTCAGCAGCAAGAGTAACAAATTCACTGGTTCTCCCGCACGATAAGAAACATTCGAGAAAATCATTTTCTTTATCGTTAGCAACTTCATCCACCAACAGGAACGCCTGGCGCATGTATTTCCAATCATGCGACCCAGCCACATGATATATTTGTAGAAGCTCAATAATGAAATAGGGCACATATATAGAGCGAAATTCCTTATATGACCCTGAGTTTTTGGGCGATGATTCTAAAATTCCGCGAAACCAAGTAATGATTAGGTGTTGAATTTTTCCCACTACTTTCTCAACGGATTTTTCCACATCTCTAGATATCCAATGAACACCTGATTTATCCTCAACAAATACCTTCCATTCGTCTAAAAGAAGAAGACACTCAAGAAAGTTTTCATACTGAAGTAATTCATCTTTTTGTGTGTCAGTCTCTTGCGACAGTACTTCGGCCAACCCAAGAGATTTTGTTTGCATATCAAAATCATGCTCTTTAAGAAGAGTCTTGAGATTCTTACCTTTTCCAAATTCTTTGATAGCCTTCAAGCGACCCGTTGAAAGAAACCTTCGAAAAACTGTGCATGTAGCTGTTATGGCATCTTCCCACATGTGATTATCATAAAACCACTCGACAGCTTTGCACAACTTGAAGTCGACGTCATCCACGACTGAATCTTCAATCTTGATTTCATTTTCAGGAAGATAGTGATTCTCAGTTTCACACATAACTCTTTCCACAGTTCTTTTCAATACATTGTGAATTTTGTATTCATACTGGTCTGGCGTATTATCAGTACTTGCATTGAAGCTGATGTACGTTTCACTTGGATCACGAATACCTAATCTTTTGAAGATTTCAAGCTGTTTGGCGCGTTTTTCCGAGTCTGTGATAGTAGAAAGAAAAATCGAGTAGCATTCGCGCACATCTTTTTCATCGGGAATAAATGCCAAGTAGATGGGTACGATATCATCGTATCCATACTCAGATAACTTAGAGATATATCGAGTGATAATTTTTGTAGGTGTTTTCGACCCTTCATGTAATCCACAAAGCGAAGTGAATACTGCCAAATGCGCCAATACTCGTAGAATGTGTTTATCTCCCGCGATGCTTAGATGTAAAGACTTGGAAGTGTTGTCGAGAAAAAAGTTTAATTGATTGATGAGAATGGAGCCCATTATAACACGAAATGGGTTTTTGCTCTCTTCGGTGAGAGTGGAGGATTTCAGCAAAGTGTTTAAGATTGTCTCAATGGAAGTGTGTTTTGGCGTGGGGAATGACACCGAGGAAAGGCTTTCGGACTCACCATCACTTGGAAGCGTCAGCTGCATGAATAAGCGTATGTGATATGTGAGGAGTTGGTTGACATAAAGAAGCAAACATTTGTCCCAGTCACCACTTGCGTGCTGAATGTTTTCAGTTTGATCTCCTCCAGATAGGTAGGAGTATATTAGCCGCTCCTCTCTTGGCAAACTTTTTTCTTGCGATAAATTGTAAACTGTCTGAAGCCAGAGGTACTTGTGTCTCAAGCCCGAAGGCTCTGGGGTAGTCAGTTTGAGAATGTCACCATCGACATTATCGTTAGCCATGAGGTCTTGGCCGTCGAGGACTGGATCGATATAATCCTGAAGGGCACCGATCAAGATGAGTGCTAATGTGAAGTTTCCGGTTTGGCTTGAAAAATCTACAGCACGCTGGTACTCGCCAGCCAAGACCAAATTGTAGATCACCTCGAAATTTTCTGAGTCTGTGCTTCGGTCAGCAGCGACAATGTTTCTACCCGATACTAATGGAGCGTCAACATCCAACGAGTCCACCAAGTCGTTATTCTTTGTCAGCGAAGTCAATGCGGCCAAGTCTTTGTTCTGAAGTGCCACTTTTGTGTGGGTCCATTTTGCTGAATTTGCTGCGTGAAACGGCGCAGAAACCTCCTGAGCGTTTTGTTGAAGCCATTGGATAATCATGATCAATTCTCTCAATTTGGGTTGTGATTGCAAAAACGCTTTTTGTTTTGTTGAAAAAGACGAGAATCCATATACTTGAACCGGTTCGTCATCCTCGCCGATGCGGAACGAATATAAAGTGGTTACCAAGTGCCACAATTTTGTTTCCAAATCCCAACTAGCGAACTCCTGCTCATCTTCGGCAGAAGCGTTGTCACCTAATTCGCTGAGTTTTCTCCCAGCCTCGAGTGCTCGGGCAGCGGAAACCGAGATAAAATTTTGCGTGATGTCAAACGGGCTCACATTTCCAGAAGCCATTTGAAAGTTTTCTAAGATCCGGGCAAACTGCACCTCGGAAGGCATTTCCGCCGCTGTATATGCCAAAGATTCTTCCATCTCACTTGAAGATTCAAGACTGTTATATGTAAGGAATTAGGGGATGGAATAGGTCTTCGTGCTGTGGTTTTTGCTATCCCTCTGCCCTACGGACATGAGGTAAACATAGCGCAGACTTTTCTGAGTCGTGCGCGGCCCCCGGCACCGCGAGGTGCTGGGCCCCATTAGGTGTTGGAAACGAGAAAACAATAGACAGATATATTCATGGGACGAAGCGGTAGAAAAATGATCGGCTTGTAAATACGGGAACAAAATTTGTACTGGTAACCCCCCGCCCCCCTTCTCTTTCTCAGAAGAGAAAGAGAGAAAAACCTGAAGTAAAAAACAAATACAATAAAATTGGTATTGTCTTTCAGGTCATGTTTGTTCAGAAAGAGAAGTGAAAACTGAGCCCGCGAGATAGGCGTATAGAAGATACCTCCTCCAGATCATAGTGAGAGCGAACTGAGAGGGCATGTCTACCTTGGGACCGTGGCTGCGACACAAGATAACTCGCGGATCCAGAATATGCTGAGAACGATCTTAATAATATTCGAGAACCCGCTAATGAATCAGTCTTTTTTTACTTCAGAATTCCTTCATATACACTTGTGTTTTTTTTGAGTATGAAATGATACGCTTTCTTGAACCCATAGTTGTGCATCATGTTGTGAGTTGTGCCTGAAGTATATTGGGGGTGGCCAGGAGTCGGCTCCCTCAAGCGCCCCGCCAAACCTGTCGAAATTTTTAGCTTGGCCAAAAACCTTTATCTAGCGCGCATGGCCCCAGATCTCATGCTGGCAGGAACACCCAATCACCCTACTTTTCACACTCCATCCTACCCATTCTCTCTGCCCTTAGATCCATAAATCGGCTGATTGAAGATAAGAAATTCCCAGATATCAAAACTCGCAAACCAAAACCCACATACTGCCACAAACATCGCTTAGAAAAGTTCTTGGGTATAATTGTTTAACGTAAGTGCGCTGAGGCTCCCTTTCCACGTAGCTACGGTGCATTAGAGACCATCCCAATCGAATTGAATTTGTATTGAAGCAACGCGAAAGTTTGGAGAAACCAGAAACAAGCACTTGAATTTCGTCCAAGAATTATATCTGATTGATTACTGGTGACTTTCTGCAACCGTCCCGCCCTCTATGTCCCATCTCGAGAACCCCCGTAATCTTGCGATTGACAACGAAGAGGATAATAACCCGTTTCCTGAAGGCGGGCTTGCAAGTGCCATCAAAAATGACAATCTCAGAAATGCAGGCTGCGACTCCACAAATGACAACCAAAAACATTTGTGCTCAGGTGAGCCACCAACAACTTCCGAGTTAGCTCTGAACTCTCCGGTAGAGGATGAGTCCACTGACGACGACGCCCAATCGCTATTGCTCCTTCAAAACGAAGGTGTATTGAAAACACAACTTGACAACAGGAACAGATTGTTAAAGTTTCTATCATCCGAAAAAGATGTACATGTTTCTATCAGCGAGGCAGGAAAGTCAAATGAAGGTTTAGCTAATGCCTCGAAGAAGTACATCGTATACACAATCTTATTGACTGATCTGCAAGATGATGAGGTTCAGACTCGAAGACGATATTCGGATTTTGAGAGTCTACGAGAGACCCTCACTCGCATTTTCCCTCTTGTAGTGATCCCGCCCATTCCCCCAAAAAACTATTTCTCCCTACATATGCTCAACGGTTTTGGTGGATCATCATCCAATGGGAATGTACATTCGTCTCAAAGTGGCCCCTCAAGTGCCACAGAAATCGACTCACCAACAAACTCCAGTCCTTCGTACTCCTACATCAATTCAAGTTACTTGAACAAGAGCAGGCTCATAGAACACCGCAAACGGCTTCTTGCAAACTTTCTAAATAACTGCCTCCTGATTCCCCAGATTCGAAAACTTGAGTTTTTCGCAAAATTCTTGGATCCAATATCAAATTGGTCTGATGAAGTCAAATTGATAAGCAGTCTGCTTCCAAAGTCTGTTTATCAACTGAACCCAGAGAACGGCTTGAATACTGATCCCATATATGCGAACTTACCCCTCCCAGTGACCAACCATACTCTCAGTCTACCATTTCTGAGCTCATTCTCTGGTAAGTTTTTTGCCCAGAAAAAAAATCTTGCGCGTTCTTCTTCTTCGGCTACGACTGAATCTCAGCTATCAACACAGGCGTCTTTGATACTGGCTGAAACTTCTGAATCACCAGCATCCACACAAAAATGTGACAAGTCTTCAGATGCGTTTCCTGAGGACAGCAATCGAAACTCAATTTCAAGTAAATCCAATCTAGATGAAAATAACAAAAAAATTGTGAGTAATTACGTTGGTCTCACAAACGATTATGTTGAATTGGGCGCTTTTCTTAACCGTTTCTCAGTGATTCTTGCTGATGCTACACAAGTTGGTCATTCAAAAGAAACACGAGAAGATGATATGAAAATCGATATCATATTCGACCGTGTTGGTTTGGCATTCGACAATTCTCTCAGTACCATAAATCACCTCATATGCGAATTGGAAACAAAGTTCTCGGAGCCGTTAGGCGAAGCCGTGAAATATACATCTGTATTTGAATCCACAAAAAGATTTGAAGTTAGGAAAATAAAACAAAGTTCCTTGATCGATTTGGAAATGAAAGAAAAAAAGAAAGAATTAGCTGATTGTCTCAGAGCGGAAATGGAGGTTAAAAAAATAGAAAAGGGTATTCAAACACAGTCATTGAACAAAAGTACTACCTATAATCTTGGAACAAGTAAAGGTCTTGCTGCGTCTGAAAAGACCAGTTCGAAAAACAGATTTTTACCAAGCATAGGCTCTATGAAGAAAATCACGAAATATGTATCAGACATTATGGATCAAAACCCGGAATTAACTAGGAAGCGAAAAATCACTCAATTGCAAGAGAAAGTTGACATGCTTGAGAAATGTCAACAAATAATGCAGCAAGATATCTCATATATTGTTGATCAGCTAAGTCAAAATGCAAAGAAGTTCAAAAAAAATGAATTGAGGTCTATGTTCCAGATGCTTTTAAACTACAATCGAATATTTATTACGTGGGCAAAGAGAAACATCGAGGTATGGGAAGAAGCGAGAGACGAAATCGCAAAGTTACGCCAGTAATTCATCAATATACCTCATCACAGCAGGCCTTGGTTGTGTGATGTTTTTATAGCGTGCCATGTCATCAGGAAATTTATCAAGAGCACCCCGTAACCGAACACCAGCTTCCATGTTATCGCGAAATGCACTAATTGGGTGCAAATAGGTTCTTACAGTGAAAACAGTTGCTTGTGTCTTTGGGAGCTTAATGAGAACCTGTCTCTCGCTTCGGTAGTGAACCTGTTTGTCAAAGTCAAGATCTTCATAAGGAATTGGAGTGTTCAACTCTTCCTCTGTCAAATGGTAGCCTTTGTTCGCATCATCAACGTAAAATTTCCCATGAGTTTGAATGGAAAAGTTCGATCTTGAAACAAGCTCACCTGGCTTTAACTTATCGAAAAACCGGTTCATGGACAATTTGAGCTTTGATTTGTATCCTGGAATTGGTTCATGAATTACAGAAAGGGGTTGATTAAACTTGTCAGCTGGGTCAAAGCCAGCCCCAAAGGCAAACACGCCTCCTTTAAAGAAGTATTCATCGCCATACGGTTGATCTTTTTTGGTGGGGTCTTTCAAGAGTATAATGAAATCTTCTTCAATGGTACGAACTAGATATCCAAGCAAATCTTTTGTAACAGTGACGCTTGAGGATTTTGCTGGAATCAAGTCGTTCGTGATTTTGTTTTTGATCTTATCGTCGACGAGTTCAAAGTACATGGGATACTTCTGCAACATATAAGTCACTGTGACATCATAGAACTCTCGCACGGATGCTTCTACCTCAGGTGTAATAAAAACAGTACTTTTCTCTAGGTCTTTGTCTGGGTATTCAGGATGAGTGTTTGTGGTGATTTTCGTTTTCTCCTCTATACGCTGGAGATATGTGTTCTCAATCAAGAACCACTCCGAAATGTCGATCTTGCGGATCCCCATAGTCAACTTGTACTCTTTGTCTTTGAAAGGATAATTCTTGAGTGGGATTTCTTTGTTCCATTCGAAATCGGGTGAAACTGGAGAAACTAAAAATAAATTTTCATCCAGGCTTTCTGATTTTGGTGCTGTCTTTTGAGGACTCCGGAGTTTGCTCAACAATACTAGTGTCAGAAGAATGATGGCAGTCGCTAACAAAATGTTTCCTGATGTGAAGGAATACTCGAACATTGTAAGTTAAGGGTTGGGTGTATTAAGATTTTCAATACCTTTTAATTTTATGGAATTGACTTGGAATAGTCACATTTAAGTATTGTCAGATTCAACGGTAAATCCCTAGTCTCGTTGGTGAGCCGCAGATATGCGATAAGCTTCGGAAAGTTATTTCCGCTCTCTTGTCTAAGTGTCATTATCTACTGCTTCATGAGTCAGGCATATCCTACATGTATTACTTGGGTTTGTCTAAAGTTAGTCTAGCGTTATTTTTTTCATACTTGGTACTTTATTGGCTAAACAGAGTCAACGAGACGACTCAGTAAGTGAAAAATGTCTTCTTATCACCTATTGCCGGAGTGATTTTGCTCTCTTCGTGTTTGCATGTACGATAAACGCGGAATTGTTTTCCCGATTAAGCAATACTGTGCCTAATCGTAAATGCCACGCATCGACTTACGTGGGCAAGACCGAGTCATAATACACTTTGTGACAGGTTTTAAAGTTCTCATTAGAGATTAGATGGGTACGAGTCAATAAACTATGATTAATGTGTCCATATTTTTCACTACCCTTTAAGTCATGAAATTTAGAACATGTCGTAGTGTGCTGCAATCACTCAAATAAATTTTGATTTTACAAATCCACTTAAATACATGTTATGATTCATTTTATTTTAACTTTACAGGAGAAGAAGAGCTAAAATTCTAGAAATAAATGTCTATTGATATCAAACTTCTGTTGGATAATAGTTACCCTGAACTTTATTATTGTAGTTAAAGATCTGCCTCCGTGAAAATGTTTTGGTATTTTTATCTCTTCCTATTTGACTGTATCTATGAGACGTTCTGAATGTTCATTTTTTTCAAAGATAACAGTCTTACTATCAGACTTATTGGCAAATACCTCGCAATTTCAAAGCCTGAGAATCTGTTAGAATTTCTTATGTGGATATGTCTAGTCGAATCCCAAAACGGAATTGAAGATCGCATGTTCTATGAATATGGCTTTTTAACAAGCAGTTTTGAAGCTACCTGCCAAAAAGTTAGGGACTCGAGGAGCCATAATTTTTTGGATGAGTCACTGATATTATTAGATTAAAGTGTTATCCACCAGTAAATAAATTTTCCCTCTACAATTGTGAATAGATAGCATTTGCTCCAAAAATGCAATACAGTAACATTTCACCTAATTGCTCAATGTACCAAGATACTTATATACATGATACTTCACAACGGACAGATTTTTGAAATGATTCGCGGATGTCCAATACGCGCTGATTATAACTGATTTAATTCCAGATGCACGGATGTGAAAGCTCATCTCTCCAGTAATATTTTGCAATCTACTAGCGTATACATACAATTTAACTAGATCAACTCTATATTGACATGCAATCTTCCGCACAATTGATCTCCAAGTACTTTTCAGAGGATCAAAAAAATCGGTTGGCAGTGGCTCTTTCTACAAACTTGCTGCAAAATCCTCAGGATCTGTTAGTATTGGCCGAGCTCATCCCACATTTGGGTTCAAATGTGTTGAGTACAATTTATCCAAGGGCTCTCGAATTTGTTATTTCCACTATCAAGAAAAACGACAAGAAAAGTTCTCATTATGCAATTGAGCTTTTAAAACTGTCCCAAATCCTATTTACAGACGCTTGGACAACCATAATATCGATGCTTGAGGAAGGCACATCCTGTTCTACGAATTTCGTTTCAAAGTTTCGCAAACACTGCAAAATAATCATCAAAAATGATTCTGGAGAGAATGGAATTCAGGTGTTGGAAAAAAGTGCGACGAACCCTGATATTTTAGGCGTTTTTGCATTTCTTTCACAAGTATACATTTGCGACACATTGGCTACGCTTCCTAATCTCACTTCGGCTGATAAAACCATTTGTCTTTACCTCGGTTATACAGATAACGACATTGCAGCTGCAAGCTCGCAGCTCTTGAGATGGAGAATACGCTCTATTGAAGAACAATGCGGATCCAGCCTAGAGTCTGCAGAGTATTACTGGAATCTAGTATTTGACTTGAATTATTCCGCCTTGACCAAAAAGCACACTGCCAACTGTTTAGTTCTCTGGCTTCGGATGCTTAGTGGATCCAAATGTGATTGGAGAACCAATGATTATTTCCAGAAAAACGTGATCAACCAGGAAACGTACTGGCAGATTTTACAGCTTAATTTGGTGGGAAACTCTCACGAGATCCGTAAACTTTGCCTATCAATCCTTCAGCTTTCACTTAAGCAAATCAACTTGTCATTTTCAACTTCTATAATGTCATGGTCGGTCAACAATGAGAAAAACTTGCTTCGTGAATGGAGCAGATATACTACATTGTTTGAAGTTCTAGGTGTGGATACGTCTTTGCATCAAACTCAGGCAGCTGTCAACGATATTGTAAGTATTATATCAGAAGACTCTGTCATTCATCCATCCTGGGGATTTTGCCTTTTATCAACTGGGTTTAATGCGTCTATGGACTCTGTCAGAAAATTTTCAGCTGAAACATTATTTTCTATTAAACCAAAAAATTTACATTTACTCAAGCATGGATTATCATTCTTAGAGAACCACTTTCTTCCTTATTTAATGTTATCTCGCCATTTTGCGGTAAGATCAAAAGACTCTTCTAGCACGAATATACAGTGCGAATATGGCGAGAAATTTTCTGCGTTTATTTGTTCAATAATGCAAAGCTTGACCTCGTCCAAAGAATTCGAAGAAGTCCTGCTTACAATTTTGACGGTGTTGGCAAAAGCTAGAGATTTGTTTGATGCTGTAAGAATTTATACATTGCACGGCTTAGTTCAAGGCTTGCAAGGAAAAAAAGTATTAAAGTTTGGTAAACACGATCATCTCTTACTTAAAATTTTCGAGATATCAGCAGAAGGTGATCTTTTTAGAAAAACCGTGCATACTTTGAGCATACGCCTTATTCTTAATTTTGAGTTTAAAGATTTATTTCATTTTGGATATATTTTGTCAAAATTTATTAGCTTTAATGGATTTGATATTTTTAAAGAGAATGTCACGCTATTCTCTAGCTACTTATTTGAGAGTGCAATTCATTTTTCTGATTTGATACAATGTATCGAAAAAAAGATACCAGACAACCAAATGACTATATTCTTAATATTGGCAGCTGTGTCCAAAGACAGAGACGAAACAATATTGTGCAAACATATATCAACATGCTCAAAACTTGTTAAAGCCATGCTTTTAAAATCAGGGGCTATAGGCCAATCTTCTATCTTGCAAAATGAAGCCACAAGTATTTTCACAGCTTTACTAGAAGGAAATGAGTCGGAACAGCTTTACGAAATAGTTAGTTCGGTTCCAAGTGATATTGTGTTAAATGTGGTCGGGGGCCCGTGGACTTTATGGAATCAAGTTCACGATGATGTTTTATCAAGTGATTATGGAACGTTGTGTCTTGCGCATGCAAAACTCAAATTCCTTAACAGAGGCATTGAGATTATGGGCTTGCAAGATGCAGAAATAAGTTTGGAGTCTATTCTATCGTTACGCAAAAAGATGTTTCTTAATTCTTCTGCGTGTTCAAAAAAAGTTGCCAACTTTTACAAGCTAAAGTCGGATGTTCATGGTGAATTTTTTCGCCTTTTGTCATTGTATGTGATTAAAGTCGGACTAAAGATAGAGGAATTTCGTAAAGTCCTTGCTGTTCTCAATTTTGAAACTTCTCATTTCACTTCAGTTTTTGCAATTGCTTCAATTTTGCACGTGTCATTCACACATGGATACGCCAATGAAGATGAAAAGAAAAAAGCGATTTTTGGTTTGTTCGCGTCTGTCACCGAGATAAATGCTGATCGGTTCAAATTGACAGAAAAGGAATTACACACTTTGTTGATAAATGTCTTTTTTCACAAAGAAGTTTTAAAAAGTGCATGCGTTGACATGAAGTTGAATGATTGTATCCTGGAGTTTGCTGATATTATTGTCACCAACTCTTACGGAAGACGCAGTTTAATGCCAGCTCTTTTAAAAGCTTTATCTGACTTTCAAATTAGTCACATTAATGATTTCTATCAACTTCCGTTTCTCCCGAATCTTCTAGTTAAAGCAATGGTACATCGTGAGCTCCAAGCTAGCTCGTTTAAAATTGAGCTGGTCATAGGAACTCTCTATGACAACCATGTGGCACTCCTGTCAGACAGTCATCTATACGCCTCTGTATATGGGGTAGACGAGGTCGCATATAAAGTCTGGCTTCTTGCAGTCTTCAATTCAGTGTCTTCATCGAAATTTGCTGAGGCAATTCTCGATGTTCTTTTTGATGACAAGGATTCATATAATTTCTTCAATGTCTTGAAACCAACAGACGGATCTGAAGAATACGTTCGGGTGCAATTGGCCAAGGTCATAATTTCGGTGATTGATAAAGTAGACTTGGAAACAACTTTTCGCAAATATTTTGACAATTTTATTAGGTTCGTGGAAAATGATCCTAGTCCTCTTGTGAGAGTTTATTTTGAGTGGGTTCTCGCGCAATTTTTGTTGAAAAAGCCAGAAATCTCGGAGCTCATCTTTGAAAAGTTGATTATGTCTCTTGATACCCACGAGCTTAAGCCTATATTGGTCACCGTCTACGAAAGGATTTTGTTTCTTATGATCCAGTCTATGGATCATGATATTGAGACGAAGTATATTATGAAGCTTATCACCATCATAGTGCCTGCTGCAGCCACAAATAAGGCTGTTACCCGCCATTTTTCGATGTCCTTGGCAATTTCGATATATGAAGAAATTCAAAAGAAAAGTCTCAAGATTGATGATCTGCTTTTTATGGTGATTGAGAATATGTACAAAAGTGCGTTAGCTACAGATGCTTTTGGTCAGCATCGGAGCGGAGATGCATGCTTGTGGAATATAAAGGATGATCTCAATCTTGTTCACATCTCCGGTGGTATTTTATTGCGCTTGTTCGATCGGGAAGTGGATTTTGTTGTGAGAGAGGATTTTCAGAGATATTTGTCGCAAAGCCAAGTTAACATGCTTACGCACGAAATAGGAAATGATAAGAAAGACATATGGGTGAGAAAGCTGACAGAAAAAGAAAGGAAAACACCGAACTATCTGGAATCAAGTGGAATATTCTCGTCTTCACTTCAGACGAAAAGTGGTGCCTGGAGTACTGTGATGGACATAGACGCAAAGGTACAAATGTCAGACGTCAAACGAAGTGAGTTAATTGTTGTCGCATCATTGGTGGACAAACCTCCTAATCTTGGAGGAATTTGTCGCCTTTGTGACGTTTTGGGTGCGGGGTTGTTGACTCTTCACGATCTTGCAGTGAAACAACACCCTCAGTTTAAAAGTGTTGCTGTCACAGCAGACCATTGGATGCCCATGGCTGAAGTGAAGCCCAATAATATTGTTGAATTTTTGCGTGAAAAGAAAGCATCAGGATATAAGCTCATTGGTTTGGAGCAGACAGATCAATCAGTGGTCTTAAATCATGAGCTCAAATTTCCCACCAAATCATTAATACTTTTAGGAAGAGAGAAAGAGGGAATTCCCGGAGAGCTTTTGGCTGAGCTTGATTTGTGCGTTGAGATCAAGCAGGTTGGTGTTGTGAGATCTATGAATATTCAAACCGCGACAGCCGTGATTGTTCACGCGTACTCATCTCAAAATTGCTGAGCGGAAAGGTATATATTTATTTGAGAGTTAAATTAGATTCGATTGTTGAATGAAGTAAACTAAAACATTGATCCATCGTTGTCGGCCAGATCGCGTTCCACGAGTTTATCAAATGCATCTATGAGCGAAGAGCAATGTTCATGCAAGAGCGTAACCGATGATATAAGTAAAGATTGGCAGATGCCCTTAAAATTGACGTTATCAGAACCGATGGCAAGATTAATATTAGAGATTGGGGTAATCACTTGTCCGTTGTACCAGCCAAGAAGCAATCCATTTTCGAGCACTTGCTCCTCGGTCTCTGATGGATCCACAATTAGATTAGATCCAATAACACCAACTGTCACAATTACTGGAGGCAGAAAATTAGGAACACCAAAAACTTCGGCCAAGGTTTCAGCCTTTTCCCAATCGTCTGAAAACGTGGGCTGCTCTTCAATCTCCGAGTCATCTATCTCACTGGTCAATAGAGGTAATTTGGTGGACTTGAGTGCCAAATATGCAGAAAACGTAATGAGCGTTAATGGGTAGGACAGATGACTGACGACGACACAGTCAATATAAAGCTTGTACGCATATTTTGATGTAAGATGCAATTTTTGAGTTGGAAAGTTCTTCGCGAACAAATCAGTCAAACTGAATTTCAAATTGGACACAAAATTTGAATCATCTCGGAACCCAGCCAAGTTGACGTCACATTCAATGAGGTTGTCTTCCTTGGAAATAATTACAACTTTGGATTTCACACTGACAATACACTCACTTCCATCGGTCATTCGTATCCTAGATGAGCCATTAGAGCCTGGCAAAAAGTCGATCTTTGCTTCCAAGGGCCGGAACTGGTAATGCTTGCGACCATCCGGCCTAATAACTGGTATAGCTGTGAGAGAATCGTAAAGATATGATCTCTCGGCTGGTGACAAAATCATTTCCAGATTTTTGTATGCTAATTACTTAAGGTATGCACCGTAGCTTCGCTGTGGTTAGGGGTGTGACGTCCGCCGAGATGAGCTTTGTGAGGTTTAAAAATGCGACACTATTTATCTGCATGATGAGGTTTCCATGCAACTATTTCTTACACTGAAGTATTGAGTTGTGTAACCTCATTCAACATGTGCTTCTTATAAGAATAATTGATACCAAAGATGAAGAACAATTATAACCATTTTCTTTTGGTACCAAACTTCAGAATTATAATGGGTAGAATATATGATATCATCTAGTAGACACTTTAGGCTTTCTTCATCATGGGAAGTTTGACAAAGTCCGAGTAATGATGAATAGAATTTTCAATCCCTCTGACAAATCATGGTAATCCTTTGTATGAATCATCTCACACAAGTTTCTTTGTCTAGCGAATGACGTTGTAAGTTCCGACTAATTTTGAGTCGCGCACGCATATACGAACAACAGTTTCTCTAACTGCTCGTTGCATGTATCCCCATTTATTTTTGAGGAAACATACAATAAATATGGCTTCTCTATTTGGCCTGCAAGAGGGTAAAAAGCAAATTGGAGGAGAAGAAAAAGACCCTATATGGTTTCAAAACTCTACACGGAGAGTGATCCCAAATCATCTCGTGCCTCGGAAACGACTTGCGTTCCAATTAAGTGCCACCAACAACAATAAGAAAGATTTTAGACCAAATTCTTCTGACGAGAAATCTTCAAACACAAACGCATACGGCGCTTCAGATTTCAATTTAATATCTTTTGGTAATTCTGTACACAGAAACAGTAGCGCAAGCCACGTTGATGCTCTGTCACTTTATTTGACGACAGATGGACATGATATGTCGCAAACCTTTGACAATGATGACATCCCCTTGTACAATGACAATGAAGATCTTCCACCAGCTAGGTCACTTTATGACCTCAACGATGAGGTGATTATCTCACTCAATAAACCGCAACAACATACGGGTTCTTTCATTAACAAAGATCCAAAAGAGTTTTTAAATGCATTTCAAGAGAAAAACAACATCTCAAACACGACTGAAGAAGAATCAATAAAGAAGCTACACCCTCTCCTGAATAACGAATCAGCAATATTGGTGTTTGGCTATCCTGAAGTGATGACATCTCAGGTTATTGCTTACTTTTCTGATTTTGGGACTATTTTAGAGGATTTCGAGGCCCTGAAAAAATCCAGAAAAGCCAATACAAACATCTTACTGTCCTTTCCAACCACAGGCACTTTTTCTAGTCAAAACGAAAGCGATAGTGGAGTGAAAACAAATTCTTCCGCACCTCCTCTTTTTAGCGGAACTTCTTGGGTAAAGCTTACTTTCGACAATCCCACCTCAGCTAACGATGCCTTGAAAGAGTCAGGAAGCGTGTTTAATGGTGTTCTTATTGGTGTAGTTCCATACACTAAGGATGCTGTTGAGAAACTTCAGAAGAGAAAATTGACTCTGCTGGAAGACATTGGCGGTGGATTCCAACTGTTCACTCATAAGGAAACATGTGACGTAGACAAGGGAGTCATTGGTGATACCAATGATATGCAAGCATCATATATCAAACGTTTGGATGTCAAGGACGGATCGGATTTATTCTTGAAAGCGAAGACAGGACTTAGTGGGCAAGGTCACGATGAGAGGAAAAATGAGAAATTAGGACTTATGGCATCTGTCACAAAATACTTTTTTGGATTTCATGATCTTTAGATAAATGCGCAAGAAATTGTTGAATGGGTGTATATTAGTAAGAAAAAAATTCAATGCCAGACGCGCTTAGATGGCGATGGACTACGTTGAGGTGACAGTTGTCGACTGGACCTGTTGGGTGAGAGCTGCGTACGCTCGCTAAAAGATATGTTTGGGTTATAATTCAATCTTGAAGGAGATTTGAAAGGCGAATGTGATCTAGATGATATCTGCGAGAAAGAGTCTTTTTGTCTGGAATACGTGTCGTTTGCTCGCAGAAATGTGTCGGGTCTTTGAGGAAACAGATCGTTGTACGTATTCCTCAGGGAAAAGGGAGTTGACAGCATTATCATACTGCGTTGATTACTTGTGTCATCGTAAAAGTGTAGTCCATTTCTAAGACCGTGTATAGACGTGTCATATCTGCAGCTTTGCGACGGAGGCACGGCATAGCCATACTGCGGATTTCGTACTGGTGATACAGACCGGGAGGGTGGAGAATCAACATAGTCTGCTTTGACACTTTTATGCCTGATTCCATTGATGTCATGGGTGACAAAAACAAGATCATTCTGTAAATGTCCCACTGGATCGTCATGGACCGTTTTATTCGCCGGCGCATATGGTCCACGAGTTGCATCAATAGTTGCATCTTTTCGTAAAATTGATGTTTTTGGAATGACATATTTTTTGTTGTACTCATTGAAAGTTTCCTGATATATGATCTGTTTATCAGAAATTAATTGTAAAAACTTTGAGGTAAGATATACAGCAAAAGAGTTGAGCAGCACGATGCCTACTAACATTTTCCAAATAGACACCAGTGATCCGATGAGCCATATGAGTGAAAGCACAATGGGCGAGAATGATGTTGCCGCGTATAACAGAAAGGGAGTGGGATTCCACACGGACATCATCCACACATCTTTCTCAACAAAGCGAGTCTCATAAGTTGTGTCAGCTTCTGATTCACTATCTGATTCGTAGTATGATTGTTCCTCAAAGTAGGAATATATACTCTGTAGTAAACCACTAGGTTTAGATGTAGAGATATTTTGTTTAGTGACGTGCGAGGCATTTGGTTTTTGCGAGTTTGTGGACCTCCCAAGAATGGTATAATTCTTGTACGGAAAATAGTACACATTGACGGTATTTAGAAGAGCGACTGCAAAAAGAGCGACAAGAATTGAATTGACGAACCAGAGAAATGTATGAGCGAGCGATTCGTTTTTGTATTTCGGCAAGGCGATAGAAGCTGAGGAGATCCCGCTCGCTGCGCGTGCAACGACTTGCTGGTAAGTGTTATAGTCCGACCGAAATAACATGTTATCTCTTTTTTCGTTGGCAGAGATGAAATGGGTTCTTATCTTACACAAGAAAAGAAATACTACCGATAAGCCTGTCCCCACTGGTAAGCATTGATGTACATAATCGTCCCATTCTATGGAAAGACGTTGCTCATTAAGAGAAAGTAGAATATCTAGAGGATATGACTGAATTTTACCCCAAAGGGCTTGTTTTCTTATTATTCTTTGGCGGGCCATTGTCGGGAAAACGTAGTTGTTTTGTTATTGTTTATTTCCCACTGGAGCGATTGAGTGAATGCAATACACCTATATGGTCTGGGACAAGTTCCTCTGGAAGAATCTTTATGTGTCTTGGGCAGCCTGTACTCTATTAAATATTCTTTTTTGGCGAGTATACAGTGTTATTGTACGGCGCTGGCCAGAATGATATTCCGCGACAAGATACCATATTGTTAGTGACAGGAATTCGCGTCTTCAAAATGCAAACTTTATGCGGCGCGGCACCACATCGCAGACCCTCATTATCTACCCGTCTCTTATTTTATTCACCATTGATGACCTTCGGAAGTAATACTCGTTTTTGACAAGGGAAATCTTCAATTCAATATACAACGCATGAGTGGAAGCCAATTGGGTCTGGTATCAAAACAGAATGAATCTTTGGAGAAATCATTACGATCGCTAAAGGAAAAGCTTTCAGTTCTACGGACCGCCCCTTCAATGCTTAGTTCGGGTCACATCTCACAACTTTCGGAAAAGGTAAATTCAAGTGTACCAGGACGCACATCTGTGCCTGAAACATCTCGGAGGGGTCCGTCTACAGCAATGGACCCAAGTGAGATTGACAGGTTTACAGGAGCGGAATTTCCAGAAACCGATGCACAAAGATCGTATCCCTCGAGTAAAATGAAACCTCACCAAACAGAGAGGCATGTATCTTTTCAAAAGTACTCGGAAAATGATGGCAACTTTTTTGATGAATTTCGCAACAATGTACATGACATTCGGAAGCAAAAAAGAGATAGGGCAACCACGAGACCACAGAAATCATCCACTGAGCTCAAAAATAAACTTAATTCAGATGCTTGGAAGCCAGGGGAAGCTCGACAACTTCTAGTATCCAAGATCGAGAACCAAAACGACTATATTCAAGACCTTGAAGTCAAAATACGCGAGCTCGAACAACAAAATCAAGAGATAAGTGCCGCCCAATATAAAATGAGAGGTAAATTACAAGCTTGTGAAATTGAACGCAAAACACAAGAGGAAAAGTATCGAAAAATGCTAGTAAAAGTGGCAGCGAAAAGCGACACATGGAGGTCAAGGAACGAGGATTTTCCATCGAAGCTGAGTCTATCGAATATGAATACGCTGAATGATTTGAAGTTGGAAAGCACTCTTGATAAGACAAAAAAAGAAAATGCTGAGCTTAGATTTCGAGTTACTGAAATCGAAGAACGTGCGTATCTTTTAAATCATATACATGAAAAGCGTGTTGAGATACTTGAAAGTAAGCTTGCGGCAAGCATCAGTGTCTCGAAGTACTATTACAATCTTCAGGCAGCAGATTGGCAGCAGTCGTTTGAAGATTCCACAGAACATATTCTTTATGGACTGCCGGATAACACAACAATTAACCTACTTAAAGATGTTTCCGGGTTACCATGTGTTAAGACTTCAAGGAGGAAGAAAAGCCTTCGGTCCTACATTATCGTTGCAATATTCATTCTGAGATTGAAAAAGCATGTTGATTCTCACAAGTTATGGGAGCCTTATTTGGGATCCACGCATTAACCTTCCTGATTTTGCTTCCTTTCTTTTTTTGAGACCACCCCTTTCTTGCATCGAAGATATTGGTCATAACTATATTAATTACGAATTTTTTGAAAGGTGTTTGCAATGAATACGGATCTTGTGACTCCCTCTGTACTGAAAAATTAAAGTTTGAAAGCACACGATTAATACGTTTAAGCTGAAAATAATATGTGAATTTTATTTCACTCAACGTATACCCATGTTGGATCATTGGTTGTCAATAGACGTGCCTTCACTTATTCTCTGTAAAGTTCCAGTTTTGGACTGTATGCGCGAGACATGTTTAGAAATCGCCAATGGGAACCACATCAAGAAACTCCTAGTTAGTCTAGAACGCTTGGACAAGACTAATAAATCTTTTGTACTCTCTATTTTCTATTATTAGATAATGCAAAATAACTCTCCAGCTATAACTTTACGCGCACAGGTGGAATAAAGACGAGACGCATCGTTTCGAATGACCTAAAGGCTAATCAGAAACTGATGCCCCCCCCCCTTTTTCCATATACGCGGGAATACACTTACCATATGAAAAGTAGGAGATAGCTACAAAGACTTCTTACGTACTGAATATCTACCGAAGTGCTCTTCTGTACGCAGCAAAGATTTCTGTATCTAAATTTAATGAAACAAAGAGACCGGCTGTATTGGTTAGCTTCATTTCTCTCACAATCTCGAAGGGCACAAAGGATCTTTGTAGAAAGTTCCTTTGCTATTGATTGCTTCTTTTTGGCAAAAAAGGAGTTAAAGAAGGATATCGTGACTTGAATTGGGGCGAACAAAGTTTTCAGAAAGCGTCATGTTTAAACCATCGTACATCTATTTTCAAAAAATGGGTGATTTTCCCGCGCGTGTGTGGGGCAATAAAATGCATATTCGACGTTGCCCCTGACTTCTAGACCTGGCGATAGCTAGGTTCTCACGCATGGAAACGATATGACGTAATTTATGGACTAGGATTCCAAAGAGCAAACCCAGTTCAACTGGAATGTATTCTGGGCGTTGCGGATAAGTTCATTTTTTCTGACAGATGTTGATGACTTTGAACCATTTGAAAATTTATAATTTCTTTGATTTTGATGTATTTTGTAGATGATGTTAACCACGCTCATGGTCACTCTCTCGGTATTCTTGGCACTATGTGCAAATGCATTAGTGGATGGGTCATTTGACTTCAGCCATACTTTATGCCGGTGGCAATATGCATCACTACGAATGATCATGCGTGTCACGCCAAGGTATATATCCTCGGCATTCTGCCCCATGTTATCAACACAGATATTAGTCAATAATAGTCATTGCCACCCTAAACATCTCTAGCCGAAGAAGTATACTTTTTTTTAAAAAAAATATCAGGACTAGTACATCCAAATTAACCTTTTCCCCGGCCATCACTTTCAACTACAGAATACAGTGCTTCCAAATACACACCTTGATACATTAAAGATTCGGCGTTCCATTGAATATTCTTCATTTCAAAAACCTGTTTTCTTTCGACGATATTTCTAACGACTATCACACTCGAAGAAACCATTTGTGTGAACATTTCGTGCTTTTTGCCCACAGTCCTATGATACTATGCAATTCACATTACATACGCACAAAGATCACTTTCAGAGCAAAATGATCAACTCACCCCCTTCAGCTCTTGTCAACAATCACATGAAGCGACCACCCTCCGCTTCACATAAGCAAGAACTTTCCTTGAATTCTTCAGCATATTCTGAACTTGCTGGTTTGCTGCCGAGATCTTTCATGTCCCCAGTTATGTCCCCAACTTCAAAATTTTATTCAGAGGGATTGCCACACTCAGTTAATGCCATTGACGCGAGTGACTCTGAGGAAATTCACAAATTTGTCACGAATTCTTCTGAAAGACTTATTATAGATGTGCGTCCGTTTAACTTTTATTCTCAGTCACATATCAAGTCATCAGTGAATATTTGTGTGCCTACAACGCTACTTAAAAGACCCAAATATGACTTGAAACATATGATATGTGCCAGTAATTTGGCAGCTGGCCTCAAAGAGGCTGTACTTGACAACACTAAACATATGCAAATACTTCTTTATGATTCAGAAAGCGTGGACGCTCTGTTATCCTTTCAATTACATCAAACAATGCTTAAATTTCTCCCTTATGGTCGGTTCGACTTGTTTTATGTCAGAGGGGGTTTTAATAAAGTTGACAATCTGCTCACAGAATGCCCAATGTCTCTAAATCTGCTCCTGAGTTTGAATACATCAGACACTTCACACGCAAACTCAAACTCTAGAAACCAAGACTCACTCAAAGGAGTTACACAAAACGCCGACTCAACTGGAGCCCCCTTCTTGACGGGATTTAGTTTGCCTTCAGCAACCACCTCAGATCACAAGCTTCTCATGTCTATCAAGAAGTCAAACCTCAAGCTAGACACGGCTACAACTTATAGCTACAAATTTCGTTTCCCAGAAAATTTTAACCAAAAAAAATCCCGACTTCCAAAGTGGCTTTCATTCTTTGCCGATGTTTACGGAAAGAAAGACAGCATGAGTTTGATTGTGGACCGACTCAATGACATGTTCAACAGGTTGGAAAAAACTGAACAGATTCGTTTGCGAATGGCTATTTCTAACATAGACAAAAATTCAGAGGTTTGCCAAGTGATGGACAAAAATCTTCACGAGTCTGATGGTTACGGGACTCCACTGACATTGTGTCCGTGCTGCGATAAAATCGAGTACACAATTCCTAAGGGGGTGGAGTATGGTTACAAAAATAGATATAATAATATCTGGCCATATGAACATTCGCGTGTGCACTTGATATCTTCTCCATCCTGTACGCATAAGAAAGAGAGTACAGATGACTATTTCAATGCCAATTACATTTCCTTCAAAAAGATTTCTAACCGTGGCTATATTGCTACTCAGAATCCCTTGGACTCTACCAAAGATGATTTTTGGAGCACTGTGTGGTATAAAGACGTGAAGGCCATTGTATGTCTTGCAACTTCGCCTGTTTTTGGGCTGCAGGCATATTATGAATATGATCAGTTTGTGGAAAGAAATCAGCTTGAAATAAAAATTAAGAATGTGGAAAAACACGACAGTTTCACCATAAGAGAAATTGTTCTCTCCAAAAATAAAAAGAAACATACTGTGTATCACTTTGCATACCAAAATTGGCCTGATTTCGGTACACCTGATGATATGGACTCTATTTTTGAAGTTTTGAAGTCAAAAAACGAGAAGCTTGCCCCCTGTCAAGATAGTGAAGCGACCACACATTCAGCTAGCAGCTCTTTGGATGTTTTGGTACACTGTTCTGCTGGATGTGGGCGTACAGGTTGCTATATCACAATGGACATGGTGGTGGATAGTTTTGAGCATCCAAATCAGAATGAGGTGCATTATGATCCTTGGGGAAACGACGACCTAGTATACAAATCTATCCAGTTTCAGCGGCAACAAAGGATATCAATGGTACAGAATTTGGACCAATTCATTTTTTGTTACGAGAGCATCTTGAATTATATAGTTAAGAATTTAATAAAATAATTTTGGGCTTATGAAGTCAGGATGCTTATTTGGTTGAAAACAAAGCAGGTTATTTAAAGCGCTGCATTTATCGGTACCGATCTATGACTACATATCTTAAGTATGCGAGTTCATAGATCAATTTTAACACTTTTTTGTTGCTAAGTAAACACTGACAATGACATTTACTTGAAATATGAAATGTACCTTGTGCATTTTTTCTTGCGCTGATTCATTGGGAAATTCCACCTTCAATATTTGTAAATATTGATGGCAGAATAATGATTGGGTTAATCAAAAGAGATATTTACTGAAGACTAGGCTAGTTGTACCCAGAAACCCTGTCATATAACCTACATCTGATTTCGTCAGCCGTAATCAACATACGAGTTTCAATTTTTCAGGCATTGCTCGACAAATTCTACTTTTTTTTTGAGACATTCATCAATGAAAGTATCCCTGTTATGAACGCTTAGTCTGCTTGAACATGATCAGCAAGGCTCGTAAAAACAAGCACAGGAATTTCCATTTGTTTCACAAAGTTATTCTTCTAGATGAAGTAGCGCATTTCTTTCTACATCCTTTGACTAGGCTTGCCTTTGGGAGCCTACAAAATTCATGGAATTCTTATTTCCGTGATTTCGTAAAGACAACTAAAATGCATGGCTTTTCGCTCACCAAAAAAATTCCTTTTTTTCAGAATTTCGGAAAGTATTTTAACTTTGGCGGACGCACGATATCTGCACGAGGACAATCAGAATTTCCGTTGTCTGTTCGTAGGTAAGATCGCGCATCTCAATTGACGCTTGACGTCAGAATCAGTTCATCTCGCGCACCATTGTACCATACCAATAAAGAAGCATTTCAAACACATGGACAGCAATTTAAAAAAGCTTCAGTTCCTAGTTAATATAATTGTTATGAAAAAAGGCAAGTCAGCTTCAAGTTTCGAAAGTCTACTCAGACCAGACATATCAGTGCATTTAAAGACCATGCTTTCTGCTCGCCCTCTCGCAGAAGATACATATTTATGCGATACCAGTGTTGCACAGGGTGACGTGGAACGAACGATCCGTGACATCTATGAAGGCTTACACGCTAACGACGACGGCCAAACATATGATGCAGAGCTCGATATCGATATTCATCTCAAGTACATAGAAGGTGTGTTGGATACGCCCTTGCCCGCGATTTTCTATTTTTTTGACTCTAACCACTCATGGATGGTTTATTGGCTTGTAAATGCACACGTTGTGTTAAGTGGAAATCCACCAAATGCTGACTTGAAGAAAAGAGTTTCATCGAAGATCGAGTCCTTAATTATTGATAGTGGTTTGGGCGGAATAGCCGGAGGGCCAAACGATCTTATCGGGCATGTCGCATCATCGTACGCTGCAGTTTTGACTCTTGTTCTTATTCAGGACTACCAGCTTCTACTTCGCATAGCCCCAAATATTAAAATATGGCTAATGTCTTTAAAAAACAATGATGGTTCCTTTGCAATGCACTTCGGTGGAGAAAGAGACACTAGATCAACATACTGCGTGCTTGTGATAACATCACTCCTAAATATCACAGACGAATCGCTTCTCAAGAATACGCGAGAATGGATCTTACTGTGTCAGACATATGAAGGCGGTTTCGCAGGGACATCTGGTACTGAAGCTCACGGAGGATATACTTTCTGTGCGGTGGCCTCTCTTTATCTCTTACCTGAGAACGGATTGTCTTCTGCTAATCTTGACGCTTTGCTTCGTTGGTTAGTTGCACGTCAAAAAACGATTGAGGGTGGATTTTCAGGAAGATCTAATAAATTAGTAGACGCATGCTACAGCTTTTGGATCGGCGCGTGTTTCGCCATGCTTGAAGCATTTACTTCCACTCCCCTGCTTTTCAATCGTCATGCTTTAAAGTCTTATATTCTCAATTGTTGTCAGGATAAAAGCAGTGGTGGGCTCCGCGACAAACCTGGGAAGCGTCCGGACTTTTATCACACTAATTACACGATATGCGGCTTAAGTATTGCAGAGCACATTTATGAGTGTAAAGTGCACGATGCATATCACTTCGAGGCAAAGGAGGATATAGAGGGGGCTAACTATACCCTCCCAGTGAATCCAGTGTTCGGCTTACCGATTGGCTTTGCTGAAATGTGCAAACAACATTTTCTGAAGCTAGAATGATGAGTACACAATAAACAAATAAAATATGTATCGTAACTTCAATTCCTTGGGCAATCTTAGAAGTAAAAATATAAACCCATGCCGGGACTCGAACCCGGAATCTTTTGATTAGAAGTCAAATGCGCTAACCATTACGCCACACAGGCTTAGTTCTCAGAGGAAAACCGCAGGCTAAATATACCCTAGACGTACGCATCATATTTCATGAAATCGCTAATCATTATTAGATGTATTACAAAAGTTTTAACTCTAGGATTTCCGAAATCTCGTGCAAATGTACTCCCAAAAATATGGCACATGTAGCAAAGGACAGAAAGTAAATGAATGCAATTGTAATGGAAAGCCACGTTCGCGAATATACATGTAAGTACAGGCAATGGATTCATCAAGTTGGTTGGAAGCTTGGGCATTATTAAAGCTGGAGATTATAAATCTTCATCAAGGGGTATATATACAATAGATACCAATAAAAATAATGCGTATGTTTTGTGTAGACGTATTATAGTACGGACATTAACTCATCTCCAACAAAACATCCCTGCGATGAAGACTAATCAGTGTTTTACATTGAATAAAGGTTAATTGTGCTATGCACATGTTCTTCGAAGAAATGAAAACTTTTTTGTTACCATGTTTTACCCTTGTAAACAAAAATTATATCCTATATTCCCAATTTACTCATGAATTACAAAGTTACTACCGTAAGGTGATCCTAAAATATTCGCACCTTTTGGATTTCCAGTCACGTGTTGTGATATCTCACACCTCAGTGCAACACCCTTCACGATACATATCACCATTGAGTTTTTGACTCAAGTAAAAAATGGACAGAATAAGAGCAATATTTCAGCGAGGCCCAGATCAAAGATATGATGAATCTCATACGCAGAACCTCCCTGGTTATTTTCCCCCAAATAACGCGCAAAGCTCCACTCAACTACGTGGGTTCCCTGATGCAGCAGCCTACCTCGGCTACTTGTTTATAAAGCCTGTCACATTTCTAGTATTCTTAACACTTTCACTTTTCCTTAGAGTTGTAAAAATGATCTATTTCCTTGATGTTTCGAGTGCAAGATCTCACCTGAGCGCTGGTACGACAGCGAGTAATGCTCTCATGAACGATCCAATTGCAAGGGCTGAGCATTTTGTAAGAGAATTAGAAGAGCATTTACTGCCATCACAGCAGTTCATGATCTATAACTCTGATCAGGTTCTACCGCACCTACCTCCGTTTTTTCAAGGAAGTTACACGCAGGCGTTGTACATGGCCTCAACTCGGGCCAAGTTTCTTTATGTGTACTTGACAAACTCCATGAATGACGGCTCGCAATCGATTTTTACTAAAATTATCACCAATCAGAAGTTTACTGCAATATTTGAGAATAACGAACACACTATTCTTTGGGGCGGGGATGTGACCAATCCTGAAGCATATCAATTAGCAAACAGTCTCAACATTACTAAATTTCCTATGATCGGACTTCTATGTTTAACGCGTTCCACGAACATGACACCTGAGGGACCCCGAAAAAGCAGCCCTAAAATTTCATTGATCCTGAAAATCCAAGGAGGACTCAAAGATTCTGTTGATCCGGATATGTTGATATATAATAAGTTTATTAAGCGCATGATCAAGTACGATTCTGATTTAGTTGCTATACGTGCGGAACTTAGAGAAAAATACCGTGCTGAAGCCATGCGCCGACGTCAGGACACTGACTTTCAGAAGTCTCTTCTTAGAGATAAACAGAAGAAAGAAGAAAAAAGAATCAAAAAACTTTCTGAAAAGTACTTAAAATGGAAACAACCCTATATTAAGCAGTTGCAAGCAAACAACGGAACTTGTGACACTCTGCGTATTGCAATCAAGTTCACATCAGGTCAAAGAGTCTCAGTTACGTTTCCCAAAGACCGCCCAATCGAAGACATCTTTTTGTTTGTGGAATTATACGAGCGGAATATGCTTGACGATATATACGAAATGACCATGAGTGATAATCAGGCGCAAAATCTTTTTCAAGGTTTCAAAATGAAATATGGATACAGACTCACATCCAGCATACCCCCACGACCAACTCTCAATGATATAGATTTTCAGACACACATCGAAGAGGTGAATTTCATTTATCCAAGCGGGCTACTCATGGTAGAAAAAAATTAAATGCATTCTACTTGACTAATACTTCTATAGTGGACTCACGCTGAATATTTAGCCGAATTAAAACATTTCAGACCACTCTTTATCTTTTGTAGTCATATGGTCTCGATTCACTCTTGCTGATAACTTACTTACTCTTATTTTTCAGCTTGAGGCCTGACTTGAGCACTTGTGAATATTTCAACCAGAACTCGCTTAATGCCTCTGGCGCAATTGCTGTTGTTAGGGAGAGCTCTTTATTGAGTTTGGCTCTTACAAGTAGGGAATAGTTCTTAAAGTTTTCCTGATAACTTGACAGATGATTAACAACATTCGATGATAAGTCGTCAGCTGTAGACGCGGAGTTGGGCAGAAGTCTCTTTTGGGTCAAATGAATAGAAGAAGCATCTTCGCCTGTATTCAAATAGTTCTCCAATTCTTTCAAAAATTCTGCATTGCTGAGATTTGGCATTGGGTAATTCCTCTGTATGGTTTCCAGCATTGTTGAATAATATAGCGTGTTCTCGTGATTAGTATGTCCTACTAGCATAAGTTTGATGACCGAATTAACTGAGTCGCACACGCCGGAAGAGAAAGGCCATGATAGTCCTGATTTTTATATCAAAAAATATACAAGATTATGTTAAATGCAACAAAAATCATTCGAAACAGGTGAAATATATATATACAAAATCTATAGCTTTCTCTTTGTTTGCTTGAATTTTTGAAAAAGATTAGTATATAATGTGTGTCAATGATTTCGCGATATTGTTTCGAATGGCTGACTTGTATTAACACCGACTAAGTATAGCATGGATAAACTGTGGTCTTGAGTATTATTCAAATAATTTCTCTCTCATTATACGTAAGAGAAATTGTGTAAGAACGTGAATGTAAATGTTATAACACCCTTGTCTTAAATCGGAGTGTAATTGGGAGCACGTGTTAGGGTACTTTTTGCTTAAGGTACAGCATTCTCGGTCAAATGTATGCGCATGCCGTTCAGATATGACATAGATAACGCGCGCAACGAACTTCGACTCCTTGAACAACAATAAAGAGTTTTAATTGAACTGATAAGACAAAATAACGACGAAATTCCATGACGCTTTTGTGAATCTAGCGGCTGAAACACACACACTAACTCTCTCATACTTTGGCCATGGAACAGGAGCATAAGTATGGCAGGCTTGCGGCGCTTCTTGTATCCATGTTTGTTTCTTTGGCCGCCGGCACTCCTTATTTGTACGGTGTGTACTCGCCACAACTAGTACAAAAAGTGGGACTTTCGATATCTGATGCAGCTACAATATCTGTGGCCGTGAACTTGGGATCAGGTTTGGGCGGTTTGCCTGGAGGTCTCTTAATCGATACTGTGGGACCGCAGATCTCGATTCTACTTGGCTCGGTATGCATTTTTTCTGGCTACTGGGCCTTAAACAAAATCTACATGCAAGCATTATCTAATTTGCCTATGATATGCGCTCTGATGGCCCTTGTCGGATTTGGCTCTGTCACTAGTTTCTATTCCTGCTTGAAAGCAGCCCAGGCAAACTTTCCTGATCATCGGGGTTCTGCCGGTGCCATCCCTGTTGGTGCATATGGGCTTGCAGCGACGCTTTTTTCTATTATCGCAGCTAAATTTTTTGCAGGAAATGCTGGGGGACTTCTTGCATTTTTAGCGTACGTTTGTGGTTCAGTCGTTTTCATGGGCTCGTGGTTTGTCCATGTCTTTGCACATCAGATTTCGCAAAGTGAAGGAACAACAAGAAAAATCCCCGGAATAAGAAAATCACATTCTTTCGTCCGCTTATTCCCTTTTTGGAGAATTGCCAATAGAAGTGTGAATTCTACGATTTCTCAAGATTCTGCAGATCTCGCACCTTTGTTAAATCTGGAACAGAACCAGAGTCCATACACCGCACCAAAAGATTCGGAGTCACTATTGGAAAATCTGAGTGTGATTGCAAATGAGTCTATTGCTTCAACTAAATTCGGTTTATTAACGTTCTTCTCTCGAAAAATTGACGCAGCCAGCACTGTTGATGTCAACAAGTCATACTTTAGTAATTCACCAATCACTATCAGATCCTTTCTCAGTAACAAAACTTACCTTTCGCACTTTCTCATTGTTACATTTTGCAGTGGTATTTGCCAAATGTATATTTACACTATTGGTTTTATTGTCAAGGCTCAGTTCACATTAGTGGACCACGAAGGTTCTGCTGCGGGTATGCAAGCAGTACAAGTATCAACCATTTCAATTGCTTCTTTTGGTGGGAGAGTGATTTCTGGTGTTGTTTCTGACTACATTCATAAGACTTGGAAAGCGCAAAGGCAGTGGGTGATCATGAGCACTATTTTTTTGACCTTCATCGGCCAGTTAATCCTTGTGATGACCAACAGTATCGGAAGTCTAACAATTGTTTCTTTATGCGTGGGAGGTGCATATGGAATCTTAAATGGTTCGTATCCGGCAATTATTGCCGACGAATTTGGGACTACCTCATTCACCACTGCTTGGGGGCTTATTAATTCAGGACCTCTATTTCTATTATTTACGTTGGAAAAATATTTTGGCTATATTTACGATAGTCATTCTGATGGGTATGGAACTTGTCATCTCGGCAATACGTGTTATAGAGGTGCATTCGAAACAAGCGCAACACTTTGTATTTTTATTGCAATTTTCACTGGTTTCATGATGTATCATAGAAGAAGATAAACCTCTCTCTTAAAGAAAAAGCGGCATCACTTTTAAATATTCCTTTTCTTCCACTATTTCTAATTTTTATTCGATTGGACTATTAACAAGAATTTTTATACGACCCAGCTCAAATCTCTCATAGGTCTAATCAACAGTGTACACACTTTCTAAATCGATCTCATCAACACAAACAGTTTGATGCGCAATTTGTTCAAGTAGACTTTTAAAATAGCCTGAACAAATTTCTGCATTTTTGATCTCCGACTCAAGCTTTTCTTTTTCGGTTTTTCTTTTATCGATGCTTGTCTGAAAATTGTTCATAAGTTGCCTTGAAGGGAAATTAAGGACCTGTCTACATTCCTTTGAGATCCTGTCAGCATTTTTATGAGCATAATCGCTTTCAATGACTTGCTTTTTCAACTTTCTAGCTTGCTTTCGTGGGAAAGCATTAGGTATATCATTGATAAGGTAAAAGATCGCAAAACCGCCAAGGCCAAGAACAACTGGAACAATAGCACCTTTTATGACAGAGGGTTTTATAATTGAAGAAAAACTGTACACTTTTCTTACTAAAGCTCCTGTCGTGAGTAATTTTGTTGATGAGTATAAGGTATGCAATGTAAGTTGTGTGGGTAAGGTTTGCTTGAGAGATGAAACTGACCGAGGAACTATGCCAATGAGCATTCTGGGTGAGTAATAGCTGATTTGATCTCTTGTATTCTGGACAAAAGTCTCCGGGACCCCTAACCACATCATAACTGAGTCAAAAGATGGGTCAAAAAAGTCCGATATTTCTATCAGATCATCCAAGGTCCTCTTGCTAATGTCACGCTTTCTCGTGAACATTAAGTCGGGGTTAAAAACCTTATCAGTTAAAAACTCGTCCCCTAAAGTTTGCTTGCCAAAGTCGATTATTTCACGAACCGAATGGCTAGTTAATGTTTTGGCTTTTGCCTCACTCATATGCACAGAAGAAACAATAGTATCAATCATTTTTCTTTGGGTATCCCTGGCGTATTCATAAGCATATTGTAATCCCATATATGGCACTATTTGAGATGAGCCAAAATTGTCAATAGTCACCAAAATATCTTTCTTGGTATTGTCGTAGGCTTCCGTGCAGGTTTTTTCAACAAGGTGGTTAATTTTCTGATTCCCTAAGAGACACTCTTGTACCATGGTATCACAATTTGGCCCAATAGTCAGCTTCAATACACTAATCATTCTTTCTCGCTCATTAAGATAGATTCTCTGATTGATCTCTGAAAGAATTTTTAGATCACCTAAGAGGTTTGAGAGATAATTTTTGGCAGGAAGTAACTTGGAAATTGATCTTTTGTCCAAGATGAATTTCCTCAATGATGCCTCCAAATTGTCGAAGTCTGGATCCGCAAAGTCCGAAGAGTCATCGGGATTATCTCCAGGACCATCACCCTCATTTCCACCACCAGGAACAGAGTTAGAGCTTACAAAATGCACGAAGTCTTTTGCGTTTTTATATGTATCAGGGGATAGACTCTTCACTTGATCCAAAATCTTGTTCATGCATTTCTGTTTGTTTTTGATATTATCAAAACGGTTTACAACAATAAACACATACCGTTTTTCGGCAGCAGCAGCAGCAATAAATTCCTTTGCAGAAAGTGTAAAGTGGTTTTCTGCACTGACAACGAAAACGACCAAGTCGATTTCTTCTTGACGAGAAAAGACTTGCGTTGTCTGGTATGAGTCCATGTTGAGCCCGGGAGCATCTATCAATTTAATGTCAATAACTCCATTACCAAGCAAGCTCTGCTCTGCGGCTCTGTAGTCAAGAACATACACCTTGAGTAGGCTGTATTTATCACACTCGTACACTAAGTCTTCTAAGTTGTCAATCAGATGTTTGATATAAGTGGCTTCATTTCTTTTGTCATAAGTGATTCCAATGGGTATCGCATGAACTTCTTCAATGCCTTTATTTTCTGTTTTTGCATCGATGACTTCACAAAAGATGGAGGTGCAAGGTTGCTGGTCTTCGGGTAGAACTTTGCGTCTCAACAAGCCGTTGCAAAACGTTGATTTTCCCGCATTGAGATCACCTGTTACAAAGACCTTGGAGGAGGTGTCGTCAACACGGTCTTTAAGATTGTGAAGATATTTGACTTGCTGAATCAACTTTTGTTCGAATAACGATGAAATTGATTTTTTATCCATGTGATTTAAGACGTCCAGATTATGACCCATCTTCAATTTGAGCTTAAGCACTTTGAAATCAGTGGGCTCAATTGAAAGCCCCTCTTCAGATAAATTGTCTGCTGGAGCTTTCGCAAGGGTTTTCGCCTCTAAGTCAGTGTTCTTGCGAACGAGCGCCAAGTGTGCCCTTGGCGAATTGAGCAAGAGGTTTTCAGTTTCTGAACTTTCAGTCGGGAAGAAAACATGACGAACCTTATTTTCTTCCGTAAGACTCAATAAGATCTCAATCGTGTTGTTTATAGCACGGTCTAGAGCTATTCTGTTGCTATTGAAATGCATTTGTTTGAGTGAGGTATTGAAGGCTGTGCTACTCATACTTGGATGGCGATGCTTAGTCTGGTCCCTCATTTGTGACGACAGTCCTTCAACCCCGTCAAAAAGGGTTGTTGAGTCTCCAGCAAATGTTCCTTCTTGTGGCATATACATCATGTAGGATGGTTCTTCAGAAGACACCACTGTCGCAGAACCATCATGGTCTGAATCAGGATTCGAATTAGATTGACTCAGTCCTAAATTTTTTGGCTTAGGCATTGATTTCGTGGGTCGTGTTTTCCTACGGGAAACGAAGTTACTACTGTGACTTGGCGATCATGCCATAAAGGTATGTGCAGGAAACTGGAACAATTTCATAGGTCACAGGGGTACTCAGTAATGAGGCAATACAGGGCAATAAATGTTTTCTACATTTAGACGCAGTAAAGCTTCATTTTCAAAAAATAATCATACAGCTATGATTAATATAGCCAGCTATTATATACAATTTTTTTCGTCTCTATTTGTTGTGAATGTGAATTCCCCAAAGGATACGTAGCTCAACTTGTGTAATAATATGGGATATTTATATATCAGTCAGCCAAACTCAAGAAACCCAGGTATTAGAAGATAAGAGAGACAGTTACTAATTTGTTTAAGAAAATAAATGATTGTAGATAGGGCACATCAATTTTGGAAGAAGGCACTTTTCGTTATTATATTTCAAACACAGAACAATCAGCACAAAGAAATTGATGGAGACGAAATCATGAATATATTCCTCTATTTTAGTTGTCTGCAATTAAGAGATTGAGGTATTTCTTCCCAGACTTGAATACATTTCAAGAAGTCTGCCGCATCTTAAACATTACCTTTTCAAGTTTTTGGATTATCTTCCATGTTGAACCTCAAGCGCGTGGTTGTACACGAATCAATTCCAAGTACGAGAATGAAACATATTTGTGGATACCACTGCAATACTTCTTTTACGTCTATGCCACTGAAGAAATTAATCCAGGATACTTCTTTTGAAATTTTTATTCTCTTTTTTTTCAAAAAATCAGAAATGTATGAACCCAGAACCACCCACACGGTTTGGATACACAATCGTAAAAAAACGATTCCGAGACGACTGCTCGAACTGGAACAAAAGTTTGATTGGGTCAATGCATTTATGAGTGGTTATTTCCCCATCCAGAGTGCTGTCTCGTTTGTTAGTTGTATCATAACCTCTTTTGTGGTATGTTGTTACCCAAAGATTGAAATACATTGTGGCATCATGCAGTTAGCCAAATGGATATTGGGAATGATGTTTTCGTTATTTGCCGCTACCATGAGTCTAAATTTATTTATGGAGCTAAAAGAACCAAAAAAAGTAATAAAAATACTAGTTGTGGATATTTCGGGTGGATTTTGGCGTGTTTTTGCTTTGGTTTTGTCTTTGTCGCTTGTTGTGATTTCAGCGAGTCTTCTTTGTGTTGTTCTGATTATTGCTTATTCAAGTGTAAGAATTAACAAAGAATGATCTGCTGCAAGTCTGAACAGTGAGCGTGGTTCCATATATTGAATGAATAAATCCATATTTCATCATTAGCTTTAAAGAAAATAAATAATTGAAAATATAAATTGAAAATTTATCCATTGATTCAGTCCCAATGCATTTCCTACAAAAAAATTTGTTTTTGTAAAATAAATCCGATCGGACACAATGAAAAAATAATATTGGTTTTGATTGACTACAAAATTTTTTAGCCCTTACACTTACATAAAAAGAGGAATGAATATAACTTTTCAATTTTTTTCAATTATACATATTGACATTTTGGAACAAAATCTATGAAAGTTCAATATTCTATACAACAAGTGCGATCGTTTCATGTCCGATTTCCTGCATCGGTGACCAAAACCAATACTCGGCCCGGAAATTCGTATTAATCACATATTTTGTTTCTCACGTGATGATAACTAAACAGCTGGACGCACTTGCTGTGTGGAAAAAATGAGAAAGACCCTGATTAGAGATAAACAGATCATAAATGGTGCTCAAAACTTTTTTGACAGTTGGGCTTACGGATATCTACGCAGAACCTCTCACCCCAGAAGCTTTTGCCTCATTTGGCGGAGTTATCAGTGCAGATCATCAAATTCAGAATGTTCAATCGTCTGCCGCAAACTACGGTACAGCTGTGAAAATACATGACGTTGCACCCATAGTAAACAATTCAGCAAGATGTCCCAGCGGAAAAAAAGCAATTTCAAGGTGGAATATTTTTCGT
This sequence comes from Metschnikowia krissii, assembly GCA_030561945.1. Lineage (NCBI taxonomy): Eukaryota > Fungi > Ascomycota > Pichiomycetes > Serinales > Metschnikowiaceae > Metschnikowia > Metschnikowia krissii. Next base: position 280,153 of record JAKTYP010000060.1, on the reverse strand, counting down.
TGCTCTGCACCAAAACGTTTGATTCAGATAAAAAACGCATATACAAAAGCTTATACGGCCAAAGTATTAGAGAGGCACCCCTTTTCGACACAGACATTCATACCAATGGGTCAGAATGCCAAAAAAGCTTCCTTTTTGGTTATAGTGGCAAAATCAGATACGCTGAGTTATGAGAACTTACCTGATCCGCAATCACTTAGGGCCTTTATTTGTAAAGGAAATCAGTCTGTGACATATGGTCCAGGTATCTGGCATGCGCCTATGGTAGTCATTGATGAAATCATTCCTCACATTGATTTTGCCGTTTACATCAACGAGAATGGTGTGTCGGATGAGGATTGTCAAGAATGCTATTTTGACCCTGGTTATACTATCCAGTATGTGATTGGGGATCAAGCTAAGTTATAATTGTAATTCAAAAGTATTCCATGTAATTCTCGACTAACTCGTCCACGAAATTTTTTCTTTCTTCTTCACTCATTCCTTGAGCTTTTATTTTGTCGAGCTTAAGTTTGTTGAATATTGTGTCTAAATCGAATTGACCGACATTCTTCTCGCTGAAGTCACCATCAAGAGGTTCCATGTGCGCTTGGGACATTGGCTCTAGGCACTCTATTTTTCTTTCCAGAGTTTTTTTATTACTGATAGGTTTATCAATTTGAGACCATGTATGTGTTTGAAAAATCTCGACAAGTCGATCTTTTCCGATCTTTTCGTTAAATTCGTTCATTCCTAGCTCGGGGAAATTCACAAATTCTAACCCATGTGCAATTACCTCATCTTCAACAGAATTTCGAAGCAACTTTTCATGAGTATTAAAAAACCCTATAACAACCAGAAATATATCGTTCGCTTCGAGCAATTCCTTGATTTTTACAAACCTTGCAAGAATTTCAGCGCGTTCCTTGTAAGCCCGAAAGTCCAAAGTGAACACCACACCATCTAGTGCGTTTCGGAGCTCCGTAAACTCCAGCGATTCGAACTCATCAAGAAATGCCTCTAGCAGGGTCACGATCGATGTCTGTGCTGCTCTGGAGTCTGGATACTCTTCGATTAATAAATTAACATCCAGCGAGAAGTATTTAGTGCAAAGCTTGAAGCGATATATAAGCCCGCTGTGTGACTTTGATTCTATGGTGCTGGTGTCTAGGTCGTTAGTGATATACTGGGCGATTCGGACTTTGCCACTGTGCGGAGGCCCAAGAATCAAGACATTATTCGATTGTATTTTACACATATGTCTAAGTAGCGCAAAGTGTGAAGCTAATAATTTTGGAGAATATGTTGGAGGTTATCACAAAAATTCTTTTCAAGTAAGTTATTCTGCAATATGTGGTATATGAACGTGACTTATCTGATGTTGGGAGCTGAGATTCAGTAGAAAATCAATGTAGCTTTTGATGATCTGGTGCTTTCAGCACGCCGCGCATTGCTCAATGTAACAACTTATAAGAAAGAAAATAAACACTACTAAAGCGTATATGATAAAAAGGTATCGGGTAATTCTAATATACATATATTTTTTCAAACGCTGTGGAAATTATCCCTAAAAGCCAGACGCAATTTGATACTTAAAACTTTTTCTCAAAGAACATCAAAAATCATCTCAGAATATACTAGTGAGCTTGGTTTCCCCGCTTATTCTGGCCGCGCGGTTCGCCGCCACTTCGCATGTCTTGGAGTAGGTATCGGAAAATAAATACAGGTGCGGTTCCAATACCTTTTCAGAAGCACAATTACATTCAAAACATGGTCCCGACACAATCCAATAGCTATAAGAGTACAGCTAATAGTGTCGACGGCTCAAGCTTTGATACACTCAAGCTTGAAAATCTTCTTATTCGAGATGCAGATGCGTTTCAAACCTCGTTGAGTTCAGAAGACTACTTGGACAGCTTGGCACCGATAATTACCGATGCATTGAAAGCAAACGCGCTATCTGAATTTATTACCACTCTCAACAATATTGTCAAGGAAAAGGATAATGAACTAAGCGAAAAGTCTCTCAATTCGGCCAATGACATCAACACATGTATCGACAGCATTGATCAAGTCAGCGAGCAGGCAAACGATCTTCGTGAGAACTTGAAGCAAGTCAATGATTTCTTGAATAAAAGTGTATTCGAGTTGATATGTAAGAAAAAGGCGCTCATCAAAACGAGAGAAACGTATAACAAAATCGACGAAACTATCACTGTATTGAACATTTGCATTCAGGTTTTGGAAATCACGAATAAGATACATGACTTGATTAAGCAACACAAATATTTCAGCGCCTTAAAGCTTATTGAAGAACTTGCATGTATACATTTGCCAAAAGTGAAGAATTTCTCCTTCTCAGTGAAAATCTACGACTCTATTCCTCATTTGACAGCCATGATCAAAGATGAATCATTCGATACAGCATCTAAATGGCTTTCTACTCAAATAGAGCGTAAAATTGAATTAATCAGCGACGCTGTCTTCACAAACCTTGAAGAGCTTAATCTGAATTGGGAGTCAATGAGAACAAACAAAAATTCCACTACTCTTTTGCCTCACCGCCTCAATTCTGCTGTGGAACTTTCTATGAGAAATCCAAGCTTAAATCTTAGCGTTTTGGATATCCCCGAACTAGCTATTAACTTGGCTCCCATTTACGACTGTATCTTGGTGTATCAGTCTCTAGGTGAGCTTCCTAACCTATGTGCAGCGTACCACAAAGAATGGATGAAAAAATATCAACGTATAATTTACCCCATTTCATTGTCTCTGATTGCCAAAGAAAAGCTGGTCTTGTATCAAGAACCAGCAATCACATTTAATGGTATTGAAGCACTTGAAACATACCTTAAAAAAATTGCAGCTTTCTTCACCGTGGATAAACAACTTAACACAAAAACAAAGTTTGGGCTTAGATCGAATGAAATAGCAAATGATCTTTGGGAATCTTTTGCGATTAAACTCAAGCCTGTTCTTCTTCAACACTTAGAGCACAAGAAATGGGGCATAAACGACTTGAATGAATTGGCTGATTACAAAGATATCCTTGGCAACTTCTTACAAGTAATGGAAAACAGCTCTTATAGAGTGACTGAACTTCACGACATCTTGATGATAATATTCAAACAATACTTTGGTCCTATCTTGATTCAGGAATTTAGAATTGAGTTCAACGAGTCGATGCAATCGGATCATTACATGCCACTTGTCGTCACTGATAAGATTGATTATGATAATGTCATGAAAATTTGTTGGTATAAAAAAGACGCATATTTTGCACCCCGAAACTTTAAATCAGTACCTATCTCTTTCCCATTTAGTGAAGATTACGTACACTATTGCTTGGGAATGCGAACACTTCTTCAAGACATTATTGATTTTACAACAAAGCACTTCACTTGTAACTTTTTAGAGCTCAATCACATAATCGTCAATGAGATTTTTGAAAAGGTTTTAGGTGATCAACCTGGTGTGGGTATTTGCAATGATATCAAAGGTTTCATCGAAAAAAATCAAAATAATAAGGAAATTGTTGCTCAGACCTACACAAATTTGGAATATTATTTGTTCAGTTTGTATGAGATAGGAAAACTTATTGATATAAAGTTGAGAGCACACAATGGCATCGGAATTATCAATATTGACACACATTCTACCTTCAAATTAAAGGCAATTGGACTTTTTACCAAAGTCAGGAAGTATTCCGAAGATGCCATTTTTAGAATGGTAGATCAAAAAGTTGGAGAGTTACTTGACATGGTCGAGTATGATGATTGGTTCCCAACAGAAGAGAATCAGGACCCTAACTTCTTTATTCTTGACTTCTCTCTCTTTTTGGAAAATTTGTTCAATTCAATATTCTCAAACTTGCCTACGTCCTTCCGAACCTTAGGTCTTTTTAGAAGTTACGATTTCATTTCAGAATACTTTTTGAATTTACTCAACAATGCAGAACTGTTCAACAAAACAGCTATTGTGAACTTTGATGTGGATGTTAATCATCTTGAGAAGTCTATGTCAAAACTAGTTAGCACACAAGGACCTGGGAAGGACGAAAGTGGATCTGTTGCTTTGCAGTCGACATTTGCAGAGCTTAGACAAAGCATTGACGTATTATTGCTAGATGACCATGAAGAATTCATTAGAGACCCATCATTCCGAATGCGTCATTTCGATCGACTCAAGTACGATTCAGCAATCAAATTGATCAGGAAACTAAAGGACAGTCTGCTCACAGAGAGCAACGATTCTATTTACAGTGCTCCGGAAGGGATAACTAGCGGAGGACTCACGCGAGAAGCCTCTATCCTTGGAGGAACTGCTTTCTCGAAATGGGGAAAGTTTAGAAAATCAGAAAATTAGTGTTTCCAGAATTTAAGTTTGGAAAGCCAGCCACTGCTGGACGACACCATGTCTTTTCTCGCATCATCTAGCGCATTTTGCAATTTCGTTTCTAGCACCTGTGATTTTACCAAAAGGTCAGCTTCCACATGCTCGTATTCAAGCGCAGACCAAAGCGCTTGGAGGGCCATATAAGTTGCCGATGCCAACAAGAACGTGTGGAGGAGCGGATTCTTGAACTCGCTGAGTTTTGGTTTTGAGGGCAGAGGGTGATTTCCGTCAAAGTTTTCGTTGAATTTGACGTTGTAAGAACGGTGCGGAACATAACAAAGGTTACCGCTTTTCATTATAGTCCTCATATTCCTCATTATGGCTTGATTGGAACTCTCTAATCAGGAGAACTAGCGATCCATAAACGCAATGAATAGGGTGTACTGGTGTCGCGACGTTCTGCAGGGAATTTTGACGTTGGAGACCACCCTGCTTAAGGCTAAACTAGTGGCAAGAACATACACGTTTTACCTTTATCATAATTTCTATATCAAGATGTTCAGAAATAATTACGACAATGACTCAGTAACATATTCGCCCACGGGAAGACTCTTTCAAGTTGAGTACTCTTTGGAGGCAATCAAACAAGGCAGTGCGGCGGTTGGAATCGCCTCCGCCAACCATGTTGTGTTAGTTGCCTTGAAGAGAAACGCCGAAGACCTCGGTAGTTACCAAAAAAAAATTATCAAAGTTGACGATCACATGGGAATTGCGTTGGCAGGATTGGCGCCGGATGCCCGTGTCTTGTCCAACTATTTAAGAAAGCTCGCGATGAACTCGAAACTTGTCTTTAATAGGCCATTGCTGACCAGCAAAGCCGCTTTTTCCATAGCTGACAAGGCACAGCAAAACACTCAGCTGTACGGATCAAGACCTTACGGTGTTGGTTTACTTGTTAGTGGCTGGGACGAAACTGGTGCTCATTTGTACGAGTTTCAGCCATCTGGATCTGTGTTAGAGTACTATGGTGCAGCCATTGGTGCAAGATCGCAAGCTGCAAGAACGTACTTGGAGCGTAATTTGACTGATATCCGTGGAAGCCAGGATATTGAGTCACTTGTTGTGCATGGTTTGAATGCCTTACGTGACACTTTGGCCCAGGATATGGAATTAACAATTCGCAATACGTCTGTCAGTGTAGTCGGAAAAGACCAAGAATTTGTCATTTATGAAGACGAAGAAGTTCAGCGCTGGTTGAATAAGCTTGACTCAACTTCTAATGCGCGCAGCAATGGGGATGATGACGATGACGATGACGATGAGACAAATGATAAGCCCGGTATGACCAGCAACACTTCTGAACTGGAGGCCAAGAGTGAGAATGCTGCTGGAGAAACACTGGCAGCTATTGAAGGTGAAGCATCTGAAACATCTGATAGAATGGAAACTGACTAGATGTAAATACATGATCATTATGGAGGGATACTATGTACAGTTTGTATTACTTCATCTTGTTTCGTTAAGCTTGTTGTTGCTTTTGAGCGACTTTCTTTATGCTCGCCATGCAAATAGTTTGAAGATGATTGACGTCCTTGGTCATTTTCAGTATATCATGCAAAATCTGTCTATCTCTGATATCTAAGATTTTGGATCGTAAGGAGTCGATATTTTTCATAATCTCCAGCTTCTCATCTTGCTCCATTAATTCACCGAACTGATTGACTGCATTTTCGGCATCGCTACAAAGAATATCAATCCGAGTGGCATGAGAAACATAGTTTTTGTACTCAGCATCTCTTTTTGCGTTTGCTTCACTGTTAGCCAAAATCTCTTGAATCTCCAGGTCAGAGAAGCCTGTTTTCCCTGAAACTTGAATCGAAACTTTATTCGGTTTTCCGAAATGAGGAGAGCTCTCGGGATATTTTGTTTTGTCTGTTGCGGAGACATTGATGATTCCATCGGCATCAATATCGAAAGAAACCATAATTTGAGGCGTTCCCTTAGGTCCGAATGGAATATTTCCCAATTTAAATTCGCCAATTAGCTTATTATCCTTAACGAGAGGTCGTTCACCCTGAAAGGCACGAATCTCTACACCTGTTTGTCCATCAACAGCAGTTGAGAAAACTTGCTCTTTCTTCACAGGAACTGCAGTGTTCCTTGGAATCAAGGGACTAAATATGCCCCCGTATGTCTCTATGCCCAATGTCAATGGAGTCACATCCAAGAGAACAACATCTTTGAGTTCTCCAGACAAAACTGCGCCTTGAATAGCAGCTCCCAACGCGACTGCTTCATCTGGATTAACAGTAGTATTGGGTTTCTTACCGAAAAGTTCCTGGACTATCTTTCTTATTTTAGGCATCCGCGTCATTCCACCAACCATGATGATTTCATCAATGTCTTTGGTAGTGAGTTCAGCATCGCGAAGACATCTTTTTACTGGATCAATGGTCTGGTTTATCAAATGAAGTGACATATCATCAAACTCTGTCTCGGTCAAGTTCAAAACAATGTGTTGATCAGCAGTGATGAAAGGGAGATTAATTTGGGTCTCAGGTACATGAGATAGTTCAAGCTTACATTTTTCTGCAGCTTCTCTGATACGCTGAACGGCGGTACGGTCCTGCGACAAGTCTATGCCAGTATTGGCTTTGAACTTATCTAGAATATATTTCAAAAGGAGAATATCAAAGTCTTCGCCACCCAAGTGAGTATTTCCGTTCGTAGCTCTTACCTCAAAAACACAATCATCGATATCCAAGATAGAAATATCGAATGTGCCGCCTCCGAAATCGAACACGGCTATTGTGCCATCTGATTTCTTCTTATCTATTCCGTATGCAAGGGCAGCAGCAGTGGGCTCATTTATAACTCGTAAAACCTCCAAGCCAGCCAATTTACCTGCATCTTTTGTTGATTGTCTTTGCAGATCATTGAAGTAAGCAGGCACCGTGACAACTGCATGTTTCACCTCGCCTGGAAGATGCGACTCGGCAATTTGCCTCATTTTTTGGAGAATGATACTTCCTATCTCTGGAGGAGAAAACTGCTTGTGCTCTGTGGTTTCAACACACACGTCTCCATTCTCGTTTTTGACAATGGAGAATGGAACATTGTCAATATCCCTTTGTACTTCGGTGTCTTCAAACTTTCGACCAATCAATCGTTTAGTGGCGAAAAACGTGTTGCGCAGATTCACCAAGGCTTGTCTTTTAGCAGGAAGACCTACCAATGTCTGATTGTCCTTAGAAATGGCGACTACCGAAGGCGTAGTGCGTTTTCCTTCTTCGTTCTCGAGGATCCGGGCCTCATTGCCTTCCATTATTGCAACAGCAGAATTAGTTGTGCCCAAATCAATCCCAACAACATGATGGAATCGTGTGGGTGTATAGCTTGGAGTCTTACAAATTTTTTTGGTTAGAACACCTGATCTGTTTGTGAACATTTTTGAAACAATCGTATTTGAAGATTGCCTTGTTGCTCTTGACATAAGACTCAATCATGGAGCGCGTCACGTGAAAGTTCTCCCTTACACCATAATGATGTCATGATCAACTAATCAACATGCCTGAAAGTTGAAAGCTTCGAGAATTCACATAATAAAAAAAAACGGGCAATATTATCTTTCCCTATAGCATTAAGTAGATAATAAGAGTTTGTCGATCCTTTTCGCAAATCAAATATTTTTGGAATCCTATATTTCTACGGCAAACTTCAATTATCAAGTGTCATCAACCTTTTATATTTCCATAACTAAAAATTGTAAATCTTCTACAGCTGGAATCCAAAAAAATGTTTCATCTTCTGAAAAGTGTGTCAATTTTTTTAATTTCACTGCTAAAAAATATTTTAATTGGCATTGAAATTTTCATAGTCCACAACGCACGCACTATCCACCTTTTCCGGACAAGTGAAGACATTTACATCGCACCTAATTGCACATCAAAGAAACAGAAGATTATTATGGGCAAAAGAAAATCGGACACCGGAAACGGCAACAGAAACAAAAAGTATAAAGTCAGTGGCTTCATTGATCCCAATACTGCTGGAATATATGCTACATGTAATAGAGGCAGAGAACTCGGGTGCAGAAAAGAATTGGTAAATCTTTTATCCGAAAGAATTGAGAGGTTATACCCTGATTGGGAGAAGCACGTGGAAGAAGAGGAAAATTCCCTCAAGAATCCAGATAATGTCAAGAATGAAGATGCAGACCATGGGCCCAAGGTCTTATCTGTAGAAGACCAGATCAAACAAGAGTTAGAGGAAATGAAGAGTACAAGAAACAGTAAGAAATCTGGGCACCCGTTACTTCATCCAATGGAGCTTGGCTGTGAGTGTCTTGTGTTTGTTAAGATCCGAAAGCCTGCAGTGCCTGTTGAACTAGTACACTCATTGTGTGAAGAGGCCGCCCTTACCAAGCAGAAGAATACAAGATTCACCCAGAAGTTGTCGCCTATCACTTTTTCTGTTTCTGCATCAATGGAAGAACTTGTAAAATTAGCAGAAAAGGTTTTGAAGCCAGAATTTCACGCAGAAAATCAAAAGCCATATAAGTTTGCCATCCAAGTCACCAGAAGAAACTTCAACAGCCTAGAGAAAGATGACATAATAAAGCATGTAGCTGCAGCCGTTGGTAGAGATACAGGACATGTTGTTGACTTGAAAAATTATGACAAGCTTATTATGGTAGAATGCTACAAAAATAACATTGGGATGAGTGTTGTTAGTGACTTTAAAAAGTACGAAAAGTTTAACTTGCAACAAATATTTGAAAAAGATATGGGCGAGTCAACATTGTCAAGAGTCGTTGACCAAGCCTCAATATAATTTAGCATTACACCTTGCAATTCTATGACAGTATCGAGATTCAGAAAACAAGCTTCTCAGCATATTTCCCAACAATTTGCCAGCTTAACCAGTCTGCTTCTTTGTTGGGAATAAGACCCATCTTATTTAGTTTCCACAACCCAATCATCATATTTGCCACTTGGCATAATATGAACACAAGTTTCGGTAAGTAAATTTGCAGATTATTGGTTTTTGTAATGTATGCAGAGAATGCCAGGTTTGTCTCTGTAAAAATGGCCTTCAATGGATTCCAAAGCAACATGAGTGTCATCATGATCGGAATCATTTGCAAAGAGTTTCCTGTCATATAACTCATAATCAAGTTCATAGGAACATTTTTGGCAGGCATCGTTGCGACCTCCCATGCTTTTTTAACTTTGAGCAGGTCAAGTTCCACCAGCGTAGGCTTTTTGACAAAATCAACTTTCTCTACCTTTTTCGACTTTAATGCATCTTGATCGAATCCTGGCGGATATGGAATATCACCAGCCAAAGGCAGAATTACCGAAGGATGAAGAAGTTCTTGATATGACATAGTTTGAGAGATCGTTTTTGACTAAGCTCAGGTGTGCAAGAGTTGAAGGAAAGACAAATGAATAGCTCACTATTTCATCAGATACCGACTGCGCGATAATATGGTGACGAAGAATAAACTGAATAGTAATCGCTCATTTTGAGTGCTCACGTTAACCACGCGCGCAGATGCTTCATGTCACATCGTGAAGAATATATTTGTATACTGTCGAAAGTTTAATTGACAACAGCTAAGAATAAACAAAAAAAACAATAAACTGATTGGGTGGTTTTAATTCTCAACTTTTCAGCAATCAACTCAATGACTGTTTCTGTGGTTCTTTATCATTTTAGGCACCAGGTACTTGTATCTGTGCTGGTCTGGAACAATACTATAAGTCATCAACGATTTAAAAAATGATACTTCCATCAAGTACACACATTCACAAACACCAATAAATGAATGATTAGGGCCGAATCTACATTCATCAATAAAAAATCATGTGGACTAAAATGTGGGTACAGCCCGTAAATAATTCACGTGATCTCCAATCCCCGCTACTATCGGGCGCGGTAATCTGATATTGTTCTCGCCTTCCGACCAGGTTACTATCTGTTAATCCAATCAATTCTTTATCATGAACTCCACCCTGAAATTCCAGAAAAATCCACTTAACAAAATCATAGGTCTCTCGATAGTTCTCTCCATGGGCTTTCTCTTGGTGGTTCTCGCAGGAGTCTCGGGCAATTGGTTTCCCATAGTTGACGGTATTATCTTTGCTGTTGCCTATCTACCCGTAATCGTTTCACGGATTGCCTTCGACTCGAGTGACTTTGACTTCAATTTCGACCCGAATTCTACCTCACAAAACCTGGCTGTGCGAGAACTCGGAAAATTTCTTACTGCTGTTCTACTAGCCACTGCGTTTTGTCTTCCAGTATTGCTTTATCATTCCCATTTTCTTACTGCTACAGCAATGTTTTTGACATACATTGGCGGCCTGTTAATCTACGGTACAGTTTATGTATTCAGCCAGTCATTTGAACTTCCAGATGGTGATGAAGATGTCTTAGGTACAGGTGTTATTTAATACATCCATCTTACACCTCGACATTTGTACAAACGATGTTTCATCCTTCCTTCTATCTGAAACTACAAGAAAACCTTCTTACTTTAATATTTTTCGAGAAGACATAAAACATATTGGAAAGGGTTCTGCTTCTTGGTTCAAATTCAGACTATTTAGAGCGAACCCTTAGACATCTCTCGAGATTAATCTTAAAGATTATCATAACTAGAAATCATATAATGGGTAGTGCTCTTTGGAAGTCATATTTACATCTGCAGTCATTTTTCAAGAATGTGAGCTTTCATCATTCAACGAAGTTGCTTAATATAATAGCTTCCTTGTGCAACCAGCGATGAACGGGTGTGGTAGATTGCAGATAATAGAGTAGTCACAATTTATAATACACTTGACTGAGAATCTTTGGTTAGACAGTAGTAAATTAATTTTCTGCATTAAATAAGCCAGATAATATTAGAATGATTTGTACCCCTCGGTCGTAAACCAGACAGAATACGCATTGCTTCGGGACTCACAATAACATCCGTGCACCCAGAGTACGATAGTACGTCTTTACGCCCAGATATTATTCACTATTACATCACAATTGAAAAGACGTCATGTCCATTGCTGTCGATGATATGATAGCAGCAGAGCAACAAATCGCATTAGAACATCAACTTCATGAGAAGGTCATTAATGAGGAATTCAAAATTTGGAAAAAAACCGTGCCTTTGCTTTACAACAGTATTCACACGCACGCATTAGAATGGCCGCTGTTAACGGTCGATTTCAGCCTGAAATACAGCATTTCGGAAGACAAAAAATCATTAGTGGTTAACTTTATAACTGGCTCTAACACTTCACTGAGAGCACAAGATACAGTAACAGTGCGTTCTATCAACATGCCCTCCGCTATGGCCCCAGAATTTACGTCCTTTACCGAATCAGATAATGACCCTGCTTTGTCCAAAGATTTTAATCCTGATGATGTAAGAGTCGAGCGTCTGTGGATGCATCCTGGTGAGGTAAATAGGGCAAAGTTTGCGCCAAGTGGTGAGAAGTTCTTGACTTTTGATAATGCCGGTGTCATACATCTTTATGATATCAACCAAGACGTGCCGGTTGACTTCAAGTTTCATAAATCCGAAGGCTATTGCTTAGAATGGGTATCAGAGATCCAGTTTTTATCTGGAGCGAATGACAACCAGGTTGCCCTTTGGAATTTGGGATCACCAGGTGCACCAGAGAAACAATATAACACACATACTGCTGTGATTAATGACATTTCATACAGTAAGCCTACAGGAGTTCTTTTTGGCACTGTGGCCGACGACTTCACCACCCAGATTCACGACCTTCGAAGCGCGGATGATTCGCCAGCCATAAAAATTACGGAGAAACACTTACAAAATGCTATACAATTCCACCCTGAAATTAGTCACCTCTTTGCTACTGGCGGAAAAGATAACGTGGTGAATTTGTATGATGCCAGATCCGTAAAAACACCAATTAGACAGCTTTTTGGCCACAATGACCTGATTTTTGGCTTACGTTGGGATAGTTTTGATCCCTTGCAATTGTATTCGTGGGGTTTAGACAAGCGTGTGGTTTCCTGGGACTTAAATTTCATAACTGAGGAATACGCCCCACCGGTGGCTGAATCCATGGAAACTAAAAAAAAGTCAAAGCACATTGAGGACCCTTGTTTGTACTTCATACATGCGGGACACACAAATCGCATCAATGATCTTGCTATTCATCCTAGCATACCCAATCTTTTTGCGACTGTAGGCGACGATACTCTTCTTGAAATCTACCAGCCCAAAACATTGAAAAAAGGTGAGGATCAAGACGAAGATGATGGCACAGGAGACCATGATTCAGAGGAAGTTGAGGTCGATAATAAGGGTGCGGAAAACGGTTCCGATAATAAAAGTGAAGAAGCGATTTCAGATTCTAAGGAGGATGCCGATAGCGATCCTGATCAACAGATAAAAAACACCGAATTAGAAGATATTCAGCATAATGAAACCGTACACGGCCTGCGTGCACAGTTTGGTATCAATGGCAAATCTACTGCAAAGGAAGAGCATTTAAACAGCGATGTGGATATGGCGGATGGCTGATCTTTGATCATTTGAGAAAACAATTTATTCACTAACCAAGAGATTTGGAATACCACATGTGAATAAAAGCTGGGTTAAAGGCCTGAGGTAGATTAAATATAATTGACAATATTAACAGAACTTCAATGGACGGGTTTTTCAATTAGGATTTTAAAATGTGCTGATGATATCATTATTTCTCTATGCACGATTTATACACGCCGCGCCACGATAATCGCAATGCAAACAGAAATAACAGAAAAGTGAAATACATAAATAAAGAAGAGGTTCCACAATTCAATCCACGGGAGCACTCTGAAACCATAGCCATGGAAGGAAAGTATGACTCTGAATTTGAAGCAGAAGCTTTAAAAAGAAAGTCCAAGTCGCCTTCTTTACACAATGAACATGAGCCAAAAAGACTTAAACCTGAGCTGGAAGATCAGGAAAAACTGGAGGACATTGCCAAACAATATAAAAAGTTTGCGGCAGCACCCAAATTCAACCTAAATTCTGAAGAACTTTTCTGCATATGTCGTAAGCCTGATTTAGACGGAGAGTTGATGATCTCGTGCGATGGGTGTGAAGAATGGTTTCATGCAAAGTGCATGAAGATACACCCTGATTATACACAACTTCTTCACAAATTTTATTGCAAATTCTGCATGTGGAAGGGTGTGGGTGTCACTTCATGGAAAAGAAAGTGCCGTACCCCCACCTGCCTAAAGCCAATACGAATATCGAAGAAGTCAAAGTACTGCTCTGACGAGTGTGGTCAAGCTTTCTTGCTGCTGAAACTCTTCGGGTCGCAGGCTTTAAGTGACGGAGATATCACTTTTGTAGTCAATTATTGCAGAAGCTATTCTGACTTTGAGCGCTTGGGTACTACTTTTCCCGAGCTACCAGAAGTGCTACTGCAAGATATGACAAAATTTCCGAAACGAGTTCAAAAAATCCTTTCGAATATTCAGAAAATGCAAAATATTGTTGAAGCCCAACTTGATCAGACTAAATCCAAGACAACTTACATGACTAAAGTCAAGGAAATGAATGCAGCCATTAATGAAAGTATTCAGGCTTTGTTGGGGCCCTCGCAAGCCGATGAAGTCATCGCAAAATCAAAAAAGAAAAAAATTAAGAGCACCAAAATTGATCTCTGTTGTTTCCAGAAAAATCTCAATACAAATTTGTTTGAAGACACCGTAGCGTGTACAGTCAGTGATGGAGATGTAAGAGAAATTTTTAAACAAGAAATTGATCAAGCTGTGTCCCGATACAATTCCGAGATTTTGGACGGTGATATTTGTTTGCAAGACCGCAGAAAGTGTCTTCGCCATAACGGCTGGCTCAATCTTCTTTGTGACCGATTGTGGAAACAACTGGTTGAACTTCAAAACATTTTAAATAATCTACAACAAGAAAGATCTGATGCACTTCGAAATCACAGCATCTCTGTCTACGAGAAAGAAATCTAGCGCTGAAAAAAACTGGCAAGTACTATTTAAAAATGATCTTAAAACAACAAAGGTACATTGAGCGATTGAGAAAAGAGAAAAAATTATACCGTCTTGCGAGTGTAAACAAAGCATCTTTGAGACTCATCCCAGCCCCCGCTATATTCCTCATTCTCGTCGTAATGGCGTGCGAGCTTTGCTGGGGAAATGATCATTTTTGAAGCATTGCTCACCTTGAAAATTGCATTATGCCAGGGTGTAGGAATGTGCAATAAACGATCTTCTTCGTCTTGGTTATGGCATCCAGATGAACAGATTTTTGGATCCAACAACCTGATACCAAACTTGGGACCACAATTTGGGTGAGCGTGAATAGACAATCTAAGGTGAAATGGAAATACCAATTCTACCAAGTTAGAATATGCATCATTGCGCCTAATCATTTCATATGACACAAGCGAAATCATTTTCTTGAATTTTTTACCAGACATTTCTTGTGCAGCTGTTGTCTGTCCCAAGTCTTCCGACATGAACTTGTTGAATCCACGGTATAAGTAAAGCCTCGCATGACCTGGGGTCTTGATTTGCTCTCTGAGAAGATTATCGTTGTCGTCACATCCAAACATAAGAATTTTTCTGTTGACATCTGTCTCTTCATCTATTATTGTGTCCAAGTGGTGGTCAATATTAATGTCTTGTAAAAGATCAGCGATAACACCTTTCGAGCTAGACTTGAAGCAGTCGTTGAGTCCCTTAAAAAAAATTCCATCAAAATTTTTTGGCTTGACTCGCTCGTACATCTCAATTAGCTGGGCTGTGTACGTGTCCACCACATTGTCATCCACACCAATGCAATCACTAAAAACATGGCCATCGCTGACAATATAGAACTTCATTCCCGGGGCGTACACTTTGTTGACAGCTTGAACAAAATCAATAATTCTTCTAAGAGCGAGCTCCTCTCCCATGTCAGGTTTACATTCCTGAGCTTTATCACGATTTTGTGTTTTACATGGGAAAGCTGGAAGGACAGCTTCAATTGGGATTTGTCTCGAAGTAAAAAAACGAACATTTTCAATAAATGTGTCACGTCCTTCCTCCCATTTGTCAACTCTGGCTGAGTTCTTTATTGAGCTCTCGAATATTTCCGTAAATTTAACCGCAACTTCATCAAACTTTCCTGAAGCTTTCTTACTAAAGGTTAAGTCTCCATTTGCAAGAATTGTCTTCAAAAACCATAAGTCGAAAGTGGTTGGCTCGAATACTTCAGTCGCAATTCCAACAACCAAGTCTTCGTTCACGGGTCTCTCAAAAAACATCAACTCGTTTCCTCCTTTCATGTTGATGTCAAGAAATGAACCTGTTTTGTCCTTAATATTTACAGCTTGTTCGAAACAAGACCATGCCTCTTCAAGATTTTTGGTCGCTGATTTTTGGACCCGGCAACTCATGAAAAAGTCTTCGTTCCGACAATACACAAAATGTACTCTCTCGTAAACAGTCTTATCTTGAACAGTCATTGTTAACAGCTGTGATTATAAAATTAAATTTATTAGTCTGGTTCAAACTAATACTTATTGGCTTCTTATATCATCTTTATGTATTTTCTGCCCTAAACCAGCGTCGATTACGGGACGAAACTGCAAACTGACGAATACTTCCCCGTACTGAAACTCAGCCCAGTAACCGCTGCATTCTGCGATCCAATCTGTATGAGCATAACAAATAAGACACGCAGAGACTTCCGAAATTATGAGTCAAAGCAATGCCCGGAAATACGAACATTCGTGCGAGGAAGTTCTTGTCAAAATTTATTGTATACTAAGTTACCACATTTGACTAAAAAAGTCTCTTTTCTCAATTCAGTTTGTTTACTAGGTAGGTTTTTTTCTCAGCGGGGAAATTTCTCTCAATAAAGAGTCAGAGTTTTGAGATATTGTTGGCATGACATCATAGCAGATGATACAGGTGAGGAAACTCGAGTAACCATCTCTGGCGAAAAGCACTTTTTGCCTTGCAATATACGTCCAAAATTCCCAACCGAAAAAGAACATTTCAACGTTGTAAAATAAGACTCATTAAAAACTGCGTATCTGCGATTTGATATACCGGTGTTAATTTGTGCGAGAACAGATCATTAGATGACTGTCGTGATAAAGGTGCAGGCTCTGAAATTATTCGTGACTGGAGCTGTCTAGAAACTTGATCATGAAAATGTTTAAGAAGAATGAAAGAAGCCGTCCTAGACTTAGGGTTGATACCAGTTGAGCAAATAAATTGATGCTCCAATGCCCTCTCTACAGTGATACGCTTATTGACATTAATTTCAGAGCATTCTGAAATAAAAAGCTTAGCTGAATCTGGAACATCTGACCAGCACTTTTCTGGTTTAAAAAGATAATTTGCTTCGCAAATGAATTTTTTTGTTTCTGATTCCGTATCGCAGTAAAATGGCATGTATCCACACAACATAAAGTATGTTAAGATACCCACAATCCATAAATTAACTGCAAAAGTGTGCCCTTTCTGATACAAGACTTCAGGTGCTAGGTAGCTCAACGTTCCGCCCACAGATTGAACCTTCTCTCCCGGTGCCAAAATGCAAGCCTGACCAAAATCTGCAAGAAGTAGCAGATTGGCATCTGAGCATGTAGATGTAAATATGATATTCTCCGACTTAATATCCCGGTGCACAATTCGATTGCTATGCAAATACGCATTTGCGCTTAATAACACCTAGAGTATTTGGCTTGTCTCAGGACAGCCTGGTTTTCCGTGCTAAGCTCTTGTTTTTCAATAAAAAAGGACACCTCCTACAGCCAATTCTGTTGTAAGATAGGAGTGATCCGAGGTTTCGAAAATATCAGACATAAGGAGAATATTAAGATGGCCTTGCAGGATCCTTCTAAGCATATAAAATTCCCTTTATACAATCAGCTCCTTTCCATTCACGAGATTTTCACTGAATCTCTTTACAGCAGAATGAGTTCCTGTGATGCTGTTCTTGTATTCATGGACTGTCGCGTATGACCCACTACCCAAAACATTTTTAAAGAGAATACATGGGCAGGAAATACTTTGTATTTCCAGCGAGACAAGTAAGTTCTGGGAACTGACTTTGAGCTAGACTTCCTCGAAAATTAATGATCTTTGTATACAAATACGTTGATCGCTTTCAGTTTATATTATTTGATAAGTTTTAAAGGTTATTGGGTCTCAAAGGACCAAAAATAAATACGTAGAGAAATTCTGGTTTATCGCTATATGTATTCATATTCACTGCAAGATAAAGCGGGTTTTCCTGCACATATTGCCAACTTAAAGAATGCATTCTGGAATAAAAACATTTTCTACTGTCCGTAGCGCAATAGTTTTTGAGTAATTAGCCCAAAAAATTGAAAATTCATTTCGAAAAATCTGTCATTGCTACAAATATATGGAATAAAGTTTAGATGAAAATAAATTTTAAATATATGAGATGTTTAGAATTAAAATTATAAGTTAAAGATAATGCATAAGTCATATAATAATACAAATTATTAAATATGTGTGTTTATTTGATAATACTTGAAAAAACAAATTGATCCTATGAAATAAATTCCAAATTTATGAACCATTTAGACAAGAATCTATTTTAATTTTTTTCGAATGAAATATAATAGTGTTGAATATGGACTTTAATATTGGATCACACTAAAACTCTATCACGTGCCTAGTTCTTAGTCACGTGATAGGCATCGCATTTTAAATCTCAAGTTTCTTAGTGCTTTAATTTTAAAGCCTGCAAGCATGGACGGATCGAAACTAAGCATAAGCTCTTTGAAAGATAAGATTGCTTCGAAATTATCCAATGGAGACCCTTCAAATATGAATAAGGGTCGGAAGTCAGAGGCAAAAGATCAGAAGTCCGAGAAAGTGAAGAAACAAAAGCTGAAGTTAAATTCAAAAACCGAGGTTTCGCAAAAGCTGAAAAAGAAAGACAACAAAAACAAAACGAAGAAAACTGCCACAAAGGAAAATGAATCTTATGATGTTTCTCAAATCAATGAACAAGCTGAAATTCTTAGACATGAAGCCTTTGGCTTAGGTGCCACGGAAGATGATTTAAAACTAATTGAGGGTGTTGATGAAGATGCCGAGGACATTTTTGGTGAAATCCATGATGTGGATAAGGATCTTCAATCCGAGGTATCCAAATTCATGGATGGATTAGGATTCTCAGGACAAGCTGATATCATTGAAGACGATGATGTCGAGGAAGAGGAGGAGAAAGGGGAGGAGAAAGAGGAAAGGAAGGTCGAAAAGAAGGAAAATCTTGGAAGCAAAAAGTCGGAAAAACTCCCAGATATTACTCTCCAAGCATCTGAATCCAAAAAGAAACTGCAACAGGAGCAATCTAAAAAAAAGGTAGAAGTTCCGGCTACTGTCGATACGAAGGATGAACTGTCTGTTTTGGTTGCAGAAATGACGAAAGAAAAAAAAAAGGACAAACATGAAAAGATGAACAATGTTCAGTCTGTGAACTCAGAAAAGCTTCTTATCGAGTGTAGAACTGACTGGTACAACATTGTAATCCCAACTGTGGAGCAGCCAGAAAAGTTGGACCGCTTTGCTTTTGAAAGACTCATGGAAAAAGGAAAAGCCATGATTGACACCGAAAATAAAACGTACTTGACCGAGTTCACATCTAACAACTCGCAAAAACGGTTTTTGTCTCAAATTCTTTCTGACGGTACATTAAATGATAAAATTTCAGCATTGACTTTGTTGGTACAAGAAGCTCCATTACACAACTTGAAGGCGTTTGATACATTATTATCTTATTGCGAGAAAAAATCCAGAACTGCCTCTTTGCAAGCCATCAATGCTTTGAAAGATTTGTTTCTCAATGGTCTTTTGCCTGACCGAAAACTCTTATCATTTTCTAAACAAAAACTTACAAAAACTACAGATGTGAACACCTTGGCTTTGTATGTTTTTGAAGATCATTTGAAGAAAAGCTATTTTAAGTTTATCCAAGTTCTTGAATTCTTGAGCCATGACCCCATTTTGCACGTAAGAATGAATGTCGTGCTGCATATTTTCGATCTCTTAAAAGCAAAGCCCGAACAGGAGGCAAATCTATTAAGGTTGGGCGTTAACAAGCTCGGTGATGTTGAAAACAAAGTTGCCGCCAAGACGTCATATCAAATTCTTCAATTAGAGGAGACACATCCTGCTATGAAGAAAATAATCACCGATTCTGTGACGGATATGGTTCTTCAAAATAACCACGACTACCACTCGCAGTATTACACAATATTAACTCTCAATCAAACAATTTTACTGCGTGGAGACACTGATTTGGCTAATTCGTTGGTAAAAACATATTTTTCTCTTTTCGAAAAAATTCTTGTGGAATCAGATCCTTCATTGAAAGACAATACTGAAGACAAAGTTCTAGGAAAAAGTGAGACGGGAAGAAAGAACAACAGAAAAGCATTCAAGAAAGGCAAAAAAGGAGGTAAATCAGTGAAGAAAGAAGAAAAATCCGAAGAGGAAATTATTGAAGAGCGTAGTGCCAAGATGTTTTCTGCCCTTCTCACTGGTTTAAATCGTTCTTTTCCATTTGCCGACTTACCCTCAGAGATATACTCTAACCACTTGAACACATTGTACAAGATTACGCATTCTTCCAATTTCAATACGTCTGTGCAGGCTTTAGTATTGGTGCAACAAATCATTACACATCAAGATTTGGACTCATCTCGCTATTACCGTACTCTTTATGAGTCGTTAATGGATCCAAGATTGGTGAATTCGTCTAAGCAAGGTATCTATTTGAACTTATTGTTTAAGTCTTTGAAGAGCGATATCAGAAACACATCTCGTGTTTTGGCTTTTGTCAAAAGAATTCTTCAAATTTGTTGTCATTGGGTCAATGTTGGTGCAATTACAGGTATGTTTTATTTGCTCATGGAGTTGAGCAAGACTCATCCACAAATTTTAGAATTAATGGAAGCAGAAGCTGCTAGACCAGACAATCTCACTGCTGATTACAAGCTAGACATTAAAGCTGAAAATCAGGAGTACGATCCTAAGAAAAGAGACCCAGAGTACGCAAATGCTCAATACTCTAGTATGTGGGAAATCGCTCTGTTTGTGAATCATTACCATCCTTCAGTTGCTATATACGCGAGTTCTCTTATCGAAGGCAAACCCCAGGCAAAGCCTGACTTGGGACTTTTCACTTTGGCGCATTTCTTGGACAGATTTGTTTATAAAAACGTTAAACAAAAGAGCAATTTAAAAGGATCTTCTATCATGCAGCCTTTGAGTGGGGGACATCTGGGCTCAATATTGGTCAGGGCCACTAACGTTCAAACATCTGAGGTTCCCGTGAATACTGTCGACTGGCTCTCTAAAAAGGCAGATCAGATAAAGCCAGATGAAATGTTCTTCTACGACTACTTCACAAAGAATGAAAAAAAGATTCGTAGTAAAAATGCTCGCAAAGAAGACGAGGAGGATGAAGAATTTGGTGAAGATGAAGTTTGGGATGCTTTGGTCAAGCTGAAGCCTGATGTGGAAGGCTCCGACAATGACGGTTTTTCAGAATTTGATGAGGAGGACTTTGCTGATATGAGTGACATAGACGATAATGCCGAGGAACTTGAAGATTTTGCAGATGATCCTGAAGACTTCGATAACACTGGCCAATTTCAAGATAATAGTGATGTCGCAGAGGACTCTGATGAAGACGCTTTTGGAGACCTTCAAAACGACGAAGATGAAGTTAGCGATGGAGATGTCAGCATTAATGAAGACATTGACATTGAAAATGCCGAAGATATTAGAGATGAAACAAAGAAAAGAAAACTGGACAGTGAGCACAAGAAAAAGAAGAAAACAAAGATGCTGTCTTTGCCCACATTTGCATCTGCTGAAGATTATGCTCAATACTTAGGGTCTGATGATGAAATGTGACTTCATCTCTGTAGCTGAAAGAGGGTTATTTCGTTCAATTTGTACATTATTTAAGTGATTATTAAACGGATTAACAAAGAAAAGACACATATATGCCTAACAATAAAATGGTTTTGGTTTTACAATTTGTTTCGAAAACACGCGAGAGGGGTTGGTTGCACATTCTCAAATAGAAATATATACAGTAGGACTTTAAATCACTTCAAAGCATAGTAAGTTTTTGATTATATTTGAAAGTATTTTTCAACTACTCGTACGAGGAAAATTGTTTTCGCACGTTTAAACTTTGAATAATCTCTGCTCTATCATCATTCTTTTATTTTAATGACGTTTACTGTAGTTTAAGCAACGTCTTACATGAATTTCTATGAGACACATAAACTAAGCCCCGTCGCATAAATGAGAATGGTGTGCAGAAATATGCAGAATTCCGATGATTTGCCGTTTCCTTCGCTACGGAATAGACTGCGCGGCATGGAAGATCTTGGTGGAAGAAAATGTAACGGTGATCGTAGAATGTCAGCTTTGTTTGCTTCTGGTACATCGGTAATGGGTAGTTGTACTGTCCTCAATGCCATCTTTACCAATTTTTGATCGTCTATTATACTTAATTCACAAAGATGTGGCGATGTTATATATTTTCTGAGCTTTCCGGCTTCACCAACTGAATAGTTAAAAGTGTGGTATAATATTGGATTATGGGGGTTGACCTATATTTTATGGCGGGATGTGAGACAGAGCAATGGAATTAAAAAAAAATTGGGACGAGCGGAGGTAATGCATACTTAGACAATACAGAATTATGAGACATGTGTTAAACCGATAAATGATGGCACTAGGTAACTCGAGAAAAAAAGTATAGCCACTTGTTTCTTTAGAATGAGCCGATGGAGTATATAAGAAACTAGTTGGTCTACTTTTTGAGGGCACAGTTAAATCATAATGATTTACCTTATTTTTCTGACAAAATCAAAAATATTCATGCGCCGCGTCAAGTCTAGGCGTACTACATCTTACCATTTAGCTAGCCATGCCAGTGCATGCAGCAATCAATTGTGCATATTAAAAAAGTCTCTCCTGATGGCTTCCAAAATATGCCATTTTCTTTGCACATTCTTCCTACCCCTCTTCTCGCCATAATTAGGATCCACCGTCTAATAGAGGATTGTTTTGATATAAAAGAGAACCTGCTCTACTGTGACAAAATTTTGCCCCATATCCAACGTTTTTACTCCGCTCATCATATATTATGTATACCATAGTAGATGGAATAACAACAATGAATTCACCGTTTGACATTCTTGTCATTGGTCCAAAAAGTGTGGGGAAAACAACATTGATTCGAAAGTATGTTATGGGTTCACCTGATACACCGAACTTCGAACTGGCGGAATGCCTTGTTTACAAGTGTGTTGAAATGCCATGCCAATGTTTTAACCCAAGCACACTATTATTAGAAGGGACCATGAATAAACGAATATCCATATTAAACAGTTCAGCTGGTGTGGATACGTTATTGACGCAAAATTCGTACCAAGTGCACAACGCCCGGACAATGATTTTTGCTTACTCTGCGGCCAGTTCTGAGTCTTTTGAGGCCCTCGAATACACGATAAATTGCATTGAATCAGTGAAAGAATCGCTTCCACCATGTGTTATAGTGAGCCTAAAGCCAAGTCTTGACAAATTACATCAAGTCTCCTACAGCCAGGGGAAAGAATTGGCGAAAAATTGCGGAGCCTTACTGTTTGTGGAAGCTAATATCTATGACGACAGTTTAGTAGACAAAGTATTTGCTCCACTCGTCAAGTTTTTGTTTCAACAAGATGTTCATCAAAATTGTTCCGGTGTTGACTTCGAAAAGTCACCTGATTCATGTCGCTGGCCCAAAAATACAAACATCAAAGATGAAATAAATATCAAAAACGGGAATGAAAGCTCAACAAAAGCCTCTACCGAATATTTATGTGAGCAAATGATGGCTAGCTCTCACAACTTACAGAAAAGTTCTGCAACTTTGCCAAAAGAGTCGGAGTTATCAGTGCAAAGACAAACAACAGAAAAGCTTGATGGCTCTATAGATCCATCTTTGAAAAGTTCAGAATCGACTTCACGTTCAGTTCGTCATTCTCAGACATCACGATCAAAAAAAAGTAAAACTACATCAGGATGTTGTATCATAATATGAGCTCTGAGTAAAAGAGCAGGTAATTTATAGACTTCTTACATTTTTAATGATTTTCTTCAATTAGACGACTCATAATTATTATATCTTTTGCTTTAATGTAATTATTTAAACTGGCGCATCATCTGCTATGTGAGAGAAGCCGCGGAATTGCTCTTGCATTTCCGAAGTTAAGACTGTTTCCACGGGTGTCAATCTAGGAGTTTCAGATGTAAACTCTTGATCAAAATTGGAGTAGTCATGTTCACTCGTGACTTCTGGAAGATATGGTGGTTGTATGCGTAAATTCAATACATCATCAAAGTTCACATCTTGAAAGTACGGATGCTCCATAATTTCCAAAGCATCTCTTTCCCCACTGCCTAATCTATCTCTTGGCTCTTTGGTCAACAAAGCTTGTAAAATTAAGACTGTTTGACGAGGCATACTAATTGGATATCTTACATCATCATGTTCGATAGCGTTGAAGACATCATCTTCGTCATCACCTTTAAAAGGACTTTGACATAACAACATTTGGAACATCAAGACTCCGAAAGCCCACCAGTCAACAGATCTTTCGTATTGTTTACCCGCAATAATTTCTGGGGCCATAAATTCTGGAGTGCCGCAGAATGTGCCAGTAGTGCTTCTATGCCACATGTTTTCCTTGCACAATCCGTAGTCCGCAATTTTGATGTGACCTTTGGTTGTCAACAAAATATTGTCCAACTTTAAGTCTCTGTATACTATTCCATTCTCATGAAAATATTTGAGCGCCAATAATACCTCACAAGCATAGAATTTTGCTCTCTTTGCAGAGAACCTGTTTTTTTGAATGTGCCACATAAGGTCACCGCCAGAAACGTACTCCATGACAAAATAAATTCGATTTTCAGTTTGAAAACAGCAGTGTAAGTTTAAAAGAAAAGGATGCATTTCTTTATTGGCGGTGAGAAACACTCTTTTCTCTGACTTTACACTATCTGCTTCTTCATTCTCAACAATGAAATCTTTCTTAAGAACTTTTATGGCACACAACTTTGTAGTTTGTCTAGATTCTGCTAACATGACCTTTCCAAAGTTACCTTTACCTAATACCGCCAAAAATTGAAAATCGTCAAGGCCAATTTTCCTTCTTCTTTTCTTTGTTTTGCCTGATCGATTTTCGCGTGATCTACCCTCAATCTGAACTATTTCTTCGGTATGTGATGGTTGTACTTCATGTGATACAACTGTATCATTATAATTTAAGTTTTCAAATGTACCCAAACTCTTTGAGGATTTGAATGGGTTTTCAATATCATCGGGAAGAATAGTGTTGTTTTGTGGTTGGATTTGAGTTTCAAAGTCTTCCAGCTTGTTGGAAATAAATGTATAATCATAGTGCGAATGTCTATTTTTTTCCAAATCATTATCTGCCAATTGATCTTCCATAACCGGTATAGGTTTTGTTGTTCGTCTATTGTATGGAGATTCAACTGCTTCCTGTACTTGAACTTTCGTTTCAGTAGGCAATTTGAACGTTACATCCATTTCATTCTGCTCTGCAAATCCTGGGTCGGTATGATTTTGAGGCTGTAACCTGTGATAAGGATGTGATTGAGAAGAGGTTATGAGAGTTCCGCTCGAATTTTCATGTGAAGAGTGTTGTGAATTATTCGAAGTTGTCTGCAGCAATAACGTATTTTGACCACTCTTTGATGGTACAGTGAGAGCAACATTTTCTTGTGATTTGACAGGTGCTTTTGGAGGATTCGTTGACTTGATAGCCATCAACACTTTATTAGCCATCTCCATTGACATTCCACAGAAATCAGGAACCAAGTGTGTGCATTGGGTATGACACATCACACCACACTCTGAACACTTGCGAACATTTTTCTTACCCCAGGAGAGAATATATCCACAATGACAGCACCACTTTGTGCCACGATTCAGCACTGGTTCGAATCTATGAGGAATGCGGTGCTTAAATTTAATCTCGTCTTCGGTGGTTGTCCCAGACTTTGAGATACATTTTGTGACAACTTTTTGAAAACACTTTTTGTGGCACAAAAAGCGGCAGTCTTGACATTGAAATCCAGTGTATCGCAAAAATTCTCCACATAAGGCACAGCACATGATATTGTAGAATTGCTTCTGTACAAATTGATGACCATGTTGTTCAAACACTTCTTCTTTCTTCTGCTTGATAGCACCATGACGACCAAGAGCACCCATGAAAGCAGACCGACTGTGACCTGTTTCCTTTTTGAAACAAAGATTTATCAATATCTGACCCACCGGCTCGAGATTCACCCAAGCGGATATCAGAGTACTTTTTGAAGAATCACTCTGTGTTTTTTCTCTTTCTATTGAATCATCGCCAGATCCGCTATGAATCAGTCTTAGTGAATTCCCCAGTTGTGACATATGATGCTTGGATGGCGAGTACGTAGATATACTCAGAGCTGGCATCCATACATCATTTCCCATATCATTCATCACTTTCTTTTTCCGAATTTCCTCAGCTATGTCCGAAAGAAGAATCCAAGTCAAAGCAACGGGTGTGCGATGATGCCCAGACTTATCGTAGACTGTGATTTCCAATTCATGAGCCTTTTCCACTTGAAGCAGAAAGTCCTCATTGAATTTGCCATTTCGTGATCCGTTTGTCTTCGCACGTTCAACGTCATCAATTTTTATTGCAACAATGGATTCGGATTTTTTGTTGAACATGGGCAGCGCAATATGATCCACATCTCTGATGCACGTGATTTGTATGGTGAGGTGTCCTGTCAAAGGTTTTCTTGCATATTTAGGAGTGTTCATAATCTCTAAGTCCCGATTAACTTCTTCGACATCGACAAACATACCCTGATACTTTTTTAATGATCTATTCAATATCTGGATTCGTTGGTCGGACTCAAGCTTTCCTCCCTCGGCAGCGTTTGATGATGACTTGTCGCCATCCATCAAATACAAATGTGATATTTTTTCATTTGCAGAGCGATACTGATTTTCCACTTGAAGTTTGAACTGAAGTTGTTGGAGCATATATTGAATTTTGTGACCCAATGACGGACAATCATACTTGATAAGATCGAAACGTGAATATAACGGTGCAGACATGGAAGTCACGCGTGATTTTCGTGGTGAATTATCCAATTCTGGCCTTCCTTTTGCAGTGATCGAAGGGGCATCTATGACTTTGAGCTGAAGCTTGTCAAATGTTTCCTGGAGATAATCAATGTTGGACTGTGTCTCACGGATCTGTGTATTACATCGCTGAATGACTTCTTGGTTTGAGGTGTTACGTTTCACAGCTTGAAAACCTTGAATAAGTTTGATCTCTCGCTCGATCTTGCCCCTGATATCAGTGAGAACTTTCTCTTTAGACTGCAGCATTTTTTAGTGGCCTGTGCAAAGCAATTTTCCTTTAGAAGATTGTTCTTTTTTTGAATGTCAGATAGACGTCTTATGAGAATAGGTTGCGAAGCTCTCGTAACAGAAAGTACAACAAAGTAGCTCAGATGGCTGTCGTGACTTTCACTGAACGTGCTCGCAAAAACAATTCTTTGATTTCAAATAGAAGAGATGAGGAGCTGCTACTTTTAAAGAAACACAGTCCAGACCCTAATACTTGTTATTTTTTTGTTAGAAGTAACAAATGTTGTCTAATTTTGAAATATGGGCCTTTATCTTTCGTAGTTGGCCGAAATAATCATGAGATTGAAGGAGTTTGTGTTGACGAGTTTCCCCATGCGGATGTATTCAATGTATACAGTCACGTGTCATTGGATTTGGTATAAATGAATTTTGAGGCAGGACTGCGATTATTTCACGTTGCATGGTTGAACATCGCGAACAGTCAATGTGGGTAAATAATCCATTAAGAAGATATGCACTATACGGGTCTGATGAAATAATGTCTCAGAAATTTTCTGAGAGTTAGAAGAAACATAATATAAATTAGAGCCACCATATGATATATGATACTTCATTTTTTTTGCTTCTACATACTGTTGCACCTGCAGTTGCAATCGGGAACCGGGCAAATATAATGCTTACTAAACCACTCTTCGGCATGATGAGCATGATATCCATGGCTACAGCTCAAGCAAAAACTGAATTTGTTATTAAAGTCAGCATGAATAGAGCTGCCATTTGCATCTGTAGACTTTGGATCTATAGCGGAGTAAATTGGGGCCCCAAGGGTTAAAAGACAAATTGCACACCGTGGCAATTCCGAACCGCAATGAGGGCACAGGTTAAAATTGTTGTTCGTTTCTTTGAAGTTCAATCTGTGATTGAATTGTTTCATTAAAATGGATGGGTTCGGACCACCCTTTGAAGATTTTGAAGAAGTTGATGACATATTCTTTTTGCATTGTTTGCATTGTAGATAGACTTGCCGGGGGGCCGATTTGATGGTCACCACTTCAGAGGAATTCCGAGACGATTTTGTTCGTGCGACGTCAAACTTGGCTCTCTGCTTGAAATATCCCCACGAATTGAGTAGCTCTCGATAGCAATCAATCCAGTGATCTACTCTCGGGTCTTTAAAATATCTTGGAACGGCAAATTGTGCAATTAAGGCAGCCGTCTGCACATCCGAAGTCTGATCCACGTATGATTGTAAAAGATCAATTCCTCGAGGAGTTAGGCCAGTCAAAATAAGTCCTTCTAATTCCCCTTTGCTTACTACTGAATCTGCAACTCGATTGAGATAAACGTTCAAATCTTTATCAGAAAGAAATCGGATGGCAATCCCAAGTCTTTCTCTCAAGGGTAAGCTGTGTTCATCCAATACATCCCACCAGTCGTTGTCCGCAATAAAAGCAAATATAGCTCTTAAGTACGGGTTATCAAGCTCCAGTGAAAGTCTGCGGCACTGATCATTCCATGGCAGATTTATGTTGAAATTCTTATAAGCCATGTACCCAGCCACCGCCGTTGACATAAGCTGAAGACGCTCCTTTTTCGAGGCAGATAATATTTCAATAGCTCGTGGAACATCACCATGAAAGACTGACCACCCTGCCGCTTTTTCAATATGTCCTTGTCTAACAAGCTCTTCAAGTTTGTCTTCAAACTCGTGAGCCGCTAAATACCAACCGCTAACAATAAGCGATAGTTTTCTTTGCAAGGGTCTTTCGCTTGAATGGAGAACACTAATTCCAGAAGACTTTTCGCCCTTGCTAGTAGCAATCACCCTAACTGCATTAGAAAACATTTCTTCGGAAAGAGCTTTGTTTTGTTGAACCCTGTTTTGACCACGAAGTTCTTCGACACCTTTCCACATTGCAAGTACACCCACATATCCTAAGTCGGCACCCTCCTTCACCATTGTGCCCTTTTCGAGAGATTTTTTTGCCAACGTGATCCACTTCCAAGTGTTTCTCAACAGAAAAGAGGCTCCAGCACTCTCGGTGGTTTCCAAGATACTAAAGTTTTTTTCGCTGTCCACGCAATATCCACACTCCACCCGTCGCTTCATTGTAGAGCAAATATCGTTTTTCAATACGTCTGAAAGATCTAAGATTCGACGGAGCGGAATGTACACATCTTCTTCCTCTAAACGTTTCTGAGAACTTGAAATTCTTTCTGCATATGTGCTGTGTTCTCTCCGTGGTCGTACACTGGAAAGGGGCTCGGTGCTCTCTTCATCGCCAATAGTAGATATGCCTTCCTCGGAAAAATTCGGACGGGCTCCGAAGTCCTCAGTATCCTTTAGCTGGGAAGAGTTAATAGTCTGTGTAGCCTGTTCTGTAGAAGAGGAAGGCTCCAAGAACCTGGTCAAAGTTCCCTCGGGCCCCGCCACGGAGAACTCGTTGCGAGTGTTGAAGTTAAGAGCCTCCACACTCTCAGCAACAGGCATACGGAACACCAGTCCCTTTTCTCTCATGCAGACAAAGTTTGTTGATGTGTGCGACGTGGTATCTGGAGAGTAGTCAAAGGAAATTACGCGAGGTAAGTCCGTCTTGCAGTCCAAGACCAAAGCCACGAAAAGCAGGTCCTCCTGAGGATTGTAAAGCTGTATGCTCTGTTGTTTGAGTCCAGACACAACATCTGAGTTTGACGTAAACGTGGGAATGACCACATTGTTGCTTTTCGGCACGACTCCGGTATTCCATCTGCGAATGAGCTCGCCGTTAAACACCGCAGCAAACTCCCCACGTCTTATGGTCGAGTAACGGAAACAAGGTACTGTTCCTCGTCTCAGGGTGTCACTCATTAACTTAGGGAAGTAAAGTGCGGGCGATTCGGACGCCACTGAACCCTTACCAGTGGTCACAAGCTTTCTGCGATCCCAGATAGACACCAGACCATCCTCACTCATTGACGCAAACATCTGCAGCTGAAAAGTGTCCTGAGCTAACTTCATTGTACTTTTTGTGGCGACCTGGTAAATTGGTGTTGGCGACAGGTCTCGTAGATCAAATTCACGCAAGAGCTTATATCCTCCTGCCATAAGTGACATTCCGGACGGATCGCTGCTGTTAAATAACGTGGACAACGTTGCCTCGTTGGCCAAGTACCCAGTTTGCGGCCGTATGGCACGTGTGTTCTCGTCTCCTGTTGAGGCGACAAAGACCAGCGCATATTTTGTCAAGTCCCAAACCTGCAACGAGTTGTCTTGACGGGACTTGTCGAAACTGGCGGCCACAAGCAGCTGATCGTTGAAGCTTAGTGAGTTACATGGCCGGTTGTGCTTTGTTTTGAGCTGCACACTTGAGGAAATATCTTGCGTAATGTCAAATATATGGGCGTTGCCATCCATCGTGCCGACGCCCGTCCAGCCAACACGGGACTTCAAATACGCCATACACTGAATATGCTCGATGCCAGTGTGGGAATGCACTTTCATTAATTCGTTAGACTCAACACCTTGTGTCGCATGGTGTGTTTGGTAAAGCGTGACTTCGTCGCCTAATGGATTGACTGCTAGAAACCGCTGTTCGTACCCCGAGTCCCAGCCCAACGCACGAACAATGTTTCCCGCCATGGCAGATTGCTTTCAAGTCAATTAGTCACTTGTCCTTGAGAAAGGTTAGCTGGAACTAATATATACGCGCGTGCGGGTGTATGTATTGTTTAGTGTTCTGTTGGACCTGAATTCTCTCCCTCGGTCCCTCGGAAAGAAAGATGGAACAAATTACATCACCGCGCGCGTTTCGTGAAATGCATGGTCTTAGGCCACAATATTTAAAACTACACATCGATCAAAATATTAGAATATATTATAATAGATATGACGAGCCGCCAGCATGCAGTATGATGGGCGTTCTTTGTATTCAGTACCTCTTTTACTTGTTGTTGTTATTTGCACACCTTTTAGACCTACTGTTCCACAAAGGTATAGACAGCTGACTTGCGCACACTCGTAGCCTCTTCCTCTTGCTTAATGACAAATTTCACGACATCAACGAGGTTAACAAATCCACTTTTGGATCCTTTGACTCTAAGAAGGTGGACCGATGACGAATTTCCGAGGTCAATGATCTCCATTTTGAAGTGTAATTTTCGTCCTTTAAC
This sequence comes from Metschnikowia krissii, assembly GCA_030561945.1. Lineage (NCBI taxonomy): Eukaryota > Fungi > Ascomycota > Pichiomycetes > Serinales > Metschnikowiaceae > Metschnikowia > Metschnikowia krissii. Next base: position 249,192 of record JAKTYP010000060.1, on the reverse strand, counting down.
AAATCTACTGGGAATGACTCCACAGATGAGAGCGAACTCTTCGTCAATTTCCACGTTTGCCACAGATCCTTCAATTTGCTTCAATTTCATCTGATTTTTAATGATTCTCATAAGCTCCAAAGACAGAAGACTTGTGTCAATAACGTGAATTTTTAGCTCAGCTGTATTTTTGTGAGACTCGCTTCCAACTGATTCTCGTGACCCCTTCATGGACAAAGACATAAAAAATCTCTTGAACCAGCCTGGATTTGACTGCTTGTTTGACTCGGCAGCAGAGAAACGTTTCTCTTTGGATGCAGATGTCAAATTTGAAAACCGATTGTGGCCCTTTGCCTTCCCTTCCCTTTGTTCGGGGACTTTAGGTGCTTCTCTTCTAGGCTGAAGGCTTGACTTTTGTTCAATACTGGCCACATTTTGTGGTTCTATATCTCTGTAATTGTGAATTCGTGGCTCATCTGAGACTCGGTACTCTTCCTGTTGTACTGTCATCATCGGCAGAGATTTTTTCTTGATTTTCACAGTGTTATGACGACTTGGCTCTGTGGTCGTGGAGTTCATTTTAGAATGTACATCCATCGAGCTGAAAATCTGTGTTGATGCTGTTGACTTTCTTATTGAACTTGTGCTTCCATGTCGATGTGCTCTCAGCATCGATGGCTCAGCGATGGCTTCCTGGCGCTTCGTGATTAATATGTTCTGTTCAAATGCAGCCAGTGGGAGCCGGCTCCGGTTTAAATGCGAAATGCTGCGCGACGAACGACGATAGGATGTATCTTGATCTAGAGTCGAAGTATCTAAGATATGTTCCTGGGCTACGGAGGCATCGAATGATGACTTTCCAGATCCCAGGATGTCATTATCATTATTACTCGTGGAGGTTTCATTTGCTGGAGACGTATTTTTATCCTTCTGATATAAGGTCTCATACGACTTGTACATGGACTTTATAGAGCTCTCTTTCTCATCATCTCTTGAAATTGAATTGTCATTCAAAGTCTGCTCTTCTTGAAGCAGCTCTCCCGAATTATTGTGATCGGAACTCAAATAGTAGTCAGATATACCACCGTGAGGGGAAACAGTTTTAGGTTCACTTTCCTCGGGGGTGAAACTTGAGTTCATATTTATCAAACGATCAGTGAGGTTAAAATCTTCAGACATTGTTGAATCTTCGGATATAACACTGTCTTCCATGACGGTAATGTTCTTCTCTATCGCTGAATTGCGAGCTGAGTCTGTGAACTCGCCAGAACCAAGAGAAACGAAATTCGTTTGATCTTCATCTGTGTATGATTTGAGATCTGTTTTTGTCAATCTGAGACCCAAACCCGGGAAGTTCTTAGAAGAAGGGCGTTCTACCTGCCCCTGATCTCGTGGCGTAGAAAGCAACTCTTTAACATGATTCTTCTTCTTCACTGTACCGAAACTTGTGGTATTTTGTAGAATTACCGCATCAGTGGAGTCGGGCTGAGACAGAAGAAGGTTGAAAAAAGAGGATCTGGAGAACTCTGGTTGGGGAATCAAAGATATTCTTTCTTTAGGTCCTGAAAGTTTGAAAGGAGTATGCTTCTGGTTCTCTCCATTAAAAGCTGATTGAGAAAGATTCGCTGGTGAGCGTTCGCTGATGACATTAAGCATTGACCGATTGATGTTATGCGGCTTCTCAATATTTGAAAGTGTAGATAATCTTTTACCTGACATGCTGTTATGAGCGTCAATGGTATTTTCTTGCTTTGATGTTAAACTTGCATCTTCTTGAAGGATACCTGCTAAGTTCCGGGAAGAGCTAGTCTTGATAACAGAGGTCGAGCGTGAAAACGCAGAAGACAATGAAGCGGGCTGCTTCACATGAATACCTAGTTTTTGCAAGACTTTGGAATTCTTTTCATTAACGACGTTTTCTGCCTTTGCATGGGAGTTTAAAGTTTTAGCTCGCAATAAGGGACTCACACTTACTCGGGGGTCTAAAGATGAAATTGGGGTTGGAAGCGAGGCATTTCGTATGGAGTTTATCTGAGAAATTTTTTGAGAAGCTTCTTTCAGTTTTTCTTTCAATATGACCGATTGCCTTTTTGTTTCCTCCTTAAGATAATTGAAAGAATCAGTTTGATTATTAACGTTGGCTTTGGGAAGATAAGTTGTTTGGTTTTGCATTATTTCATGTTGCATCTCGTTTTCAGACTCATATATATCTTCTTTGTTAAAAGACAAAAGATTCAAAGAGGCTTTGCTTGAGCGACTGGTTATAACTTTCAGATTATTTTTGCCTTCATCGATTGGTTGACTTCGAGGTTTATGAGGGTTTGCTGAACGCTTGCTGTTCTTGTCACTATCAAAAGTTTCCTGGAAGATTTGTTGAAAAGTCAGCAGGGGTTTATTTGTATGCAAGTTTTCTTGATCCTCTGTGGCATCATTCATGATTTCAATGAAAGCAGGGGTAAGCTTCCTGCTTATTGGTTTGGAATCCTTCAACTTCACCAAATGAATTTGTTTGCTCAGGGTAGACCTGCTGCTCTTTGCTTTCAAAGTTGAAGTTGACGTTGTTCTCGAGATAACATTATTTTTTCGAGTTGTCAACTTCTTGGCGGAGTTTGATGCTGTGAACGATGAGTTCGTGATGTTTCTGAGCGCTTTTTTCCTCCCATGAGTTGGACTTGAAGATGTAGACCGTGTTTCACTTTTTGAAGACCTCGTAACAGAGGTGGACTTATGGAGTTCATGCTTGGAATCAGATGCTGTTAAGTCGGAATCGTCATCGATATAATTGGTTGTGCTCGAATTGAACAGGTGGGTGTCGCGATACTTCATGAGCAAAAAATAAAACATCTTTTCCGGAGTGTTCAGTGAGGATAATAAGCGTCTCCGAACCTTTTCCTCTGGACAATTATGGAAGAGAATACATAAATTCCTTAAAATTTCGGTGTCTATTTCTCCAATAGAAGAAATCGATCTGATACTAGACAGCGAAATAATTGAGTCGTTCGACATAGCGGCCGGTGTATCGGGGTATTTTTTCAAAAGTGGATGCATGAGAATATTTTCAATAGATATTCTATCTGATGGGTTTACTTGCAACATTTTGGATATGAGATCTTTTGCTTCCCAGGAGATTTCTTTTGGCATGATGAACTTGCCGTTCTGCACTTTCATGAGCAATTTTCGAATATTTTCATCGTCAAAAGGAAGATGACCAGTGAGAAGTGCAAATAAGATAATACCGCAAGACCAAATGTCGGATGGAGCACCGTGATAATTTTCACCCGCAACAATTTCCGGTGAAGCATAGTGCGGGGAACCACATGAAGTCTCTAAAAGTTTCTTGTCAATTTCCAATGCTGCCATTCCAAAATCTGCGATCTTAATATTCTTGTTGAAGTCCAATAGCAAGTTCTCTGGCTTCAAGTCACGATGACAAATGTTAAATTGGTGCAAGTAGGCAATCCCATGGATGATTTGTTTGAAATAACTCACTGCCTCAAACTCCAGCAATTTGCCTCGCTTGATAAGATAATCAAATAGTTCGCCGCCCTCGATATACTCTAAGATAAGATAGAGATCGTTTTTATTTTCCCACACATCGTACAATCCCATAATGTTAGGGTGCGCGATAAGCTTCATTATAATGATCTCACGTTCAATGCCATAGGGTAAGCGCGTGGGGTCATTATTTTTATACTTTGGGTTTTCAAGTTTCTTGAAATTCAGTTTAGGGACAATTTTCACCGCTGCCAACTTGCCCGTGTGGACATTTTTAGCTAAGCGAACGCGACCAGTTGATCCACGGCCTAGTGTACGTCCGAGCTTCCATGGACCAATTTTGTTTTGGGCCCGTCTCTTTTTAGAGGAAGAATTTGTGTTTGTGGAGATCTGGGATAATCTCTTTGTGGCATTGGTCACAGACTCAACAACTTTATCTACCTTTGGCAGCGTGGCCGTATCAAGGATGTTTCTGGACGTATGTTGGATTACAGCAGTCATGTCTTCAGTGGTAAGTTATGAGCCAAAAAAAAAAAAATTGGTTTGTTTGGTTAATATTTTGTTTCTGCTGTGGTTGAGATCACAAAATCTGCGAGAGAATTTTTGAACAAATAGATCTTGACTTCCTAGGGATGCGGAAGCGATGAATATCGGATAGATCGTGAGGCGGGATCTCTCTCTCGAAAAAAAAAACAACGACAACTACAACAACAAATACTAGCGATGGGTTCAAAGGGAGACGAAGAACACAGAGTATTCGTGTTGATGTGCCAAGATGAAAAAGCGAAGGTAGGGGAACAAAGAGCTCTGGGGCAAAAGTGTAAGGTGCGCGACAAGGCCCCGATGGATGATTGGGAGAGGATTGTTCGTAGAAAGCCCGAGATAAAACCTGCAAAAACAAAAGAATCCAAGCACAAACGCTGAGAATCTAAGCCGAAAGGAAGGGTAGAAGTACCGATGGCGTCTGTCTCTGGAATGGACGATATGGGCGAAGTTGTTGCACGTATATAGAAGATAAAAAACACGCAGAAGGCGTTGAGACGTGTATTGCTTGGGCGAGAGCAGGCAGCAAGACATGTTTGGGCGAACGCAGGCAGCGAGGCCTGCCTGCGCTGTATACAAGACATTCGCACCAAGGTAAACAAACACTGGGACGTCACCACCAGCGCGCCGTGCAGGACGGTCAACAAAGAAACAACTCGTGAACGCGACTTTAGGTCTAACCACGCCACCGCCTCAAGGGAATTGGTTCCATACGGCCTGCGGCCCCTCGTGGCCAGCTTATAAGTGGTACTCTTCAGGGCGCGTCTCGAAATGTATTTTCTCTGGCGAGCCTAATCCGACCTGGGGTTTTTTTTTCTGTACTTATCTTTTGCTTTTCTTCTTTCCTCCAAGCGCACAACCAAATGTGCTCGCAGCATAGTATCTCGGTCGAGAGAAGGTATTAATTATAATATTGCCCTGCATGCAAGTATCGATTGCATCCTCCGGGCCTCTCACAAAACCTAACGAAAACTCGGGTGGGCCTGGTTGATATATAGGTCCACCGGAAGATACCGTTTCAAGAATATTGAGACAGGTAAAAAAAAATTACGAAATATTAAAAGAAAAAAAAAACTCGATTCCACTGGCAGGGACAAAACACCACGTCCACTTTGCAACGTGATGTTGGTCGTTGCGGGCAGGCCTTTCGAAGGTGCCAGCCCAATTTATTTCTAACCTGAATCGCAGGCGCGCGAGCCCGCGTCCGGTACCAGCGTTCGTATTGGTGCTCGTGTCAAATGTGCTGGGCGCAGCGCGGGTTCCCTGTCCCTATCGCCGCCTGGGCTCGCCACCCAGAACATGCTCATGAAGCAATGCCGTATACGCCGAGCCGTTCGGGTATAAAACCTGCCTATGGGGTGGGCACGGGCACAAGCGCGTTTGGGCACTGGTGTGGATCTGTAGCCCGCCATTATGCAAATGGAGGGGAGGGTTGGCTTGCACTATGGCCGTGCAAAATATACATGGGACCCTCCGAGCACCCAAGAGTATTTCATGGTTTCGCGCCAGCACGTTCGTGAGCGGCACGGGGAGGCGGCGAAGGAGAGGCTCCGCCTCTACCTCCCGTGCGCCCGCTAGGGTTGGGGCTCGTGACTTCAAGCGCAGGACGGCACTAACTGTCGGGCGCGCAGCATTAATGATTAATGATTAGTGATTAATGGTTAATCCCCAACCATCAAAATGCAATCGCCCTGATTCTGGTCCCGTAGCACGTGCTCAGACTTGCCAAAAAAACTTTGTCGACCCTGAACAGAAAACGTATGGTGGTTGCCGCCTGCTTGCTGGGGAGAGTAGAATGAGACGTCTTGGTGCCCTTTGCCAAATGGTCCTCTCCCAGTCGTATGTTTCGCATGCCTCGGGCTCGCAACGGGTCCACACGTACGTGCTTTTTTTTTTTTTTTTGCACAAAACAATTGGGGTGGCCCCAACGTGCCAAGTTGTAAATCTGGGATTAAGCGCCTGTCTCCGATTTGGTTATTCTATAATGAAAGCCAGTCGACTTGGATCGGGATCAGCGATAGTGGGTGTGCCGCAAAAGATAAGTGAGTGGGTGAGCGAGAAAACAATTTGAAAACCCTGGCGCGTGCGCCTTCGTGCAGTATACGTAGCGTTGTTGTGGCCCATATGAACGTCGATGCTTGTTTTTCTCCTATTGCAGAAAAGAAAGCAAGGAGCAAAAAGCAAAAAAAAAAAGGGCAAAGGGCAAAGAGCTGAAAGAAGAAAGAAAGAAAGAAGAAAGCACAGAAGAAGAACAAAGGGGTCCGCAATAAGAGACCCAAGGCCCAATTGTAGAGACAATTGACTTGCAAGAAGAATGGATAGCGTGCATACTAGACACTTGACATGAAGGATGACTGCATGTACGGTGCCTGGGCACTGGTTTAGACTCAATCGCGGTATTGTTCCGAGTGCTTGCACCGTCCAAATATATGCTACCGTCAGTGGAGCTAAGACAAGTAGTGCTCCCCACAAGGAGGCAAGGATACTTCACGAAATCAGGTGGCACCTCTCTGCACTTCCGTGGTGGTCCAGCGATCTAACAGTGGGCCCATCTTCAAGCTCGTATCCGGCAAGCACGTTGCCTCCCACAAGTCTTGCATCTATCGGTAGCGGACCCGTGAACCAAATCAGGCTCACTAATTTTTCGTATTCACGGCCGTGCTCTTCGTGCAAAATAGAAGATACAGCCATTGCAAATACTTAAACTTGGTGAAAAACCTAGTAGACCCTTTGGGTTATTAAACAAGAGCTGCGCGCCGCGCGCGTTCCATGTGCCATCGCGAGCCCTTAGCACACATTGTTTTTTTTTTTTTTTTTTTTTTTGGTTTCCTGAAGATGGCCACGAACACAAAAGAAAGGTGGGAAGGGTTCCCGGTTTTGTTTGCTCTAAACCGTAGTAATAATGTTGTCTAGACCCCAGCTCCTTGGTCTAGTGCACAGCGCCCTTGCGGACTATTACATAATATCGCAATCGAAAAAGCATCGCGTAGTGGTTTCTAGGTTCTGGAAAAAATATATATATACATCATGGTGCATAACCTATGGCCAATCTATCCACACCATACGAGCTTGGTTAGGTTGTTTCGAGCTAAACATTGTAGTTTAGCAATAGAGAACAAAAAGAAGTCCCTGCATTGGATTAAATAAAAAAGTTCTTTTTTAAAAAAAAAAAGAAAGAAAAAAAGAAAGAAAGAAAGAAAGAAAGAAAGAGCGCTTCCTTATTTTTTTTTCAAAATGCCACTCTCGGCACTTATGAAAGACAACAATTATTTTTGTTGCACCAAAGTATTAAAATTAAAGCCGGTCAGAACAAGTCGAAACGAAATACGCGGTCAATTATAGGCCGCAGAATTGTGCCTCATTTTTTTTTTACTCCCATGTTTCTTGCTTGTCTCCTATAATTGACATTACTTCACAATAAGAGCCCGTGCACCGTCTCTTTAACCCCGCCTCACACTACTGTTTATTACACGCGCCTTGCATTGCGAGAAAATGGTGGCTCCTTCAGGGCCGAAGCCCAAACCTCTCTGCCTAAATCAAATCCATAAAATAGCCAAAACGAAAACAAATGCTCAAAGTTACTAATTTGATATCAGGAAGAATCCACATGTTTGTTTCACTTTTAAATACATCCTGAGAGTGTTTTTGTGACCTTGCAACTACATCACCAGGTGCTCATGGCATCTGCGGAACATAATATATTGCAAATAAATGGTATGCCGAAAGAAGACGGGACACGCTTCAAAACAGAACCATTTTGCGAGCAGCCGTCTCCACTAGAACTTAATTTCCACAACAGTCCTCTGCCCCTTATCGACCTCATCATGTTCAGAAAAAATACCTCTCCTTTTTTTCAGAATGGGCCACCCAGCACGGCAGTGCCCGGCACGTGCCTTCGCCCCGCGCATGGCCTAGGTCACTGGTGCGACCTCTCCCCCATAAAACCTAGGTACCTAAACACCAGGATGCTCAAGTTCAAAAACAAGTTCAAGTTTGGATCCCTGGACAAGGAGACCGTCAGACCCATTGACTCCGACACCCATCTGTCTACGCGGCTTTCGCCGGCGTCGGCCCACGCGTCTTTACCCGAGCTCCAGAAACTCAGCCTCACGGAGCCCAGCCAGTCGACGACGGCGACATCGTCCGCCAAAGCTACCCCGGTTTCACTGAATCTGTGCGCCTCAGCACTAGACCAGCCGCCAACGGTGATGGCGCTGAACCCCGGCGTGCTCATTGTCAAGATCTACCGTCTGCAGCACGTCCAGCTCCCGATTCGCATCAAGAACGATAAGCAGATCATGCAGGCGTTAGCACAGAATACCAACGACGCGAACGTGCTGGCTGTATTGAGCAAGAGGCTCACAGACTTGGCAAAAGACGAACTTACTGCAACAAGCGAGGCGCTGGGGCATGCGCCGGAGCTTTTAGAGGGGCATCAAGCAGCTCTGCTCCTTCCGTCAAACATTAACATCCCAAACAGCGCGGGCGAGCGCACAATGAAACCGCTTCTCTTTATGACAGTGGAGTTTGACAACAATATGATCATGATTGAGTCTCGCAAAGGTAGCGTTGACTCGTGCCAATGGGACCGTGTTATGACGTTCGACGTGACTAAGATGGTTGCGCACTCGCAAACAAGCGCCAACTTTTTAAACATCAATCTCTATATCCGTTTGCCGAATCGCTTGGTGCCCGAACTGGAACGTCTGGAAAAGATTGACTTGTTCACGGTCAGCAACTCCTACTCTTTTGGGGACTTGCAGATCGGCCTGATAAAGTTGCCGTTGAATCTCCGCTGCCACACCAAGGCCGTGCGGCTCATTGACCACGAGTTTCTTAAATTCATGACAAATTTAGACGCAGTCGATGAGATGGGCGATATCTCCGTAAGTATCGACTTTAAACCCCAGCTAAAGACCAACCTCTCCATTGAAGATTTTGACTTGCTCAAAGTCATCGGGAAGGGTTCTTTTGGTAAGGTTATGCAAGTCATGAAGAAAGACACTAAACAGATCTATGCATTAAAGACTTTGCGCAAACAGCACATTGTCTCTCGCATGGAGGTCACCCACACTTTGGCCGAGCGTACAGTGTTGGCTCGTATCAACAACCCGTTCATTGTTCCACTCAAGTTCTCCTTTCAAAGCCCAGAAAAACTCTATCTTGTTTTGTCGTTCATCAATGGTGGCGAGCTATTTTATCATTTACAAAAGTCGGGAAAATTCACCATGGACAGATCCAGGTTCTACATTGCTGAGTTACTTACTGCTCTTGAAAGTCTCCATGATTTAGATGTCATCTACAGAGACCTCAAGCCCGAAAATATCTTGATAGATTATCAGGGACATATTGCATTGTGTGACTTTGGTTTGTGCAAACTCAACATGTCTAATGATGACAAGACCAACACATTTTGCGGCACGCCCGAGTATTTGGCACCGGAGTTGCTCTTGAACCAAGGTTACACCAGGAGTGTCGACTGGTGGACTCTTGGAACACTTCTCTACGAGATGTTGACAGGCTTACCTCCGTTTTATGACGACGATGTCTCCACCATGTATAAAAAGATTTTGCAGAATCCTCTCAAATTCCCAAGTTTCTTAGTGGGAACTGATGCGGAAGATTTGCTCCAGAAGTTGTTGCAAAAGGATGCATCTCGAAGATTAAGCGACGCGCCCTCTATTAAGAACCATCCGTTTTTTGCAAATATAAACTGGCAGAAGCTCTTGGATAAAGGTTATATGCCTCCTTTCAAACCCACAGTCAATGGCTTTTTGGACACCTCTAATTTTGATCAAGACTTTACAAATGAGCGGCCACAAGACTCTGTGGTGGATGACTTCCTCAGTGAGTCTGTGCAAAAACAATTTGGTGGTTGGACTTATAATGGGGAGACAGTCCTTTAAAAAAATTCTCTCCTAAATATGCCGTGATGTGCTGTGTGGGGTGTCGTCATCCTCTTTGAAATATGTCGTGTCATGGTTGTGTGAATGCATATTGAAAGATTTCCTGAGCCACCGGGTGCAAAGGTTACGTTTGGATGATGAGTGTTGAAAAAAGACATTGTGTGCAGTATCTTGAAGAATTTCCATTTCGCACTTGAGCTTCTGACATCTCGTTATAGGAAAATCTTACGACATTCGCCTCGTTTCCATCAAACGATTAAATTCACGACAAACCTTGCTACGCAAACCTCAAAACTCACGGATATCCATATCAGCTTATAAAATTATTTCCAAAGACTGCTTGAATACATTTTTTTGTACGTGCTTCTAACATTTCTGATCGCATAGTCGTATGTTTCGCATCGCATCATATAGAGTGCTGCTATTGCGTTCATTGAGACGTGGAGAAGGTGGGTCTGCCCGAGGCCGCCGTTCAACAAGTACTTTTGCTATCCCCAAAGCACTGGATTCTGCTCCGATATTATCAAACAAGAAAGAGCTGTCCTTTATTCCGTCTTTGGTAGAGGAACTTCGAACCACTCGCGATGAATCTTCAGGAAATCCAAAATTTGCAACTAAATCATTCAACGAAATTGAGTCCTCAAAATTCGAAATAACAGAGCGTCAGAAGACACCCGAGCCGTGGTCATCTTCGTATGACCCAGTAACAAGGTCCCCATTCGCGAAGGATGTGGTTCATCTACAGTCTTTGCTTGAGGCACTTTTGGCCAGCAGGAACTACGCTCGGGCTGAAAATATTTTAGTGGCGATTCATCCACTTTTGGAAGGTTCTAGACAATTCAACGGCTTGGTGAACAAGTATTTGGAAACTTACGCTATGGATGAGCTCATTACTCTTGAAGAGATAAATAAATTTCTCAAACAAATGTCTCAAAAGTTTCTGATCAAACCAGATGACCGCACATATGCCATTTTAATTTCGAAATCATTACGTGAAAATGGCGACTACATGTCCATTGTGTTGAGAACATTTGCTATTCCTAGATTGACTAAAAGAGTTTTGTCTCATATTGATATTTTGACTCCTAGCGATCTTGCTACCATATTCAAGAATCCAGAAATAAAAGAGCAACATGTTGCTTCCGATTTGAAGATTCTTTTCGATGAAGTTAGAAATACATCAGGTACTAGCGAAGAAGCTGATTTACCCGAATACTTCAAAAAGCAAGATGTTCAAGCGCCCATTCTTGATACTGGATCCACTGCTCTCCGCTCAGTTGACTCTTTTGGATTAAAGGTAATCAGACACACTCTCCTTGGACTTGCGGGTAAAGAAGACATAGACCTTCAAAATATTCTCGAAGATTTGAATAATGAAAACTCGCAGCACCTTCTACACAATTTGAGTAACAGCAAGAAAAGAAACTTTCATGAGATTTACAAGTCGTTGAAAACTGAAGAGGACAAAAAGAAATTTTCTGAAGCACTCGAACTTTACAATCAGAAAAGACAGCGTGAATTGGAGAGTAAAGGTATTGATGGGGCTCGTGAAAAATGGAAGTTCGAGTTTGAAGATATGAAAAAACGGGGCGGACTTAAATTAAGCAAAAATTTGAATGTGCTCCTATACATCTGGTATCAGGACATGCTTCCACTTGTGCAAGAAGAAGCGAGTCTTTGCCAAAAGCTTTTGGCAGATGAAATTGATCTCGCTCTGTTAGGAGCTGAGGAAAAACAACAAATGAAAGATCGTTCTTATTATGCACCCTTCTTGGTTTTGATACCCCCCAAAAAGTTGACTGTCATTACAGTTTTAGAGTTACTAAAGTTAAATTCCACGGGTGGTATTGTGGATGGCATGAGAACAGCCAGAGCTGTCATTTCGGTCGGCAAAGCTATCGAACTAGAATATCGTTCCCAAATTTTGGTTAAGACACAGCAGCGCTTTTTACAGGGTAAAGGCTCTGCTCATTGGAATAAAGTACTAAAGTCCAAAAAGATTGAACAGGCTTCCGAATTCTCTGATCAGGACTGGGACTATCCCGTGTACGCCAAATTAGGATCTGTATTAACCAGTTACTTATTACATGTGGCTAAAGTACCTGTCACTGGTGTGGATCCTACCACAGGGCAAAAGATCCAGGGGATGCAACCTGCTTTTCATCACACTCATCAATTTGTGCATGGACAGAAGCTTGGTGTTATTAAATTGCACAAACAGTTGGTTAGCTTGCTCGCTAGCAACACAAATGTAAACTCTGTGCAGCCTCAGCTTCTACCAATGTTAATTGCTCCTCTTGAGTGGACTAATCACAGGTCAGGAGGCTACCACTATTCTCCTAGCACACTTGTTAGAATTAAAGATTCGGCAGAAACAATCGCTTATGTCAAGGCAGCTTCTGACAGTGGGAAATTAGATGATATCTACAATGGTTTGAATGTCTTGGGAAGAACCGCGTGGAGTATTAACGCCAAAGTTCTTGAAGTAATATCGCATTACTGGAATACGGGCAAGGAGTTCTTAGATATTCCACCAATTATGGAAGATCCTGAACTTCCAGAACCTTTGCCTTATAATGCCGAGCCTCTCGATAAAGTTTTATACGCGAAAAAGATTCGGCATATTCTTAACCAAGCTGCGTCCTTCCGATCCCAAAGGTGTGATACCAACTACAAATTGGAAATTGCTAGAGCATATGTTGGCGAGAAAATGTATTTCCCCCATAACGTCGATTTTCGAGGCAGAGCATACCCTTTACCACCGCATCTTAACCATCTTGGTAATGACTTGACCAGATCCTTATTCGTTTTCTGGGAAGGAGTCCAGCTTGGTGAGACAGGGTTGAAATGGCTAAAAATTCATTTGGCCAATTTATATGGTTATGACAAGGCTTCTTTAGACGAGAGAGTTAGTTTTGTTGACGAGAACTTGAAGTCTATCTGCAACGTTGCCGAAGACCCTATTGCACACGAGGAATGGTGGTCGAAGGCAGATAAACCGTGGCAAGTTTTAAGTGTCTGTTTTGAGTTGAATGAAGCATACAAGCTTTCTGACCCTACGCAGTACGTTTCATACATTCCTGTACACCAGGATGGAACTTGTAACGGTCTTCAGCACTACGCTGCATTGGGTGGTGATATAGAAGGTGCCAAACAAGTAAACTTGGTACCTTCGGATAGACCTCAAGATGTTTATAAGTTCGTGGCAAGTCTTGTGGAAAAAAGGTTGGAAGTGGAAGCCTCAACAGGCAAGGAGGAGGCTATTTTCTTGAAAGGCAAGATTTCGAGAAAGATTGTCAAACAAACAGTGATGACTAATGTATACGGTGTCACATTTGTTGGTGCTGTGGCCCAAATTGAGAAACAGCTTACACTGTTCTATGAAAAGGACGACTACTCTACCGTGCAGAAACATGCTCGCTACCTTACGAGCTTAGTCTTTGCATCGATTAGAGAGTTATTCGAAGGTGCTCACTTGATCCAAGATTGGTTAGGTGAATCAGCCAAGCGTATTTCCAAGTCCGTGAGAATTGACTATAACGACAAGAGTGCGTCTGAAGCTAAAAAACCAAACCACCTCTCATCTGTGATTTGGACTACGCCTCTTGGATTACCATGTGTTCAGCCATACAGGGTGACTCAAAACCAGGTGGTATCAACAAACTTGCAAGATATTTCTATCTCTGATCCATGGAAAGCGACCCAAGTAGACGCAAGAAAGCAACTGACGGCATTTCCACCAAATTTCATCCATTCACTTGATGCTACTCACATGTTGATGACTGCTATGGCTTGTGGAGAGGAGGGATTGAGTTTTGCATCTGTGCATGATTCATACTGGACTCATGCTGCAAATGTGGATCGGATGAATATCAATATTCGACAAGCGTTTGTTAAGTTGCATGAAGAAAGTTTAATCGTGAAGCTCCGCGATGAGTTTGAAAAGAGATACAAAGGCTTTTTGCAGGTTGTGTTTATCCCTGGGGACCACGAGCTCGCAAATAAAGTTAAAAAAATCAGAAGAGACATTGTTAAGGAGTTAAAACGGGCTCTCACGGTTGCTGATGAAATTTTTATTGAGCGGAAAAGACAGGAACTCTTACAATCACCTGATGCTACGAAACAACAATTGGGTCGGGAGATGGTGACTACTGTGAGTGTTGCTGAAGAATACGACGTATCGAATTTCACAATTACATCCGGAAAAAATAAGGCTATTCAGGTGTTGGTGCCATTGAAGTTCCCAAAAATTCCAGAGAGAGGCTCGTTGGATGTTCAAGTTGTGAAGGACTCGCCATATTTCTTTTCGTAAGAATTGTTAGGCTACATGAGGAATGTTTGCCAGTAAGAGAAAAGAACAAACAAAAATAGGAAAACAGTAAGTATTGTTGAAGTCTATTTTGTTCTTTGGCCACGAAATTTATTCCAGGTTTGTACATAGAAAAAATAATTGAATGAATTCATGGCGTGCTATTGATCTTTTAACTCTTAGTAAAATGCATAGAAAAAACTATATTATCTTTCCTTGTTGCTCAAAGTTTTCAATTAATGGCAACAAAGGGGTGAGTTCGGATCTTTCAATCAAGTTAAATTCCTTACACACACTTATAAAGTGAGCAAAGAAGGAATTCCAGTGCGCTTCCAAAGATAAGTGCACAAATTTATCAAAGTGGTTGTGGTAAATGTGTGCAAAAATTCTAAACATTTGCCTGGCAATATTTTTGCAATCTTTGACAAGTGTCGGTGGAAATGCGCCGCCGTTTCTTGTAGGAAATACACTTTGGTCATTGAGTTTGTTCGAAATCCACGTCAAGACGTAGTCGATGTATTGGCAAGCTGGAAGATTTACTGCCTGACCCAGTGCATCCTTCCACATATAATTTGTATCTGGTCCCGCATTCATTGTGGGATACTGTTCAGGGGTCACGTATTCGGAAATTACACCGTAGAATTGGTTGAGATTTCCATATATCTCGAATATGCTAAGCGAAAGCCACTCGCCGTAATCGACATACTTGGGAAGTTGCACTATGGTTTTAAACGAGCCTTTTACTAAGGCTGTCTTCACAAACGGTTGACATAGGAATAAAGGAAGTTCTTCTTGTGATTGATCAGAGCTGATGGTTGAACTTCTTTGAGGCAGTCGCGAGCGTTGTTGTCTTGTGCTCTTCGTGGGAGACAGGGGTGCGAACTGAATCACAGAATTTCTCTGTTTGGAGGGAGAGTTCCGCCCAGAGCCTTGAGGCCTTCGAAGTGGCAGTGTTGATCCTACGGGATTTTGATATAAAATGCTTTGTGGCTCGTAGTCCTTCTTATTTTTTTTCGTTGAGCGACCAAACCCCCTGATTGTATTTAAGAATGACATTACTTAGTCGTAAATCAAGATATCAACCGCGCGATAACTAGTGATCAAGATATAGGCTAGTGTTTTTAATTTCTGACTCTCCTTGTGAGTTAGATTTGGGTTGTTACTCTTAAAGTCTGTTGATTTGCGTGAAGAAAAATTGTGATGGAAGTCCTCGGATGTCGCGTAGAAATAGCTCCTAGGGGTTGTGGTCTGAAATTTGTATTTTTGTTTCCTGTGAGTTTCTATAAGTTTTCTTGAGGTTCTCTCGAGATTTACTTAATAGTCCTGTTATATTAATTTTCGTGCAGTTAGTTGGTGATGTTTTCAATCGTTGCTGTTAAATGACAGGTGTCTGCGCTGTTGTACGGGAGAGTGAAGTCGCGTCAAAACTTACGGATCAATGAAGCCGGTGTGCACCTACACGTTTTAACGTGAGCGCGAAAACTAAAACAGAAATTGGAACATTGTAGCATGCGTAAAATAGCTTGATCCCCTATGTTTTCTTTACGCCCATGCTTACCAATTCTGTTTTTTTTTTTCATTCATTTATTTATAAGAAGCTGGATATGGGAGAAGAAACAACTAGATAGTGTAGTTTGCGGAACTCAATTCAATACATGTGTGAAAAACATATAATTCCCTGTTGTGTTAAAATCATTGACGGTCAATCTAAAACGGGTATCTTTTAATGCATAAATATATTCTTAAAGACCAAGATCAGAAACACCTATAAAACTCAATGAAAGCCACCAAGAGACTCTCCCATCTTAATTTTTTGACCTACCTCAAGGTCAAATTGGAAATCATCAGGGGCTTCAAACACAAGAACAACTGTTGAGCCCAATTTAAAACCACCAACCTCCTCTCCTTTAGTCAATGGAAAACCTCCCAATAAGGAGCTAGCACCAGTATAAGTTGCCTCGTAGACAGTATTCTTTCTCAATTTTTTTTGTTTGACTTGCAGTTTTGAGTTATTTTCTTCAACACCAGAGTTACTACTCAGACTTGAATCACTATTACTACCACTTAAAAGAGATGTTTTCTCGCCAGGAGGATTACTCGAAAGATGTTGTCTCAGATAAACTTCATGCTCATAGATATCATTGGTCTTCAAATCTTTATCGAAGTTGACAACTATACTTCCAACGTTTGTTGCTCCAACTGGAATCATGGAGAAGAAACCATACTTCCAATAGCCAAGCAAAGCGACTCTCTCATTGAGTACAAACAAGCCTTGTAAAGTCTTTTGGAAGAAAGGTGCAACCGAAAAAAGCTCACCAATAAAGTGTCTTCTTAAGGTAGTCACCCAGTTGGTGGGCGAGTGATAACGGTGGTAATCGCCAGGTGCCAAGTAAATGACAGCAAAATATAAGTTATTGTGAGTGCTATGGCTTAGTCTCTCAAATGGCGTGGGCGTCAAGTTTTGAGCAACCTGTAAATTCTTGCTAAAAGAAGGTTTGGAACTCTCAGCCGTACCGTCTCCTTTATCCCGAAACTTTAAATCATTTTTATGGTGAGTGTTTTCATCTTCACCGCCCACAATGTCATCCAAGGTATATGAGATCCCATTCAAGTTTGCAAATTCTTGGTCCCTCTTTACAACAGCTTCATGCGTGCAGTCATGGTCGAACTTCAACAGATGTCTAGGAGCCGCTAAACGCTTTGTAGATAAGCCAAGCAATGCGTCAATTGAATAAGTCATTCCTTTGACTTGTTCGATTTCACCATTCTCAATTACACCAAACTTGAGCACTTTTCCATCTGCAGGTGATACTAACTCCGTATCAGCTAACGGACGTACTCCAGCTTTCAATTTTCTGTAAAAAAAATCTGAAAGATTAGGATACGTGGTCAAATCTGGCTCCTCCATTTCTTCCAAGTTCACACCAAATATAGCGGAATAGAGCCTGTACGAAGGGGACCTGAGCCACACAGGCAACTGAATACTGTTGACCTGGCCCCATAATCTGGATATCGTTTTCAAAGGAAGTGTGGAGTACGCATATAACTGCCAAGACTGAGGTTTAATGGTATATTGACTGAAAGGTTCGGCATCATCGAATTCATCGTACGACTTTCTCTCGTACATAATCTTAGCAGCCACACCCCCCAAGACAACCGTCAAGGACGTTAACGTCCACCAACGAACAAATCTTCTCCTTTCCTTTCTTTGTTTTCTGGCCTCATCTGAAAAATACCTTTTATGAAAGTTTTTTGTCTTGGACTTCAAGCTCAGAGGGGCGCTGGAAATACCTCTCTTAGAAAGAGCGATTCCTGGTAATCGAATGCTCCTACTGCCCTTACTCCACGACGAATAAAAAAAAGCTGTTTTCTTTGGTCTCGGAATTCTGGGCAAAGAGCCTCCCCTGTAACCACCCCATAACCTGCGTTGTCTGGTTTGTGCATTATCATGAAACAGTTTCTGAAAGTCTACTTCCGCAACTGACGATGCTCTTGATAGCGGCTGAGTGATGTTCATTACCTGGGGACCATTGACAAATGGAGAGTGGGGATAGAGCTTGCGTTTCATAATGGACGCGTCGCTATTAAAAAGTCTTGGGCGATACACCATCCTTAATTTTTTTTTTTTTAAAAAAAAGAGGGAGAACCGGATAGGTAATCTAAATACAGCTGAGTGATGACCCGACCGCTTTTGTTGGTTTTGACCTTAAATTGAAAGAATGAAGTATGCGTAAAAAAACACGTGGACACCAGATTTCAAACTCAATAAGCCGAACTAAAATCACACGATGGGTGCGGGAATTTTTCAAAGCGGAGCGGTACACCTCAATCAAGAATCGCGCTCCTGTGTTCCTGTGTTCCTGTATGCAAGATTTCAAAATGTGATTTTTATGTATGCGATACTGCCCACTCGTCTCAATAACCGCGGACGTCCCGCGTCGTGGGGATTCATTGGTGGATCTTTACAATCTAGCTTCCGGACTATCGCACTTTTGCCCGTATCTGCGGCTCAGATAAAAGTACCTAAAAAATACTGTTTTCATTATTTGGGGTTCTTTACAAACGTCAAGGCACTATATCTGACGTGGCCAATCTATTATTGTGAATCATTAATTCTGTCGCTCATACCTTTGAGATAGTTTTCAGAAAAAAATTAAAATTAAAAATTAAACTAATGAGTTAAATCCCAAATGCGTTGTCTCAAAATCTCAATAAATTGTCCATCGAGGTAAAGAAGCTCATCCAGAATTTTGCTATTTGCGTAGGCAAGAAGAAGTCGCAAGTTATAGATATCCTCTAATCGTTTCGGATTAGTGGCAATGTGGGTTAACTCCAATTTGTCGTCCAAAATATTAAACACCGAAAGACCCGAGTTTATTTCTTCCGAAGATCGATTCTGGATTGAGAAATTGTACTCTCGAATAAATACATCTCTCTCAAATGAAGCCGAGCTCGATTTTAATCGCAGATGAAGTAGTTTA
This sequence comes from Metschnikowia krissii, assembly GCA_030561945.1. NCBI lineage: Eukaryota > Fungi > Ascomycota > Pichiomycetes > Serinales > Metschnikowiaceae > Metschnikowia > Metschnikowia krissii. The sequence continues at coordinate 230,479 of JAKTYP010000060.1, read as the reverse complement.
TGAATGGCCCCATTACCTTTCCTTGTACCATCAGTCACTTCCATAGCCTTGGTCTCAAGTAAAGACCCAACTGAAGCTTTTAGTAGTTCATAATTCACTTTCCGCAACACAAATATTGTGAGCGAGTTTTTAAACTGTTCAAGGTACCGGGAGTTGACCAAGAAATCGAGGGAAACTTTGAAATATGACTTGGAATCTACCTCAATGGATGATATGTATGACATTTGATTGAGAAGGAAAGGAGATGTTACTTCTTTCACTGATCCATTCTTGTAGCTAATCTTCACAGGCAACTTGACCGGTGATCCATTTTTGACATCTCTTGTGATAAGACAACTAGGCTGAATTGAGAGAGACCAAAAATGTCTTAACACCTGTAAGTGAATTTCAATTTCACTATTTTTATTTGGAAAAACTGGGTATAAAGACACAATCAAGGTTGCGATGGCGAAGTGAGAATCACCAAAACCATATTGACTTCCTCCAAGAAAAAGAATTCCCAATGCCATACTCGTTGCCATATGAGAACCTTGATCGTGGGTTTTGTCTATTCGACCATGAAGTACTCTCAAGCGACGAAACACTTCAATGTCCCCACTAGCAGCCATTATAACAGAGAGACAAAGGCATAATAGGTTTTGGAGTTGACAGGCACTGCTCAAAGCAAGCTTCTGGTCATAGGTGGAGGTTGTTGCAGAACAAATGACCATAGTGATATCTAGATAATGCAACAAAACATCTCTGGCGTGAATATCTTGGGATGATGCACATTTGATAGCCACAGAAAGAAAAGCCCCTCCTAGAATATTGAACATATTAATCTGGTCACTGTCCAAAGCCAGAATATTATTAATATCATGTCGTGCTTTCAATACATCCGGAACTTGGCTCTCTATCCAGTCCCTTGTAGGAAATACGTCATCCCACATTATCATGTTTCTTGCAAAACATCTCAAGAGCAAGAGATCTGGACGAACGTAGTCAAGAAGCTGTTCAGAGTTGGAGATTTGCAATTTTGATGCCACGGCGGTATTTCTGGTTTTCAAAAAGATGAAACAAAGAGCCATAATGGCACCAGATCCCGATTTGTCTGATTCATTAGGTGAATGCAGATCTTTCATTGATATAGCATAACACAAAAGTTTGCTTATTACATGTGTATCATTCAAACCTCTCAAATCATGCCCCTTTCCCAAGTTGATAAATCCCAATGCCACACCAGCAGCTAGCTTATAGCTTTCTTCTTCGTCGTAGTTTTCACCATTTGGCTCGAAGCTCCCCAATTGCGACAATAGAATTTCACTCATCCTGCGATGCTGAGTTTCCAAATAAAGAAGACCAATCCCGATAAGACCAGCAGACTGCACAATTATTGGAACATTTAAATCATTAGCTCCTTGTGGAAGTAGTGCGACAGCATGGACAGATAAAACTTTTGTGAGTTTGTTTTCCATTGTTCCTCTCATACTGGCTGCCATTCCTATTAAAAGGCCAACACTGGTCAATGGATGCTTCGGACCCAAATAGTTGTAAATATGCCACTCTTCCAACATTTTTAAATGTCCATTGAGACCTAATCCAAGTAGAAAACCGGCATGTTGGGCATTATTTTCTGCAGGTTTATTATATATCACCCAACTACCTGAAATACATGTAGCCGAAGGACTCACACTTAGGCCAGAAGCCACTCCATTATGAAAATGACCCCAGTCCAAAATATTTTTATTAATTGAACCTTCTGCAAGTACAATGTTAGACATTGATGGTGTAATGAGAGTGTTGAGATTGAATTTCGGTATTGGAAACTTTTCTGTGAGAAGAGGAACCTTACTACCATAAAATAAGGCCGCCCTACCCAAAGGAATTGTCAAGGTTCTCAAAGCAACCAATAAGGCGACCTCTCGTTTCAAAATGGTGGAATCATATTCACTCATTCCATCCTTTATATAAAGAAATGTAGTTTGAATTCTTGTTTGATGCAAAAGACTGGTAATTTCATAGAATCTTCGATCTTTATCAAATATAAGTTTAGTAATTTTGAGACGGTCTGCCTCAGACTGCTCATCCCATGCTATTAAATTCTCATGTTTGCTCGAGAGAGAGTCAACTATCGACCCAGCATCATGGCTAGTAAAATGATTTGATAAGTGAGAATGCACAATGTTTTCAGGATGTGTGTAATCGCTTGTCGAGAGAAGTGGAAGATCTCTTCTTCCCAATAAATCAAACAACGAGCTATCCCATTCAAATTTAGGATCTCTTTGACAATACAGAAAATAATTTTTTAGTGGAATGCGAACTCCGGAAGGAAAGGTTTCCAAAGTACTTGGGCTCAAACCAGAGTTGTGAAATACTTGTACAACATCTTCTGGTACCACTTTAGGAGAAGAAATAAGTGTGAACAATTCACAAACAGAGCTGATTCGTGGCGTTAACTCTTTGTTGATGGAATCACTTTCTTCCACTAATTGAGAAATTTGTAAAAATCGGGTCCTTTTGTTCTCGAGAAGAGATATTAGATGCTCATATATATTTGGAGGACGATACATCAATGAAGTCAGGAGAATTTTCACGGAGTTGTCTAGATAGTCATGATTTATCATGTAGTATGAAGTCCAATGTTCCAGCCAGCCCATCCATATTGTTAATTGGGCAAGCAATGAGCCAAGTTTAGCAAGTTGTATGCCATTGAGTGCATTGAGGCGTGTTTCTTCATATAAGAAGTGCAATGAGACAACTACATATGGTAGTAGATCATGAAGTGAATAATCAATAGGAAATTCCTCGTGAAGTTTTCGGGCAAGGGGAAGCAATTCGGTAAATTCAGTATTAGCAATTTCAGACTCATTGTGAGCATCAAAAGGATAAATGAGAGATAAAATGGAAATAACGAATGCTCTCCATTCATCTCTTTTGTTATCTAACATAAAAGCCGCCCTCCATATTACCCACACAATTTCATTCAATTTCGATCCAGACAAATGTTTCCAAATACGCAAGCAAGCGTTAACAAGTTTATTATTAGGCCCAAGAATGAGATTTAGATAGATTGAATCTCTTGACTTGTTCGCCGATCGAAGAACCACCAAGTTGTCAATCGTGCTTCCAATACTTGAAATTTCCGAGTGCAAATCTGAGACATTGATTGGCGGGGACTTAATCTCGAGTATGGGATGCACCAACAGGATTGAAGTACTATCATCTAGCAGTAAGAGCCAGCCAGGAAAATCTGCATGATTCAATGCCATTGCATGAAGACAATTCAAATTTGCAGACGACTCATAAATAGGCATTCCTCCAAGATTTAGCTTATATATGAAAATTGTTGCTTGTTGCGTGGCTCTGTTGCTGATGATTACCGCTTCTTTATTTTCATAGATGAGACTTGAAACGGTCAAATGCAGACTTCTTGCCTTAATAGGAAATGTATCAATTTTAGTCCAAATCATTTCTTTTCGGAGATTACTAGGCTCTAATGTATTGAAATTCACGCTTGGTTTGCCTTGTTCGGAGAATCCTGATTCTGAGCCCATTCTGGCAATAGAAGAGGCGCCCGAAAGAAGAGTGCTTGTTCTTTTCTTATCCATACTGATAGACGGCACAATACTTGGAGCGAAAGGAGGCTGTATTGGCTCATATAGTTCATCTTCGAATATTCGAGAAGGATTTGGGGTGGTCATAGCTATATTGCGCTTGCGCTTCAGTGAATTTGGACCCACCACTTTATTGCGGGTAGACGCTTTTACATGGTAAAAATTGATGGCCCTTTGCCGTGCGTTAAATGTCACGCATAAAAAGCGTGATTTTCCTAGGCCTCTTTGGGGGAAGTACAAAAGGGTTTCACCTACTGTCACCACAGATGTAGAAGACGTAGTTACCACGCGAAAGTCCCCAAATGGATCGACCAAGGTAAAAAATCTATGTTGAGAAAAGGAGCCATTGTTCATTGCTTGATCATTTTCTCGCTCCAATAACACACCTGAGTCAAAGGGGAACGCCGACTTCAATATAAACGGAAAGCTCACGATATGCGAGTTTCCACCTGAAAGGTATATATGAGCAGAGCTTTTGAGACAAATAACCAATGCTTCGGCACCTTCGGGAACACCATGTTGAAATGTTGTATATGTGGCATCGACAATGTCTTCATCGTAAATCAATTTACGGCTTAGTATACCACCAGTGACTACCATCACTTCGCGGGGAAGCACGATAAGTTTGCGGCCAAGTGAAAACAAAAGAGTTCGATGTTTCGCGAGATTGGTTAACGAGATTTCATCGGTCAAGTCGAGCGCAGGCAGAATGATCATAGTGTGAACTGGTGATTTGACGTCAACGTGACGCGACGATACTGGGGTGTTTGGGTAGTTTGTGAGAGTGACTTTTCGCAGGCATACTCTGATTGAGCGCACGAAGCGCGGTGTTGTGTTAAAAGATTCGAACCGTTCAGTGAATCTTTAACACCAAGATACAAACAGACTTGTAAGCTTTTAAAAACTATCGTCCAACATTCAAATACGTTGGAATGATATGGCATCTCTTACCCGAGATGACAATATGGATCGACGCCCATCATTTGTCTTAGGACCGATTAATTGATTTATTTACTCTATCGCAAATACAAAATGAACGATCAAGCTGTGATTCTGGATCTTTGCTATTGTCTCATATCTTTTCTTCGAGTACGACTTGAACTAAGGGTTAATCAGAATACATGAAAAAAAACAAGAAATTCCATTATTATATACATTTGGTTGGAAGCAAGGTCTACTCAATGATTCTGGTGACCATACCTGTTCCGACAGTCTTACCGCCCTCTCTGATGTTAAAACGTTGGTTGAGTTCGAGAGGGGTCTTTCTGACCAACTCAATCTCCATCTCAACGTTGTCACCAGGGGATACCATAGCAGAGTGGTCAGCACCCTCTGGGAATCTTAAAACACCAGTGACATCAGTAGTTCTGATGAACAATTGAGGCTTGTAGTTCTCGCCAAAAGGAGAGTGACGACCACCTTCTTCCTTAGACAAAATGTACAAGGAAGCCAAGATTTTCTTGTGAGAAGAAACAGTACCGCTCTTGGCCAAAACCATACCACGGGATACCTCATCTCTCTTGACACCTCTCAATAAAATACCGGCATTGTCACCAGCAACAGCCGAGCCCAATTCCTTTTTGAACATTTCGATACCAGTAACAGTGGTCTTGAATGGCTTGTCAAAGTCGCCGACAATCTCGATCTCCTCACCCTTCTTCAATGTACCTCTCTCGACTCTGCCAGTAACGACAGTACCTCTACCAGAAATAGAGAAAACACCTTCAACAGGCATCAAGAAAGGCTGCTCCAAGTCTCTGGTAGGAGTGGGGATATACTCGTCAACAGCAGCCAACAATTTAGTAACGGCTTGCTCACCAATCTCTGGTTCTCTGTTCTCCAAAGCGCACAAAGCAGAACCCATGATGACAGGAGTCTCATCACCATCGAAACCGTACTCAGACAACAATTCCCTCATTTCCATCTCGACCAACTCCAACATCTCGGGGTCATCGATTGTGTCGACCTTGTTAACAAAAACAACCAAGTGCTGAACACCAACTTGTCTGGCCAACAACAAGTGCTCTCTGGTTTGAGGCATTTGACCGTCAGTGGCAGCAACGACAATGATAGCACCGTCCATCTGGGCAGCACCAGTAATCATGTTCTTGATATAATCGGCGTGACCTGGACAGTCAACGTGGGCGTAGTGTCTGTTCTCGGTTTCGTACTCAACGTGTGCAGTGGAAATCGTAATACCTCTGGCTCTCTCCTCAGGGGCCTTGTCAATGGAACCATAGTCCAAGAAGTTGGCACCACCTTTGTCCGCGAGTACTTTCGTGATGGCGGCAGTCAACGTGGTTTTACCATGGTCAACGTGGCCAATGGTTCCAACGTTGACGTGAGGCTTAGAGCGGTCAAAAACAGCATAAGATCTAGCGAGAGCTGGACGAACCTTAGTGGCAGTCCTGCTGGCAACACGCAAACCTGCAAATTGGCTGGCAATGTTTCTAATCATGGCAATGAATAAAGAGACAGGTGGACGAAGGAGCGATTGAAACAATTTTTTTTCCAATTTTTTTTCCCTCGCGCGATTCGCGGTTCTTGCCGGACAATGCTTGCATGCACACTCGATCAAATGAACGGAACCATCACCATGAATACACTAGCGAAACCCCTATTTTATCACAGAGACATTTGGGTAGTAAATTTTGTAGTCACTGTTCTTATGTGAAAGAACATTTTGATTTTTCTAACTTTCAGGTATACTAATTGAGAAAAATCCAGTCGATATAATTGATACTGCAGGAGCTCGCCCTACATTGGTCTTGGATGATGAGGTCTGAACCGGCGCCCGACGAAACAACGAAACAACGAACTAAAATTATGGTGTAAAAGTTTATAATTAGCCTTGATAAAATTCCTAACATATACTATCCTTAATGTCTTTTTTCTTTTTCTTCCGCAAAATCCATCACGACATGGTCTATCACCATTAATCCTCTTCTGAGTGGCGTTTAGGCTTCTGGTTCATTCACTACGTGGAAACACTTGACAAGAAGTCGAAATTTGATTTTTTATTAGTCTCAAAGAATCATTGCAGGCTACAGCATTAGAGCTTCTGAAGCTTCTGCATTGTCATGCTCAATTCGCTCTATTTGTGCTCTCTCCAAATTTTCGTACCCACTGCTATACTCATAGTAAGTACAAAGCGCTAATAGAGTACCTTGTAGAGAGGCGGCGACAAAATACGACATCCATGAGCTCCAGTGAGAACCTTTCGTGAAAAATAATGTAGCAGTGAAAACGAAGCCACCTGGAGTCTGCATACACATCATGCCAATGGAAAGAGTACCGGGATGCTTCAAACGATATGTGGTCAAAATTTGAGGAACATACTTTATAACCGTCAATAAAGTTGACATAACGCCGTTGAATTGCGCCAATGTAAGAAGCGTGGCTCTGTTTGTGGAGAACGCAATGAGGATCTGAATGACGGAAAGGGCAGCATGGATCATCACAAGGTAAAACACTTTGATAATCCGGACAAACTCCTCTTTATCTTGTTTAAGCGAGTTTCTCGTCCAAAGAATGACAAGAACCAAAATCATAATGGCGCAAGTACATTGAAGCCCAATTTGGATAAGATTGAGCTGTGAATTTATACAATTAAAAAGAGACAAGGCTCCTGACCGGCAACAGTATCTTGCCCTCGAACTTATCAATATTATGTTAGTGAATGTGAAAATCAGAGAGCCGGAGCCAAGTAAAAGAAAACTGACAGATAGTCCTTCCGATGTTTTCTTCTTGTAGATACGGAAATATTGTGGTAGGTAACTGACGAATATACCACCAGTAATAAGAACAGAAATCACAAAGTTTACGCGTGAGGCACCTTCATACACCGAACAAAACTCTGTTGGATTGTTGAGATCTTCTGTCATTATTTGATGTTTATAGCTTGTGAATGTTTCCCGAATAATATCAATTCCTTCGTCTGCTAACTTCAAGCTAAGGATGCTCTGTTGTCATCGATAGCGCGGGGTATGTCATTCGTGCGCGCCTTAGTAATATACCACAGTATTTCATTAACATCAGTATGAGCCTTAACATATATATATATATATATATATATATATATAAACGGTTACGTAAATATTTTAGCACTTTCTTGAAAGAGATAGGCTTGCATTTTTCAGGTACTTTTTCTTATTTGGAGACTTTTAATGGCACCTTCACAGGCATCGTATCACCATTACCAAGCTTTATCTCAATAAGAAGGTAGTAATACCGACACATAACACAACTTTGGAACGACGGTACAAGTGTCAAGGCGCCTTGCAATTTGTCTTCCATTGGCCTCTTTGAGTCTCTCGTAAACAAGCTCTGAATATTCACATCAAGAACAATTTTTTTCTCAGACTTACCGCGATCACAGGATGTTTTCCAATGTCCAAGTCCTCCAGTGGTATGAATATGGATACTGTCTATCTTCAAAGCAACGCTTTTAGCGTCCAAGTTTGCCAAGCTTTTAACATCCATGAGTAGTTGATTAGTAATTCCCAACGATTGAGTCCCATATGTAGTCATCAACTTCGTAAGTTCGGCAAGATACGCTTTAAATGGCGTTACAACATATTTTTCAACACTGTCATCTCCACCGATTATATTTCGGAATTTCATTTCCTGTGTCAATTCAATTGGGATGGCGTACTTCTGTGAGCGAACAGTGCAAATTACGATTTTTGCAGTAATGCCTTTTATTTCTGGGGGACGGACTACCTTCCCTTCATTCTCTGTGCTTAAGTATTCGAGAAGAATTGGTACTTCAACTTTGCCAAGCTTATCAGTGGAAAAGTCTGTCACAGGACTAAAAATGTAAGGTGTCTCGTACCGCACAACAAGCTCTCGCTTTGAAACAATCGCGTTAAGCAATCCGACTATTCTTGGAGCATGAGTTAAAACTTTCTTTTTGTAAGGAAAATGTACTTTGAAACATCCTTCATCGTGATTATCTTCTTGTGAATGCGACGTGGGTACATAATTATGTTTGGAAAGTGAAGGTCTTCTTGATATTTCATTAGACGCCGAACCATTTTCGAGTTTTCGACCTATCTCAAGACACTTTTCGACCGACTTCACAAATATTTCATAATGCTTCTCAGCAATGTAACCATTTTCGTCAACCAGATCTGTAATAAGATCTCTAGGCACAATTCGTATTGGTAAACTTGCCTCCTTGACCAAAATGAACTCTTCGTTGTGAGCGTTTCCTGGCTTGTCATAGAATGATCTCTTTCCAAAAACTTTTGTTTCCACGCTATAGCTAATTGAAGTATCAGGGAACCCATAGTCCCGGGTAATAAGATTGGGTGCTATTTTCTTGCCAGTGGAATTGTTTTGAGCATGTGAGTGTCCATGTAGATTCATTACAGATGAGATCAGAGGCTTTTCAGGTTTCATGGGACCTTCTCGAAGCTTTTTTAACCTTTGCATGAATAGAGTCTTGTCCAATCCAATACTTGGAAGAAGTACACAATGCTCAGGTATGTTGTGAACTTCACAGGCACAATCCAAAAGCTTCATGGGAATAGTAAAATTGAAGAATTTTTTGTATGAGACGCCAGGTTTGAAGACTCTCTCATACGGAAATCTAAGTGTAGAGTTATCCACTGGATCAATATAGTCCGGATTATCGGTCAGCACTTCTTCAAAATCGACCGGGGTCCACGAAGCATTATAATCAAACATGTTGAGAAATTTGTAAAGAAGTAATGGCTTTGACCCAGAACCAGGGTCACTGCTGTTCACGGATCGTCTTCCTTCTAAGACTACTGAGAACATATCGAATCTTAACGGCTCCTTGCAGGTATTAAGGACAACAATATATCCATGTACAGAGTCTCCTTGCAGAAACTCTTTTTCGGGCGAAGCTAAAAATTCTGGTTTCTTCCCGCGTGCGCCTGGGGTTTTGGTGAGAACGATATCGATTTTTAGTTTATCAGCCAAGAGCTTGTTTAACTCATCAAGATGTTTCATCCGATGTGCATTTGCCAAAATGGAGTTTTCCCAGCGAGGCTCGGGCGATTGGAAATTCAGGTGAGAGTTGTGTGGCTGTCTGCTAAAATAATCATTCCCCGCATCCGATGATGGCAGCTGGATTGGCGTATCTTCGTACACAGGGGGCTGGCTGTCGAGATCTTCTGATCGAGGATCAGCTACCTTTGCAAAGGTAGACTCATATAGTTGATATGAAGGTAAGATGTTCCATATTGGCACATCCTCGTGTGCCGGTGACTTGACCAGATGTAAAACCGGGGAGAAATCGGTTGAGCGCGAGTTTGTTTTTGGAAATTGGGATTCTGTAGTAGAAGAATCTACATTATTTCTGGAGCCCAGTACTGGACCTCGTTTGAAGCCCTTTGCAAAAATGCTCATAGCAGGACTTTAGAGGTCCAAGGCAGGTTTCGGTGGGAAAGGTTGTTAACGAGGGAACGCCTCACACGTATGATAGATACTCTTTACGCAGGAAGATGAGTTTGGCTTGCCTGCAGGATGATCCCACGCCTGAGCTCCAAACTAGATCTTCCGTGCGCACATGTCATTGTCAATTTAAAATACCTCATGTGAATAGATATTTTTGGTTTCTTAAAAACTATAAAAAAAAATTGAAAACATATGGGGTGCTTAAGCACATTCCTATCTCGAAAGTTTTATTCTTTATACTCCTTCTAATTATGAAATTTTTGCTGAGGGAAAAAAATCTGACGCCTCATTTCGCCAAAAACAGACAGAAAATACCTTTTTTGGAAGTAAAAAAACAATACCTTTCACGTTGCTTTATTTGAACAACACGGAGCTCAAATCTTTTTGCTACATTTTGAGCTGCCAATATCGGCATAGATGTAAAGTTTTAAAATTTCATTCTTTTTGTCTCTATGTAATGCCAGGAATCACCCCGACATTGGCCTAATCATGTAACGAGGTTTATCACCTGCGAAGGTTTCGTATAGTAATAGCGCTGGTTGCGCGTCCGGGGCGCGGCCTATACTGTACACCCAGGCATTGCACAGAAGTCTGTTATGGGTGAGCTCGACCGCACATGGAGTAGCTATTTGTGGATTCACTTTCGATTCACTTGAAGCCCGCTATTGAGACCAAAGCCAAAGCGGCCATCAACAAATGAACCCCGCCTTATGGGCTTTGACTGCCGCTCAGAAAGGCAGGAAAAAAGCTTCGGTGCCTGGATCTTCGGCCCATATTGTAGAGGAAACTGCCTTTAATCTACGAGCCACAAAGGATGCCAAAGCTCTGATACATCTCCTGGTGAAAACAAGCGTTCTGGGTCTCAATAACCTAATTGATTTAATCAACAGCGACGCTTCATTTCAGGATTTGCAAGACTTAATCCAGCAATATCAACCGCCTCCGCAATCACCCATTGAGGACTCGAGCGCGAGCATATCTTCTGTTTCTCGAACTGAAGCGTTTTCAAGAGAGCCTTCCAGCAAACCTGAGCTATTCTTGCAAAATAGTAAAAAAGTGATTCCAACTTTGGCTTCGTCCGTGTCTGAACCCATATCGCATAGCATCTACAACCAAAGCCCGGCATCCCTTCTACCGAAAGATTCTCCCGATGTTCAACTGACAAGTACAAGGACTCCGCCCGTCATACCTCCACCCAAAGATATAGGTCCTTTAAGCACCACTGAAGAACAAAATATATTACTGCGTGATGAGGTCAAAGTGAAAATGGAATATAAATCCGACCGTATATCTTTAGAAAAAGCACGCTCTCGCGCCTCTACTTCTTTGAAGAATTTCGATGAATACCTGAAAGAAAAATTCGATAGCTTTGATGGCGAATCCTACGCTGAAAATGCAAATATTAAACCTCCGCAAACAACTTTCAATCAACAATCTGAAAATCATCTTCCAGCTAAGAGTATTCATTCAACTTCGCACATCATGACCGATATGAGCTCAAATCACCCCAGTTCCTTCTCTCCCATTCGAATAGTGAACGGCAAAATTGTTTCCCCGGAATATCTCAAAACTAGTGCATCTTCAAATGTTGCTGCGCGGAAAGGAGAACTCGAAAATCAAGCAGGAACACAATCGAATAAAAATGTCGAATCCAACGAGCCTGAGAAAAGCGACGAAGATGCTGATAACTCTTTTCAAGCAATCAGTACTGCAATACGGAAAAGTTTTGCCGGCAAAACATCCATGGGCCATCAATCCCACCCACCCAGTCTGTATAATGATCTACAGACTGATGTCATAACTTCACCTCGGAACCCATTACCCAAACACAATGAAGTAAGCTCAAAACTGGAAAATCCAAGGCTGCCAAGTGTCAACACAGAAAGATTTCAAGTCAAATCAGAAAATGATTGGGATTTTGTCAGAGCTCCAGCGCAAATTGAACGTTCAGATTCAAGGTCAAAATCTTCAAACACATCATCGTATACTGGTATTGTTTTTGTTAGCTTGCCAAACAAAGAGCCAATCAAATTACACCTGACCACCCAAGTTGAATCAGTAAATTCAGAAACACAAAACAAATCACTGTCAGGCCAAGCATCTGTCAATCTAAACACGCCAGCCAAGGTCGAAAACTTACACATATTGACTAAGAATGAATCAGCATCGTGTAATACTATACCGCATTCTAAATTGGCACATCATAAAAATCCTTTACCTAAAAATCAGGTTCCAAAATTATTCTCTGAAAAGCTTTTCTCCAATGTATTACCACCAGCCAAGAAAGTCAATAAAAGTCCCACCAAACTGCGCGAAATATCTCCAAAGAAAGTTTTGAGTCCCTCTAGAAATCTAGAACGTTCTTGGAGTCGTACAACAACGGCTGGCTCTCCAGTCAGAAAAGAAAGTCCTTTGAAAAGTTTGTCCACATCGAGATCATCATTTAAAGCCCAAAGTTTTGGACCCCATGTTCGTTTAGCTGCATCTTCTTCGATAAATAGCTCACGATCTCCAACAAAATACAATGAAAAATTAGATGGTAGAATCGTCAAAGGCTCTTCTACAAGCTTCCTGATTCATAATGCACATGATTTGGACAAAGGAAAAAATATGGATTCCCCGCAAAGAAAAACTCATTTTCGAGCGGGACTTATCAAGAATGATAAAGGGATCTCCTCCGATAGAGAATTTTTGAAGAATAGATTCATGACGACAGCCTTACTTCCTAACAACACTAGACGCTTACGAAAACTGGGACATCCTGAAAGTGTCCAGACTCATGTACAAAAGACTGGAATTCCCTCTCTTTATGAGCTGTCGAAATTTGCAGGCTATCCTGAAAAGTTCAATTTGAGTATCAAACCAGAGCTAAAGTCCGCCCAAGAATTGTCATCAAATTCACAGTCAAGATCTAAACACTTGGATGATCTGAAGAAGACATCATCTGGACATCCTGTAAACTTAATGAAGAGAGAAGTAAAAAAATCGGAAAGAACACAGGGTGTCATACCCGAGCCAGCTGCTTCTTCTGTAACTCCGTTGCACAATCAAATTATACCAAAGAAACGAGCTAATGGAAATGCAGTGCCTTTGCCTGATGCGGCACGCGGAAGATTCAAAAAAGAAAGTAATGCAAAGGTTATGCCCAAAGATTTCAAAGACATAAAAACACCCTCAAAATTTCCTTCGCTTAACTCTAGCTCACGTGTTGTTCATGAACAGCTCCCAACCACTCTGCCTGCTGCACTTCCAGATATCCCATCAGATGATGATTTATTACACAACACAAAAAATGTCAAGAGTTGGGCTGCAACACCAGAAATTTTGCGCTCAATGAGAGAAAAGCAAAACTTGGACCCTAGAACTGTGTTTGGTGAGTGCGCGAATTTGAATATGGAAGATTTATTCCGGTCGGTTAAAAGTCAGCCTACTAAAAGTGTCACTGAAAAATCTGACATGCAACATAAATAAACCTGTAAAATGATTACCTAGATTTGACGTTTCTTCAATGCGTCTTCTTTTTTCCATTTTTTAAGCCAATCTGTTGACTCTGATTTGGGTATGACGTAGAGTCTCAAAGCATTATCAAAGAGAGGGGCCTTGGCTTTATCCGCCATCAATGCAGTACTGATAAAAGCTCTCTTTCCTAGCTTAACTAATCCACCGGAATTTGTCTCCATGTAGCATTCAAGCTTCTTTGGCGAAAATTCTTTGCGTCTCGGATCGTCAAACCACTCGGTTGGTCTTTCTAAAACAATATCCAATATTTCCGCAGCAGTTGAGAGCTCACTGATTTCTGCAATATAGTCAAATTCGTCGAGTGTAGGATATAACACCATTGCTGGAAATAAGAGTTGAGATTCGTAGTCGACAGGATTTTCTAAGCGCAACATAGCATTTTCTAATAACTCAGGAGGGCGCGAGGACTTGATAATCTCCATATGTCTAAGTTGAATAGCATCTGATAAAAGTTTTTCTTGAAGCTTTTTTTGGTATGCCGCATTTTCTTTCTTGAGTTGAGTTTCTTTTATTAGCGAAACTTTTTTAGTAACTGTGGCGAGTAGATCTTTGATCGCCTTGTTTTCGGGGTCCTTTGCCAATGAATAATGCAAAATCTGTGTGGCTTCATCGTATCTTTCCACATTAAAGAATGCTTTGCCGGCTCTGTAGCAGGCTTTCATGTTACTTTCGTCAATGAGTAATGCTTTTTTACAATCTTCGATACATCTTCTATAGTTTTTGAGTTCGAGATTGCATGCTGCCCGATTAACATATAATGCAACATTAATTTCATCCACATCACAGTTCACGTCAAGACCCTTTGTATAATATTCAACTGCATCCTTATATTGGTGCACCTTAAAACAGTCATTGCCCTGGTTTTTAAAATTCGTGGCAATTTCATCAGGCTCTCCATCGTAAGCCAAACTTCTCAAAGCTTCTAAGCCAATGTTTTCACCACCATTGCCATCAGTTTCGTCTAATTCATTCATGAAAAATGGTAGTCTGTTGATCTCATCCATGATATCCTGAGCAGATTTTTCGGCAAACTCAGAGAGCTGGGGAGGCAAGGCTGGTTCACCTGGCTTAGGTACATACCTCCTACTCTCCCAAGCTGAAATGAGTTCATCTTCTGCGTTCATGGTTCTTGAACTAATTTCAAACTTTCCTTGTTCGGAGTAATGTTGATTTCTTCTACGTCATGGAAAAGGATGCATTGTGCTTGTATATAAGGCGATGCGCATTTGAAATTTAATTTAGTAAACTTTGGTTATCGTTCTTATTTTATGGCGTTGTCTAATCATTCAGCACATCGCTTTTTTGTGACTGGAAGGGAAAGAATTTGGCCTGGGATTTGGAAAAAAATTGTTGATGTTTTTAAGAACTTTGAGGTAAGTTTTTAGGATGTGAAAAGCTGTTTTTTACAATTTTATTCCTACTCAAATTTGTTAATTAGAAGCAAATTTTCAGTTTGATTTTGTTCAATATTTTGGACAAGTATCAAAAAGCCTTAGAAAATATTATACTAGAGAATCTAAACACGAGCATAGACTTTAGTGATATTTGAAAGTTCGAAAAAAATTTCACTTCTTATTCATTTACCTTTTTTTTTTCATGTTTGCGATATAAAAGTTAACCACTCAAATCGGAACTTGAGACCGAAACTAAGGAATAAGAAGTACTTATCAGCAGCACATAATAAATTTACAGTGATACACACTTACGCTCAAGTTTCTTTCTTGTTCAGATTTAAACTCAATTCCAGGTCGAGTATATCAAATTTTGATAAAAATATAATTATATTATTGGAAAATTGTTAAAGGCACATTGACTGATTGTGATGTCCCATTTTTATGCCTCACGGTAACACGACAAAAATAAAATCTCGTCATGTAGCAAGTTTGAAAGTCAGGAACTAAACATATCAGATCAAATGCAGACAGTCCTGGAGCTACTTCTGGTGTTCCTTTGAGATAGCAGCTTTCAAAATCAATGCCAAGAATAAATTTCTTAGAGAGCAAGCTGTAGTTTTTATCAATATGAGACTGACTTTGCTCCCATGGCACTTGACTTATATTTGAGAAGTTTTGTACGTTTCTATCGTTCTCTTGAATTATTTTCACATCAGGGACTGCCAAATTTATCCTCTTTGTTTGCAACAGGGCCAAGCTCTTAATGTCTTTGAAGATCAGAGTTTCCACCCTGTAAGCAGAATTGTCGAACCCTATTTCCTTCATCAAGGACACGAGTGTATGATAGTGCTTTTGAAAACTCTTGGTAACAATGGTATCAAAAGATTCCAAATCATCAGATTTTTTTGTCCCCATGTCATCGACATACTCCTCACAAAAACACATGTCATGACTAAACTCAATTGGTATAGGATGGTTTTTTGACTTTATTGTAAGAACCACCAAATCGCAAGATAAAGATTTGGGCTCTGGTGGCGTTTGGATTCCATCACGAATATCGAATGAGTAAGATATCTCAATTGGCAATTTCACTTTTGTGTTCAAAGTTTGCAAAGGATTCCGAAAGTCAATAGGAGGAACATATGGTATTTTGAGTTTAACTTTAGGGGTAGCGAGACAGATTGTTCCTATTATTTTCGAAAATCCGGTTAATGTTTTTTTACGGTAGGCACTAACATGCTGATACGTCTTAGCTTCGGATGCCTTTTCATTGGAATTTTTTGCATGAGAGCTAGTGGGACCCATATACAAATGCCTCAATTTATCAGCAACTGAATTTCCAGATAAGGATGTCTGCGAGGATCTCAGACTAAAAGGCGTCAATGAAGCTGACAACGAGCCATGTTTAGCTCCGGCTCTCAAGGATTCCCGAATCAACTTTCCTTCTTCAAGTTTTTGTTCAACAGTCTTTGTAAATGCTCTATAATATGCATTCACTTTTTGGTTATAACTATCTTCATGTTGTGGAAAGACAGAATAAGGAAGCAAGCGTAGAGGAACACTTGTTTCTCGCGCCAAAACATACCTATCACAGGCGACTTTGTGATTATATTGAGAAGCACGCCCTAAAACTCTGGTAGATACAGAATATCCAATAAAGCTGTCGACGAAGGATAAGTCCTTGATATTGTTGTTTTTATTATGTACCAGAGCGCGCTTCAACGAGCTCAAACTGAAAGGGTTTCCGAGAGTTGGAATCATGGAGCAATGTGCATCTAAGCTATGGAAGTCACAATTATCGTCCAAGAGTCGATCAGGAATTCGGAATGAAAAGTATCTTTTATACGTGACATAGGGACGAAAGAGTCTTTTGACGTCAATGGAAAGCTGTGTATTATCCCATGGGTCCGTTTCACCTTCACACCAATCATGTGGATCTCCACTGTCTGTAACAAGACGATCAATGTTAGCATAAGACCAAGAAGCAAATAAATCAAGCATATTCAAGAATTTCTTAACTATGGGCTGAGGCAGCGAGTCCCTTGCACCATTAGCTACTTGTGCCAGACAAAATATACCTTCCAAAGCGACATAAACCATGTCAAATGGTATAGGATTTTTAAACCGATTTTGAATGGTCACATATCCATGTATGTAATCACCTTGTTTGTACTCCGTGCGGGATATATCAATATGATTTGGCTTGACTCCTTTCTGACAAATTTCTTCGGTGAAAAATATATTCACATCCAAATTAGTTGCTATCGGATTATTCAGTTCTGCTAAATTATCTAATTTGTGTACTTGAGCTAAAACTGTAGATTCCCAAAAATCTACTGAATTTTGGGTGAAGGTTTCTGGTGTTCCGTCCTCCAACGTGGGCATAGCTGGAAAGGGAAAGGACGTGGGCTCTGTATTTAATGATAATGACGTATTCACTGGAGTAACTCCTTGCGAATTCAGAGCCGATATCGCATACTGTGGAGGGTCTTCTTTGAAGTTCTCTTCATTGGGAACTAATTTTTTTGAAATTGTGGATTGGAAAAATTGATAAGAAGGTAAGATCGAGTTTATAAGCGCATCATCTTCTTGACTTCGGCTTTCTTGACTGCGAGCTGATCCGACCGGATGTATACTCTGATAGTTATCTGACATTTGTTGGCCTGATCATATGCCAAGTCAAACACACCGACACTATGATATTTAAACTTCTATATATGCAGGTCACCAGGAATGGGAGGGGCGACGTATTCTATCAAATATCGTGTTACTACGATTATAATTTTGATAATATAGAGCGATGAGCTGGGTCAGTGAAATTCTAGATTAGTCTCCACTAGATGTTAGTGGATCTAAAATATTGTGAAGACATTTTTTTAAATTAGATGAAAGTAGACTGCAAAAGAATCCTTTCGCATTTTTTTCATCATTGTTTGGTGTGATTGGGTTGTTTTAGAAGTCACCTTAAAAATTGAAAACTACACCTGAAGAAAGAATTCTTGTGTTTGGCCATCGTAGTTTATTGTGATTTTTTTTTACATTACTATTTTTTCAAGAAGGGCTGGTTAAGAGGCAAACGGTCAATAGATATGAACCGAGTTGCGTACACACATCCTCCCACAAAAAGGGAAAGTCAGAATGGGTGATTTCGACTCTGATATTTTTTTGTCTGATAAAGCGAGTAAATTACCCTTCTCTTCTCTTGCGCTTGTGGTCATGGCAATGTGTGCCAAGATCCCCGGGAAGGAACTAATTTTCTTGAGTAGTTCTGAGGTGGGAAAATTTAGCGGCCGTGGTGCTTTAATATAATACTACTTGAATAAACACATCAAGCACCAAAAATCGTGTTAACGACTTTATAGATTGGACACAGACTGGATGTAACGCTTAGCCATGAGTCGAGCGGTGGAATTTGACACAGCCTTTTTTTTTGCGTGCGAGGAGTACCGAAAAGTGTCTATGCATATGGAACTTGGAGCGAAGCATTTATATCGCGCTAGACATGTTGATGGGCCTAGCACAATAATTCGTCGCTTTATGATATGGTGTATATTGTGAAACAAGAAAAAGAATTAATTTGCATGACTTTTGTTTTTTCTTCCGCAAAACGCTGCCAGGTCACGACAACTATTACATTCCAGAAACACTGGCAGCCGGCCTTGAAATAAACGCTTACTTTCACCGATATGTTCGCGCGTCCGCGCGTCCGCGCGGATACGCCATCATCTAATGACGCTTGTTTCGAAAAAAAAAAACGGAGACATCTGCAAAAAATAACCTAAACGTCTCTCAAAAAGAACAACGCAAACAAAACAAAAAACAAACAGATTGCTGTTATTTTTTTTTGGCTATTTGCCACCAAAACGAAACAAAACAAAACGAAACAAGAACCAGAACAATACCAAAGAGGAAACTGGACCCCCCCTGAAAACAAAAGATAGAGGTATACGAATAAACTCGTACGCTTGTCAAGGCAAACGGATTGTGCGCGACCAGTGCCATCTTGCATTGGGATAATAGCACCCTGCATTTACTGGTTGAGGTTAGCCTGAAAGCTCACCGCGATATCTAGCGTGTGTCCCCACACATACACGGATTTCTGTTCGGAGAGTCCATCTGTAGGTGAAAGACAGAAGAATGGGTTTTGGAAGCAAGAGTTTTTTTTGAGCGTCAAGCAACGATTGTAACAAAGAGAAGATTGCGTACAATTTTAGAACAAATAAATGCCATGCTTGCTGTCTTCCTCAGGTGTCGCGGAGAAGATAAGCGAGAAGAGTCCGCACCTAGGCCGATGCAGGCCAACCCGACACAGTGGGCCATATTCCAAGATACTTTCAATGCGACTGCAACAACATAAGTATCGTGGTTTTCGCTGATTTCTGGGGGCTCTCTAGTCAGAAATACTTGCTCCCATATCACAGCTATGTATATCCCCTTAACTTGTGCGCGAGCGACACAATGTCCTTGTTATGGATCCTGCTTATCGGTTGCTACCTATATTGTGGTGCTTGTGGGTATTTGTCAGGCCCTAGCCGTACCTAGACGCAGCACACAAGAGGCGTTCCACTTTAAAATCTCGGGTACCCAGGAAAACCATCTTTATGCAAGTAACAATGATCCTGTTGGCGACGATATCGGCCAGCCGGACTTGAACCCGTCGTCCACTCATCTCGCTGTGGGGCTCCACGGGATGGTCGCTTGCGATGTTCCTCTTTGCTCGCAAATGGGCCGCAACATCTTAAAAAAAGGCGGAAACGCAGCCGATGCAGCCGTCACTGTTGCACTCTGCATCGGTAGCATCAACTCGCACTCCTCAGGTATCGGGGGCGGCAGCTACATCGTCAGTACAAAAGGAGACGAGGCGCTCTCTATAGATGCGCGGGAGATGGCCCCAGCAAAGGCCCACAAAGACATGTACGCAGATGTGCCCCTCTTGTCGCAATTTGGCGGCTTGGCAGTTGCTGTTCCAGGTGAGTTGGCCGGCCTATATGAGCTCTATACTGTCCATGGATCAGGAAACTTAAGCTGGGCAGAGTTGTTTGAGCCTGTCATCGAGTTAAACGAGGAGGGCTGGGATGCCCCGCAAATATGGACCAGGGCCCTCTACAAAATACACTCTTTGGTTCTCTCTCGCGTGAAGGCTTTCAAAGATTCCTGGGATTTTGTTTTTAAAGAAGGCGGCTCAGGGTTGGTCGAGATTGGCGATCGTGTCAAGCGCCCTGCCCTCGCTGAAACGCTCCGACTTATTGCTCAGAACGGCTCGGCCGCCCCGTTCTATGATCCTGAGGGTCCAATTGCACCAAGTCTTGTTAATGCAAGTAAAAGGTTAGGTGGAATCATCGAGACCCTGGACTTCGCCAATTACTTTGTGAATGTGACTACAGCTCTTCTGTTCGAATTTTCTCATGGAGACGATCAATATGAGTTGTTGACCACTAAAGGTGCCTCCTCTGGTGTGGCTTTGGTTGCTGGTCTCAACTTTTTCTCCACACTAGACCTTCAATCTCAAAACACAGAACATCTCCCAGGTCTTCAAACCCACCGTCTTATTGAAGCTATGAAGTGGACTTCATCTGCTAGATCTAATCTTGGCGATGTGAATGAAACCTACTATAAAGAGATTGCAAAAAAATACGGCGACCAGAAATGGGCCGCAGACATTCTTCACGATAAGAAGTACTCCGATGATCACACATTTAAGTGGCAACACTACGAGCCACTATACGAAATTAGTGGAAAGCATGGCACAGCTCATTTCTCTGTGGTTGATTCAAACGGAGGGGCTGTAGGTATGACAACTACCGTCAATTTGCTTTTTGGTTCGCTGGTGTATGACAATCACACGGGTATATTTCTCAACAATGAAATGGATGACTTCTCACAGCCTAACAGAAGAAACGCATTCGACTTGTCCCCATCTACGCTCAATTTTGTTGGACCATTTAAGCGCCCACTTTCACTGATGGCACCCAGCATAGTTAAAAAAAATGGACGCATAGAGTTCACGCTTGGTTGTGCCGGAGGATCTCGAATTGTCACGGCTATCCTTCAGGCTATTGTGCGGATTATTTATTGGAATATCCCGCTACTAGAAGCCATATCGTTGCCTCGAATTCATCATCAGCTTATTCCTGAATGTGTCATGGTAGAAAACATCGAACTCTTCGAGGAAGAGTACAAGCCTTTCGGTATACTCTCTGTTTTGGAGAAAAAAAACCACACATTATTCGAGTCTGGTGCGCTTACTGCAATGAATGCAATTAAACGTACGAACGGCCAATGGGAAGGCGTCAGTGACTACTGGCGTAAGCGTGGTCAAGCGAGTGGGTATTGATGTTGATAAGCCAAAAGTTTATAAACCTTTGTAAGTGTCGCTCCAATAATTTAATGACTTACGAAATAATATTTAATAATTTTACCGGAGCTGGCGTACATAGTTGTTTCGGCAATCTGTATCAAGTCAGATGTACCTTCAATCTCTATCCAATCAGCTTTTACTTTTCTCAGGGAGCTTCGTATCAAGGATTGGCAGGAAATGAGCAAGCCACGCCCCGTAGGCATGACTTTATACGTCAAGACTGGTTCCGCGGACGGACGGAGGTTGAACTCCTGCACATACATTGGTTTGTGGGGGTGTCCATAGAAGCCAGTTCGAAAGGGAATGTCTTGATTGGCTTACATGTCATGTAAACACCTCATTTCCAGCGTATGAGAACAATCCTTCACCGTTTTAGCTTAATATTTTCTACTTTTTTTAAAACACAGAAAACTAGGAAGTAGGATTGTTCAAAGCGGTTTTAAAAGACAATTCCACTCAATTTTTAACTGTTTCCCATGACTTTACCTGCAGCTTGAACTCCGAAAAAAAGTTGCCGGATTTTATGGGGAATGCAGGAGAGAGGATTGCATAGAATGCTCCCCAGATTTCGGAGCTACGATCCGGGTTAGGTATTTAGTCTCTTCCTCTCGCTCCCCTACTTTCTTCGACCCCTCTTCTCCTCTTTACCACATTTAACTATTTATTTATTCACACTCACAAGTTTCTTGCTCTTCTAGTAGCATATTACACCCATTTATTCCCTAAAGCTTTAGTGATATTCATATTTTCTTTGCTAGTTCAAAGTATATTATTTTATAATGACCACCTACCTGTGCCAAGACGAATTGAAAAAGTTACCAATTCCGGACTTGGAAAAGACATGCGCAAACTACTTAAATGTTTTGAAGCCTCTTCAAACCGAGAAAGAACATGAAAAGACAGTCGAAGCTGTGGAGAGATTCTTGAAAAATGGAGTTGGTCGGTACTTGGACTCGGAGTTGAGAAAATATGCTGAAACGAGAAATTCTTACATCGAGCAATTCTGGTATGACTCATATTTGAGCCACGACTCCCCAGTTGTTCTTAACTTAAATCCGTTCTTTCTCTTGGAAGATGATCCTTTCAACAATGAAGCAACTTGTGTCAACCCACAAGTGAAACGTGCAGTGTCGTTGACTGTTTCCTCTCTCAAATTTATACAGGCTTTGAAGAATGAGACTTTTCCAGTTGACAGGCAAAGAAATGGAAAACCACTCTGTATGTATCAGTACTCGAAATTATTTGGGGCAGCCCGAATTCCAACAGAAGACGGGTGTGTCATGCAAAGTGACCCAACTTCAAATCACATTGTTGTGATGAGCAAGTCTCAATTCTATTGGTTTGATGTCTTAGATAACCAAAACAATTTGCTTATGACCGAGCAGGATTTGCTTGTGAATTTCACGCTGATTATCAATGACTCTTCGAAAACTCCAATTAATGAGATTGCTAAATCATCTTTTGGAGTGTTGACCACAGAAAATAGGCGTATCTGGGCCCAAATCAGAGCATCACCTACCATAACAGAAAATCAGAACAATAATGAAGTATTGTCCATTATAGACTCTGCATTGTTTGTGATTTGCTTGGATGACATTGTGCTTAACGATTTGAGTGAATTATCCAAAAACATGTTGTGTGGATTGTCGATTCTTGAGAAGGGTGTTCAAGTTGGAACTTGCACGAACAGATGGTACGATAAATTACAGATTATTGTCACTCAAAACGGAAAAGCTGGTATTAATTTCGAGCACACTGGTGTTGATGGACACACTGTTTTAAGATTTGTGAGTGATATCTACACTGACTCGATTTTATCCTTTGCTCAATCCATCAATTCTAATACTCCTTCCTTATGGAATGATCAATGTTCCAGAGGTATTTCAGAGGGTGCAAATCTTGTAACCATTCCAAGAAAACTTGAGTGGGACCTTACCGCAAATTTGTCTCTTGCTCTTAGATTCGGGGAAACCAGACTATCGGACTTGATCAATCAAAATGAATTCAAACATTTAGAATTTAAGGATTATGGATCCTTCACGATTAAGAAAATGAAGTACAGTCCGGACGCATTTGTTCAGATGGCTTTCCAGGCCTCATATTATGCTTTGTATGGTAAAGTTGAGTGTACATACGAGCCAGCAATGACCAAAGGATTCTTTCATGGGAGGACTGAAGCTATAAGAACAGTTAGCCAGGAATCAAATTTTTTTGTCAGGAAATTCTTTGACCCAGAGTTTCCTAACAAGGAAAAATTAAGAGCTCTTTCTGATGCTTGTATGAAGCACACTGAACAAACTAGAAGGTGTTCTGCCGGTGAAGGTGTTGACAGACACTTGTTCGCTATGCTTTGTATTTGGAAGAGGTATGTAGCTCAGTACAGCAAAGAAGAATCCATCTCGGCTACAAGCATGGATGCGTCTGATAGCCGTGCTACATTTACTACCGAGACTGGAAGTGACTCCTCAGATCACACAGTCGGAGGAAACGACCAAGAAAAAGCGGACATAATGTTAGGGGAATTACCTGAAATATTTGCGGACTGTGGTTGGGACAGATTGAACAATACCGTTCTTTCGACCTCGAATTGTGGAAACCCCTCCTTGAGACTTTTTGGTTTTGGGCCTGTGAGCGCAAATGGATTTGGTATTGGGTACATCATAAAAGATGACTCCATTTCAATTTGTGCATCATCCAAACACAGACAAACAGAACGTTTTTTGGTTACTCTCGAATCCTACTTGATTGAGATTTACAGAATATTTAAAGAGGCGAATGACAAATCTAATGTGATCGCTCCAGTCGATACTAAGATCACATCTGACGGCTCTTCTAACTCTGTTCCAGCCGTTGTAACAAAGGCGCCTATTCCTAAGAGAACCGAACCATTGAACACCTTATTCGGAGGATATGGATATTTTGATATCGGGGAAGACGAAATTAAATCGCGTGGCGAGACTCCTGAGCCCCCATTCTTGGGAAAAATGGATAGTCAATTCTCTTTGAGAGATATTGAGCGGAAGCTCAGATTCTCAGAATATTAGTGAGTAAGTTTATATTATCATTATCTTCAGGTAAACTATATGCTTTTTTTAATAATAAGTAATTTAAATCCCAAACGCACCTTGGTTCAAAGCAGCTCGTAGATTGGCCTTATTGGGCTTCGCATTTTTTTTAAACCCATGTGCATTAGGCATATTCATCATTGTCAATTCACTGGTAGTAGGTTTTGAATGGACAGTTGTCACATTTGGGTGATGACTTTGGGGAGTATATGGTATTCCTTGCACCGGTGGATACATCGTTGGTTGTTGCATGTACCTATATCCTTGAGGTGGTAAAGCATGATGGCCCTGATGTGATGATTGATACATATACTGTGGAATAGTTTGACCATTCATTGGTTGACCATTTATTGGTGGACCATTCATTGGTGGACCATTCATTGGTGGACCGTTTATAGATTGACTATTCATTGGTTGACCATTCATTGGTGGACCATTCATTGGTTGACCGTTCATTGGTGGACCATTCATTGGTTGACCGTTCATAGAATGACTATTCATTGGTTGACCATTCATTGGTGGACCGTTCATAGATTGACCATTCATTGGTGGACTATTCATTGATAAACTACCCACCGGATGTCGATACATTGGTGGACCATTCATTGGCTGTCGATTCATTGGTGGTACATGCATTGGCTGTCTATTCATTGTCAGTCCATCCATAGCTGGACCATTCATCAGCGGTCCCTTTCTTGGTGGAATGTGCATGTATTGTCCATTGGTGGGGTGTCCCAGTAGAATATGTCCTTGCATAGGTGGCGCATTCAGCTGTGAATAATTATTAAGTGGAGCAAATGTGTGTGGTTGGGAATTAGTGTTCTTTTCATAACCTGGCACTTTTGAAAATGGCATTCCAGTGTAGGGCATTGAACGAGTTGTTTGTGTTGTGACTTGTTCTGAATTTGGTTGATTTTGCCCTTGGTGACTCTCCATAAAATTGTCTGCTTTCAACGGCACGAATGGATGTTCTATTTTCATACCAGAGTCAAATTGTTCCAGGTTAAAAGTCATTGAATTTTCATGCGGAGACTCATGTGGGATGTTACCAGATTCAAAAGGAAGTTGACTCTTCATTGTTGAATAATGAAGTGGCTGATTATTTAGTCCCTGGGGAGTCAAATTGCTCGACTCCATATCCGTATGCGGTTGAAGATGGGGGATTATAGATTGACGATTCGAATAAGCATAATGTTGGCCATGATTTTTTTGTTCGTGTTGAATATCCGATCTTGTGCCACTTCTCCGTTTGGTATTGTTTGTAGTTGATTGATTAAGATGAGAAATATCTGATGCTAGATTTTCAAGGTGATGAGAATGGGTAATCATATCTGATGTTCCTACCTGCTCAAATGCCTCCTTCAGAGAAGTAAGCTCTTTACTCGACATTTCCATGAAGTTTTGTATCTCACTATGAGAAAAGTTTTGCTGGCCTGATTGTGTAATGGGATTTTCAAAATAAGGAGTATCAGACAAAGATGGAGGTGGCCCTTCTGGGATATTAGCCATCATCTCTTTTAAAGAGTCTTTCTCTAGTATTTTGTTTTTGTTTTTGTTTTGTCCGTTGTCCGCTCCAATTTTCCTCTCACGTTCGGGTGACTGAGAAGCGGGAATGTTTAGCTCTGAGATTTTAGGTCTATTATTTTCAACTTTAGTTGAGCTAGAAGAGAATAGTGGTTCAGTAATATCCTCGTCTGGATATGGTCTTTCAAACATTTGCTCTTTTTTGTGTATATGTGGAAGCTCAGACTGAAGTAGATTCTTGCCATTGTCATGCGAACTTGCATCCATTCCTTTTACTACTGAAAAATTTCCATAATATTTTTCAGTCACATCCATATTTTTGTTTTGTGGTTGTAGATCTGCTTTCTGAAACAAGTCAAGATCAGGCCGATATTCAGTATCGTTTCGAGTTGATTCTACCGGTGGTAGTTTTTTTTCTCGAGTTTCTTGATGGGCGTCAGGCTGATGACACAAAGGCTTTTGTAAATGCAGATCTGTATCATGTTTGATTTTTCGATTATAATTAGCAATATGCATGCTTGACTTGTCGATCTCGCCTTTAATTTGGTAATTATCAAATGGCTCCTGAGACGTATCTTTTTCTGGAAGATCATATGGCGTGTTGTAATTCTCGAATGGCTCACTATATTGATCTTTTCCTGCGTGTTGAATATTCTGAGACCACTGATGGAGTTCGGAACCCTTTAATTCTGTCTTAGAGAGCCCAGCTTGAGAAGAAAATTTTGATTCTGTCTTTGGAAGCACAGGTAATTGCGTTCTATTTTCCAGTGCGATACTTTTTTCTTGGGGCAGTTCCAAAGGAGGTGGACGAGGCCTCATTTTTCCTTTTTTGGGTGTAAAGATCAATTTGTCGCTGACGCTCTGTGAAATCTCATCGCTGAACTCTGAGCTTGGAGATTTTGTCCTGTGCTGAGTCAAAGGCACGAAGCTTCGATCTTCGAGCGAGAAATTATCGTTGGAGAAAGACACTTCTGGAAGAGGAGACCCATTAGGTGGTGAAAGAGAGAGTGGTTCCTTTAAAGGAACTGGTGGCGGGGGAAGCGGTAGTTCAGATTTTGCGGCTGCAGCTTTTGATTTCAGCCTTGAAAGTTCTGGGGTCTTCCTCAAGTTGTGCGGTAACGGCGACATTTCGGGTGATCCATAAGATTGCACCGTATGCATATTGTTTTTCTGCTTTTCGAATATCGCAAGGTATTCGTCTGGTTGAATTGTTGTTTCAGAAAGAACCATCCATTTCTGGAAGCCCCGCAATCCTGCTTCAACAACAATAGAGCGACCAAATCTGGATTTCAAGTCAGAGGTCTGATCGGATCCTAATGATGAAAGCCACGTCCAGATGAAGTAGTCTTGAAGAGAGACACTCGTTATTTTAATTTCTGAGTACATGGGAATATTGAGGTCTTGAGAATTTTGAGATTCCTGAGCCCACCCTGGATATAAACCAAATTCAGAAGGAACAGGGTCTGCTGTTAAACGTGTTAGTACCCTTCTTGACTCCTCGGAGAGAGTAGATACGATTTCAGATGTGGAGGACTTTTGAAATATGTTCTTTAAAATGGTAAAATTTTCAATTGAAAGAAAGAAGTCTTTCTTTTCGAAAGATAGGGAATGCCGAACTTTACTTATGAGCTCGTATGGATTATTCGACTTTCTGGTGGAGCGAACGTGAACACATGGGATGGTGATCACGGACTTCACTGAGTTAGAAGTGTCAGGTGGTGGGTAAGAGTTTGTTACGAGCAAGGATTGCAAGGCTTTTGGGAGATTTAAAGTGTCTGCCTCTGTATCTGGTAACATCGCACGTAAAAAAGAGAGAAGTAGGTGGAACAAACCGTTACACGTCTCCTTCCATGACTCAAGGCCGTCTAAAAAACTTGCGTCTTGAGCTATGGTAGCGTCGTAGAATGCAGATGTGGCTCGTGATATGCCTTTGAATGCCCAAATACTGGCCATTTTGGCAATCTTTCTCCCGTTAAGATGATTGTACTGAGAGTTCGAAGCAATGCTTATCATAAGATCTAAAAAGTCATAGACAATAGAAGCATGCGATGAGGACAGAAGACATTTTGGCATAATCGTCAAAAAAGCGTCCTTCGGGTAACCGGCTTCGTGTTCCTTCCTCTTAAATTCAAGATAAACCGACCATCCAATAACTTCGTTATTGGGTAGTCTACACCATAGGTATTTAAGGCCGCAAATAAGGGTGAATTCATCAAAATCCCTCAAAATAGTGCGTACGATTGCTTTCTGTGAAGTGTCTATCATCATGCCGCCGGGAAACACTCGTCGAAGAAACAAAGTTAGTTTTGTGTCATCGATACGGGAGCGGAAAGGAAGAAAAATATGAGGGGTCTTTGTTCCTCGTGCTTTGAGCTCAGCAGTCATAACATGAAGAAGACTTTGAAGCTTTCGACGAGAGAGCTGAGACTCGGAAATCGCTTTATGATTCCGGTCTTGCATGGCGGGAAGCACTGGAAGATCAAGATCGTTGTTTTTTGCCATCGATAACCCACCCTACACTGTTAAAAGACCCTGGCACAAAAGCAAATAGTTATTATTTGGAAAAGAGTAAGATGGTGTAGAATAAGAAAACAAAACAAACGAAGAGCCCTGCTCGGTTACGATCGATTCTCAGCCTCACTTGCAACGCAGGCATCAGGCATAGACGTAGCGAGGACCCTAGCGCGCTATTCCGGCTATGAGTACAATAATTTCCAACAATTAAAGATGGTAGGGGAAAAAAATTCATACATAAAGATCTGTAAAAACACACATTAGCAAAGAATCAGGCTCAAATTTAATAAAAAATGAAAATTTATGTGCTATAATGCCGATGTTGACCTGGTCATCTGGGGTAAACAATCAAATCTGTTATATATGCGCGCATGGCTTAGAAGATTGAGAAAAGCGATACGAGACCTCCAAACTGTCAAACAAAAGATGTTTCAGTCTCACGACCTACAAGACATTGTTTAAACGAAACGAAGTCCAGCGTTGCAATCTTTGTGTCAAAAACTTTTTTTTACTGATGTTTGGGCTCCAATTCTGACAGAAGGTTGAAATCAAAGAGCTCCAGTTCTTGGCCAAAAATGATTAAGTCGTTTACGCAAACTTAAACATGCCAAATTAGAAGTATACCCCAAGTTTACTAGTCAAGAAAGAAGGAACAATTGCTTGAATTTGAGGAAGCTCGGGATAGACTAAATTTAATCTCATCTATATCCAGAGACTTCTATCATATATATTATCAAGTCAATGTCTAGATACGTATCTTGCAATTAGGTTTCTGACCGTGTATAACATATCAGCTTCATATCATCGTACAACTATAATTGAAATTGTCGTGCCATTATGCCAGGACCCGTATTGTGATGTTGCAAATCTGCCATGCTTGCGATTGGCCGAAGATCATAACTGGACATGTGACTTTCCTGTTTTGCGTGTTGGAGGTTTGAAGTACTGTTTATGGACCGAAGATTGCCTTTTGATTGCTGTTGCATGTCAACCCCTGAGTGATGACCATTTTCCAGTAATGAAAATTGCCGATTATTGACCAAACTCGCTTCAAAGGGAATTTGGTCTCTATTCAGATGATTGGTAACAGCTTCACCCTGGGTTAAGTCGTGACTAGTATTAATATGAAGAGGATGCACGACGTTGTTGGAGTTCAAGTTATTTGTACTGATGCCACTGGAGTCCAATCCGTTAGAGTTTAATCCATTGATGTTGTGGGGATTAGCATGCATTTGCTCGCGACCATTCATTACCAACAGATTCACGGGCTTCACAGGCGGCTGGCTATTAATAATGGATGGGACTGCCGTCAGTATTGTCGAAAAGTTTGGCGCAGGGTTCTTAGTAACACGTGCGAGGAACTCTGATTGTGCAAGAATATTTTGTAGTTGTTGGTAGCTGCCAAGAGAATTCAGAAGAGAAGGGCAGTCTTTGTGATTAATCAAAATACTTCTTAGAATCATAACTTGGTCTCGAAGTTGGGCAACTTGAGCAGACAAGTCTCGATATCCATCCGAATAGAAGGCTAGTTCATTTTCCATCTTGCTGAGTTGTTGTTTTTTTCTTTGTCTACATTTCAAGGCAGCAACTCTGTTTCTCTCTAGAAATTGTTTCCTTTTCTCTTCTTCATCAACTTCATCGTCATCATTTTTTGTTTCCTTTTTTTCGGTTTTCATTTCAATTTTTGATTTCGATGAAGTGCTGCTTTTTAGAGTTTTTGAAGCCTTCGTTGCATTTTCGGAATCATCATTCTTGTTTGCACGTTTTCTTGACTTTGCTGGAGTCTCTTTCTTAGGCGCTTTTAATTCTTGTCGATCATGGTCCGATTTCATTGGCTCTGTTTCTTCCGCAATTGTTGGTTGAGTCTCCAAATGGACTCTAGATTGCAGCAGTTCAACTCCAGGGTGTGAAACATCCACGCTATCATTTATACTGCCGCCTGTAGTTGGGGGAGCCGCACTGCCAGCGCTCAGATCAACCGATTGGTTATTCACGAACCCTAGGAGTGTCTGCAAGCCCGGGGTCATTTGTCCGTTGGTCATGGAATCATGAATATTAAAATTGAACCCAGCAGGGTTGATGATTCCTGGTGTTAAACCTGATCGGAGATTGGACTCGGTAGTTACAATACCAGATTTGCGCATGTACAGCGGATAGACTGGTTGCGAGAACTGGCCAGCCTGTTGATCATTTATACCATTAGTGCCAACCCCGTTAGTTGCATTTAACAAACTGCTCCATAGATTTGAACTGGGGGTTCCGGGACTAGCCACACCAAGTCCTGGCAGCAAATGTATGGGCGGGAGTCGGCGTCCCCCAGGAGTGAATACTGGGGGTGTTATCACAGGTAAACGCTCGTTGTTGACGCTGCCAAAGTTCAGTAGCCGAAGATTGTGTTTGTTATTTCCTCCGCCAGCGCCTGGTTGCTTATTTTCGACAACCAGGGCAGATTTATCACTCGACTCAGGTACATCGGTTGAGCGTGTACTCCCCGGCGTGGCAGTCTTCCGTGCTTGAATTTCGAGCATCTCTGATGAGGCGTCCAGAGTGGATGTGCGCCCTATCAGCAGAGAGTTTGGTGATACTATGGTTGTAGCTGCGCACCGAGAAGAAGCTTCCGTCGCTGCCAGATTCATCTTGTCCCCATTCTTCCCAGTGTGAGCATGGAGAAGATCTTTCGACGCGAAAGAATTTTCGAACAAATTGAGCTCAAGGTCCAAAGGTGTTTTCAGCTAGAAGATGTTAGTCTCAGGTCACTTTAGTTTGGTTATTTGAAAGATTGATGTTTAGCCGTTTTTTTTATTACTGATGTGATGTTAGGGTCGTTTAGATTCCCAGCCCCATTCTGAAGAAATGCAACTTCTAAGACAAACCCTGAGGAGAATTACATACATTGCTTGTCATGACGTCAATTCGATGTTGATCCAAGCTTCTTTCTCTCAGGGCTTTCACCGAGTATGTTATTTTCTCCCGAGCTTACGTCATTACTCAAGACTCTGCATGCCGGCATAGCGGCACTTGCTAAAGCTTGCATACAAACCAAATATAGTTTGCTGAAACAGCTTCATTGATGTTGAAGATATACATCTAAGATCTCTCCTTACACGATCACATTACCAATATGTGCCCTATTAGATACACGTAATAAAATAACGGATGGGGCATGAATTACAAGTCGGCCTCTGAAAATCCTTTGATTGTAGAACGAAACTAATTCTGATTAGATATACCTTGTATACGCGCGGCAAAGGAATGTAACATCCCTGGCTTTATTCACTTACTTCTTTAATTTCTTCCAAAGCTTCTTGCAACTTTTTTTTCTCAATCTCTTCTTGTTTTTGAATTGATGGGTCTTTTTTGAGCTCATCAGTCAATTCCTCGTCCACTTTCTTGGCTACTGGGGCTGCTTTAGGTGGGTTTTTCTTATCGACCTTTTGCGGTTTAGAAATGGCCAAAGGCTCCAGCAGACCACCTGATCCAACCGAGGTACTGAATAAATTTTCATGTCTGGTGTCATCATCACTTCTCTTCCATCCAGTCTTAAACAAAGGTTCCATGTCGAACTTGGGAAATGGATGTGCTTCGGTGTTGAAAACATATTCCGTAAGAGGTATTTTGTTATCATCATCAAACAACAAATATAAATATTTCAACGTCTCGGTAAGCCAAAACGACTCCATGTTATCAAGATATTTCGGTGGAATTTTAGTCACATCTTTCAAACAAGTGTAAGTCGGATTTCCATCTTTTCCTTCAACTCGCGTATGTTTGACAAAGTTACGGAATATCTCGTATCCCCATTTCCTATACTTCTCGTCACCCGTGATTCTGTACAAGTAAAATAATGATTCCACAGTTTCCGGTCTTTGTAGATTGTGTTTGTCGGCGGGCTTAATGTTGAAGTCCTTGGTTCCATCCACATTAGTATTGAAAATAACAATTTCTGGGGATAATCCGGTCTCAACTTCACTGTACATCTTGTAACAAGTATGAGTTAATTCCTCAGCGAGTTTGAAGTCGGATTCCTTGTCATCATCCCAGAAAGACAGTTTGCGGGCCTCATCTATGGTCAAGCCATTAGTGGCTCCAAGTGCAAGAAGTCCACCATAGAAACAAACAAGATGGTCCATTTTCAGGGACAATGGGCCACCGATACCTTTTTCAAGCTCACCAATGAACGTGAGGCCATTTGGGTGTGACTTCGAGACAAGATGCTTTTTCACCCCTGCAACAGACTCTTTGTACATTTGCCAATATATTGGTTCCTGATTCTTAGTTTGCAAAAACTGTTTCAAGAGATACTCGTAGTAAGAGTCACCTCTAGACCCTAGACGAATGAGTTTTCCACTAAATTTTCCCGTGTCAGGGTGCACGAAGACGGGAACGAGACCGTCTTCGGGTTTATTTCCATCCAAAACCTCTATAACCTTTTCGGCATCCGTCCAGTAGAGACCTTCACCGGTCAATTTGGCCAAGTAGCGGAATTCCATTTGCAAAGTAGAGACTTCTGCTGTAGATGATGCACCCCCTTTGACGTGATTTTTTATTCCCTTCATTGTCTTGAGATTTACTGATGAAAAGGGAATTCGGGAGCCGCTATCAAACGCTCCACTTAACGACTCGGCCAACTCAGCGGCTCTCTCTAGAAAAATATCGTCCTCCGAAAAGTGAAATGCAGACAAGAGTCCACCCAACATTCTGATTGTAGTTTCAAAAACATTCACTGCATGGTTGAACTTATAGTTAAGCTCGTTTTTCACCCAGTCTCTAGCTTTCGCAAATTCAGTATGACAGTCCATTATCCACAAGGTATCTAAGGAATCCACAATAATCCATCCCAAGGGTTTACCTCCCATATTCTTTCCCCTGCCGCTGATCGGGTTGAAAACATCTTTTCCCCATGCATTTTCCTCATACGAGCGCCAAGACTCGAGAAACACATCTCTCACCTCTTGCTTTGCTTGAGGCCACGAAGTTGCCGGCAGGCCGTATAACGAATTTAAGGAAGCAGGTCCTAGGAGTAAGTAGTACATAATGTAAAGTGCAATCGAAGATAATGCTGCACGCACAAACATGACTTTCTTCCACTTCTTCCGGTCTCTTGATGGTGCGAATGCTGTTCTTTGCGAGGAAGGTTTGTCTTTATACAACGGGAGCAGCTGCGTTTTGGAAGATCTGCTGTAAAGATTGAAGTCACTTTCTTTTCTTATAAACGGATTCATTGGCGTGACAAGTATCCCTAGACTCAATCAATACAGAACGCGTATTCTGTTCCTGGAAAGAAAGTCGCGCGATGTTTGCTGTACCGATATCAACAAAGGATACGTGTTAGTAGCCGTTCGTAATTAACAGTGTTTCTGTTGAGAATGAGGTGGCCACAGCCTCATATTTTTGTCTTTCAAATGATGCGGTATCACAACATGACATTTACTAGAGATAACTTTTATTTGACCTTCACGTGAAAATCAATGAAAGTTGACTGAAACAAACTAAATATATTAGCCTGAGAAAGTAGTTCTACTGCGCCTCAAGTTCGCACTTCATTTTTTTTTTTTGTTTGCAACTATTGTTTCTTTTTATGTGGCTTCATCCACACAGGGTACCGTAGACACTAAATTTGACAGCTAGTGGATAGGATGTATAAAAGTGAGCTTGAGATTCATCAAGAAAGAAACAATAACGTGCACAGCTCAAAGTAAAAGGCCCATCAGCTACTTCCACCCAGAATAGATATGTGGTGTGTTTATTCTAATTCTGGTTTTTTGTTCCAAACTAATGTTCTCAATTCGAAAAACAGCCGATAAAATCTCAGGTGAATGTATGTTATTTTTAGAACATGTCAATGCTTTTTAGTGGCGTACGTCGGATCAGACTTTGATAACCAAAAGCATGAAAATATTGGATCTCCGGTGTTGCGGCTCGCTCCCCATCCTGGGAGTCGATCAAAGGACCTAGTGTTTTACTTGCGCTGATATCCAAATCTTATTCAAACATGCCTGCGAACTACACCTTATTACACTTGTCGACCGTACAACATTAAAATTTTTAACGGCATATCTTGAATAGAATCAAGATTATCAACTGCTCCTCAAGTTGACTTCACTGCTCTGCGCATCGCATTGGTGTGTCGCATCTTGCTAAAATAACCGTGCCGAACTACTCTCAGATCAAACATCTAAAAAACGCTAAAAAAGGTTTCTTGCGGTACTGATTTTTTTCTTCTAATAATCATTTACCTAGATCAAAAATACCCGTAAGCTCACGGGTTTGATCACTCACTATATTGGCTCCTATTGCCTTGACAGGTTGCTTCTCCACTCTTTTGTTAAGCTAGCCCCAAAGTCTCTTTGACACACCACAAATTGCGCCCATCATGTCCTCAAATTCTCCCGAAGAGGTCAGTTTGGACTCTAAATTGAATGTTGAAACTGGAACTGGCAGCAAGACTGGCAGATCACGGAGGTCAAGAGCATGCAAGCAATGCCATGCTTTGAAAGTTAGGTGTATACCAGTGGACGAAGATGACCCATCATCTTCTTGCGTGCGTTGTGTAAACTCTAAAAAAGAATGTGAATTTGACTTTTCCGAGCCAAAGAAACGAAGAAAAAAGACAGCCAACAAATCCGAAAAAGACGCATTGGCAGAGCTTAAAAATGAAATCGTGGCCCTTCAGTCTGAAGTCACATACTTACGTCTGAGGCTGGCCTCAGAACAATCTGGTGTCAAAGGAGATGGCAACGGCCGACAAAATAAAAATATCGCCTCCACGGGGGCAACGCCCTCTTCGCCACGATTTATGACGAAGGATGATCTCGAAAAGGAACTCGGACTTTTGTATGATAGCGATTTGTCCTTAAAGCGCATATCTGATGAAATCAAGGAATACACAATATTACGAGAGAATACCTTGCGCGATGAAAGTCTAATCGATGTTGTTTCTCTCGGTATCACTGATTTAAGATCTGCAAAGATTCGACTCGATATGTATCGCAAGATCTTATATCCTTCTCATCCGTACGTAAATGTACCTGAGAGTTTGACAGTGGAGGAAATGATAAAAACACAACCTTTTTTGCTTAATGTCATCATTTCCATTACATCAATTGTACGCAAAGATGATTTCAGCTTCCTGCAATCCTTGGCGCTCGAGAAACATGCCACTGTTTCGGTCACGCGCGAGATTTTAGTAAACGGTTCAAAGTCCGTTGAATTAGTCAAATGTCTTATTCTATTGTCTGTCTGGTACAATACCCCTGAATTTTTCAAAGCTAGAAGGTACCACATTTTGAATCAAATGGCAGTCACGTTGCTTTATGATTTAGGCATCGTCTCCAGGCAATCATTTACATATTCCGGCGAAACAAAGACCATTAAAAAGGCCGAGGCACAGTTTGATGATATTGAATATCGTGTTCTAATTTTGACATTGTACTGCAGCACTGTTGGCTTTTGCTTGATTCTTAGGCGAGCAATATTTGTGAAATGGACTGTTTACGTGGAGGAATGTTGCCTGATTTTGGAAGGCAATCCCAATCAGCAATACAAAAATGTTGCCATTTTTCTGAGATTGACTCGAGAGTTAGAAAAAGTACATCACGCAGTTCATTCACTGGAGTCATTTGTAACAAACCCCAAAATATCTGCATATACAATTTCTGAGCTCAACACCAAATTGCAGGCTATAGGAAATTCTTTGGGAAAGGATAACCATCTTTTGTTGGCATACTATTATTCTATTGAAGCGTACCTTTTCCAGCCCCTGTCAGAGGACCTACAAGTGACAAGTGTGGGCTCAAACTGCACAGAGAATCTTACCACAAGAACTTTGAATACCATTTCTCAGTGTACATCATCTTGTCTAAAAGCAATGGACGAATTCAATCAATTAACTGATGAGCAAATTGCCGGTCTTCCGCTCTTTCATTTCACAAGATACATTTACACTGCAGGAATCCTCATGAGATTACGATATTTTATTCTATGTTTGCCGTCTAATATTGAGAAAGAATTGGTGCCACGGTATGCAATTGTTTCTGTACTGAATCTACACAAGCGCATTAATGCTATTTCCATTGCATATCCCACAAATTTTCTCATGAAAAAGATGAAGCTTGTTCTTCGGTTATTTGTGCAGACGTATGTAACACAAGTGAATGAGCTACTTGATCGCAATGATGGGACCACTTCGTCAGATCTGGTGCAGCTCTCGAATCCTGAGCACAAAAAAATGAACAAGTTAGCCTATTCAATAATTAATGGGTCACAGGAAGGACAAATGGGGGAAAACTTTTCACGCGGAGTCCATCTCGATTTATTATCTTATGCGGCTACAGAACACAGCAAATCCAATTCAGTGTCATCCGCTGCTCACGAAAACGTGCAGAGATCGAGTACAACCAATTTACCGGGAATTTGTGGCTTGCCAAGCGAACAGAAAAAGGTCATGGGTACCTTTCCTCCAGCTTTTACGACGAATGTTCCACTGCCTCATCTTCCTGCTCCCCAACGAAGAAATGGCCTGCAAAACAAGAGCTATGAAGAAAGTGTCATAGAAAACTCTGACAAGACAGGAAATAACGATGGCTTCAGAATGCATCCATTTCCCTCCAATCATCCACCTTTGTTTCCTCCTAACCAGGTCAACTTTTCGGCCACACCAGATTCCAACAAAGACATTTATCAATTTGATGACGAGTTTTGGTCTAGTCTATTAACCACTGACGCCGACAAGTATTCGTTCGCGCAAGATATCCCACACATGGGTGACAATGTTCTCCATGATATATTCAGGTAAGAACCCTGGTTTCTTCCATTCAATATGCAGTTCCAATGCTTATTTATTAATTTGTTCCGAGAAATAATCTACATATTTGCGATTTTCTCCCCCTCGGAAAGGAGAAGCCATTGTATAGAGTGATAAAATTACAGAAAAGTCTCGTAATGTTGTACAAAGGTCAGCTGGCAGAGTCCAAGTTGAAAAGGTATCAAAATCGCGCAATACTCCGTGTACTGTCACTTCGCACATCATCCAAATTTATTCCACACATCACTTTTACACCAATAACTCTAGTGTTCAGCGATGATCACTAACAACATACGGACACATTTCAGTGCTCTAGATTTACTACGAATATTCGCCGGTGTCTTACTCTTTAATGCTTTGGCGTCCTGGTGGTTTACATCCTCTTCAACATGGGGCTACTCTGGCAAGTATATTAACCCAAGATATTTCAAGCATCGTATATTCGACCGCCAGCTCACATTTACGCCATATGAGTTAAGTTTACGAAATGGCACTGACCCAAGCCTTCCAATATACATTGCCATTAGTGGCCGTGTTTACGATGTGACTGCGTCTCCCCATATTTATGGGCCTAAAGGACCATATGCTTTTTTCAGTGGAAGAGATGCAGGGCGAGCTTTCGTAACAGGATGTTTTCAAAAAGATGATGAACTCACCCATGATCTTAGAGGACTTGATCAAGAAGAAGCTAAAACCGGAATACTGAAATGGCAAAATTACTTTGATCGAAACTCGAAATACTGGCATGTAGGGACTGTCATTCATGAGCCTTTGCTGGGTGCTCCCCCCGAGCCATGTGAGCATCAAAAGTACCCCCCGATGTTAAAGCAAGGCCGTCAATCTTAATAATACGTAATTCACGTTATCAAAAGATTATCGTTTGTAAAATTGTAGGTATAATACTGTTTTATGGTACGGTTGCAGCAGCAATCAAACTCTTTTGTAAAGTGCAAAGTAGCTCATCCTTGTCTTCTAAGCCAATGCTAATTCTGATCAAGTTTCTGTCTACGCCCCATTTTTCTACCTCATCTAACTCTTGGTAGTGAGCAAGAATTGCGTAGGGGCATGCCAATGAAAAATTAGTTCCTAAAGAAGGACCTTTGTGCAAGTTCATTGCATCAAAGCATGCTGGTGCACGCTTTGGCTCATGCAACACGAATGAAATTAAACCACCATACCCGCCAGTGGGTGTCTTTATTTCATCGTAAAATTGCTTGCTTTCGGAAATGGATGGATAGAATATCTGAGAAACCAAAGGACTCTTTTGCAACAAGTCCACCACTGCTGATGACGTCTCATTCACTCTATTTGACCTTTCCTCGAAGTCTCTGGAGTTTCTCTCTAGATACAAAGCGTCTTCTTCCCAGAAATTGTCTTCATAGTTTTTTTCGAAATATTCCTTTAAAGACAGATACATTGGAGATGATCTGTTAAGAATTAATGAGCCCCCCATCACATTGGAGTCCCCGGAGAAGATTTTTGTCAATGAAGAGACTATCATATCACCATAAGGAACCACAGAGACATTCAAAAAGTTACCTACTGTCTCATCGATAATCACTGCGAACTTGTACTTGTCGGCAAGAGCTCGCACTCTCTTCAAGTTTGGAGTTTTCAACAAAGGGTTTGAAGGACACTCGCAGAAGAAGCCAGAGATTTCGATTTCACCAGATTCCAATTCTTTTTCCATGGTATCCAATGATTCTTCGTCGCCAAATCCATAAAAGTAACAGCCCGGTCCAAATTTTCGCAATATGCTCAAAGTGTCCACATATGGAAATCCAAAACATACCAGTTTCGTAACTCTCTTTGAGATTCCAAGTACAGCCTGGTGTGCATGGAAAATTGATGTCATTCCTGTCGGGTACAAGTATACGTCGTCTTCGCTAATGTGTGTTCCTCTCTTCTTGATTTCATCCGTCGCCTCATCTGGATCCATGTGTGCGATGTCTGCCTTGCCGGCGATTCGTCTACGCAACGCAACTTTTGCCTGAGTTGCAAACTTGAGGTCTAACACACGGCCGTACTTTTGCTCGATAAAAGTGTTGAAGTCTCTGTCAACATTCTCGTTTTGAGACATGGAATCCGAGCGCATCGATGCAGAAATTGATGGAGATTTTCTCTGAATATATTGCGCTTGAAGCTCTTGCTTGCTTCTGCTTTCAATCCTGCCTTGTGGCTTTTCCTCCTTTTCGAATAACGCCTTCAAGACATATTCGGCTAATCTTGAGGAGATGCCTTCCCCCGAATGCTGCCAGTATTGCTTTGCTAAGGGAAATTCCTCCGCTGGCATTATCACACACACAACTGTGCACTCTAAAATAGAGGACTTTTCGCATTCTGTTTTCGGAGACGGCGTGGTAAATTGGAGAAGACGCCTCACCAGATTCGGGTTCCCTGATTTGGCCTTGATGAATTCACGACAGCGCTTAGCGACATCTGACGACGGAAACAACATGCATTTTTCACCATCTCTCACATATTTTGTCTCTATACGCTTAGCTAGCTCTTGTATGATACTGTGTATGAAAAACCGTGGATATCCGCTCTTCATTTTCTCAACCACACAGGGATCTCCCTCCTCGTATCCAACAACAGCCTTCCAAGTTGGCAACGTCACCGAGACGGCATGAGCAGTGTTGTTTGGAATGGTATCTCCGATTGTCTGAGAGGGCCCGGGTTGTGTCATTAGCTTTTATTTAGTGAGTATTGTAGTTTTAGGAAGAAAACAAATGTATGTGCCGTATCTGTCCGCAGAAGTATGACGCATTCCAGAGCGCGCGTTCGTGTGATTGCATGGGTGCAAATCTCTCGATAATAGGTATTTCAGAATTTTCCTTGCCATGACTACCTCTTTAGACAAATTACCTTCTTATAACTTGTTATCTTTGGTGTGTCAAAACATAAGCAAGAACATTTTTTTTCCCGGGAATGATTCAATTTGATGCGAGTTTGTTTTCTTTTAATTGTGTTCAAATGGAGCCACTAACAAACAAGTTCTAGTATATTCGGACTACTCACAAAACTTGCCCAAGAGGAATATTAACAGATGATTAAATCTGAGTAAATTTAAAAATTCGTTTCACTCACATAAAAGAACATTGCTGTTTTCGTAGATAATAATTTCTGGGAAGTTGCTTCTTATGTATATATATATATATATATATATACTAGCGCTCATCAGATACATTTAGAGTCCGAGGAATAGGTTTCGAAACATCGTTGAAAATGATCGCTCTTGTTTAAATTTGATGCGAGCAAATATTAAGGAAATGCTAAGAGAAAAATTCAACGAAATGAAACTTTTACTCGATGGGAAAAAAATGCACATACTAATCATTCGCTACTTGTCGTCAAACCTACGCCATTTTCTTTTAATCATGAAAAGACTTTTGGGGCATAATATTGATTCTCCGTTGCAATTTTTCAGATTTTGGTGTTCATGATTTGATACAGCTAACAGATCCCTCCGCAAGACGGTTCACAGCCTTTGATTGCTCTATTGCTGGTGCTGGTGCTGTTGTGGCTCCCCCTTTACGATTGTGCTGCATGTGTGATTGAACCAAATGTCCAGCGGCCAATGCAGAACATAAAGAAAGTTCTCCTGCCAAAACAGCTGATGCAACAATGCACGCAAGACGACGCGAGTTTTCACCCGGATTTGTTGGGTGAGGACCACGTACACCCAAAAGATCCAACATTGCACCTTGTGGCTCCAAAATCGTACCACCTCCGATAGTTCCCACTTCTATTGACGGCATAGAGACAGAAATTCGTAAGTCACCGTTCTCCGTTTTGTTCATAAGCGTCATACAATTTGAAGATTCGACATTTTGAGCAGGATCTTGACCACACGCCAAGTAGACAGCAGTAACCATATTTGCGGCATGTGCATTGAAGCCACCAACAGACCCGGCCATTGCAGACCCAATCAAATTTTTGCTAACATTCAACTCCACCAATGCATCCACGTCGGATTTAAGAACTTTGGTGACGACATCATGTGGAATTGTGGCCTCTGCAACAACAGACTTACCTCTTCCTTCGATCCAATTGATAGCAGCAGGCTTTTTGTCAGTGCAATAGTTACCAGATACTGCCACAGTAATCATATCTTCCCATCCACAACTCTCAACCATGAATTTCAAAGAGTGTTCCACACCTTTGGAGATCATGTTCATTCCCATGGCATCGCCTGTAGTAGTCTTAAACCTAATAAACAAAAGTGTTCCGGCGATTGCAGTCTTAATATGCTGTAACCTTGCAAATCTGGAAGTAGAATTAAAGGCTTTTTTGATAGTTCTCTGGCCTTCTTCAGAATCCAACCAAATCTTACACGCACCCGCTCGGGCCAATGAAGGAAATGAGACGCATGGGCCTCTAGTCATACCATCTTGTGTAATAATAGTATTGACACCTCCTCCTGAGTTGATCGCCTTACAACCACGCATCGCAGATGCTACCAAACATCCTTCGGTAGTGGCCATTGGAATATGATAGGGCTTTCCATCAATAATTAATGGACCAGCGACGCCAACTGGTAAAGGCATGAAACCAATCACATTTTCACAGCATGCTCCAAAAACGCGATCGTAATCATAATGGGCATAAGGCATGCTGTCCGAATCGATAATTGGGGCATTTGCGAGTTTTGAAATTGCCTTACGACGAACAGCAACAGCTCTAAGGTTGTTTCCTAATTGCTTTTCTAAAGCATATAAAGGCAACTTGCCTGCAACAACTAGGGATGAAACTTCAGCATCGTCTAGATCTTTAAGCTCTCCATCTTGCATCTTCTTGACACATTGCTCAAGAGGAAGAATTTTGTTAGGCGCAGTGAAATTGATAGCTTCTTCATCAGAAGTTGAATCTTCAGATTCATCTTTGAAAGATTTTACCACAACGCTAGCTCTGCGTTCAACAACTTTGGGTGATGAGATCTGCTTTTCAATTAATTTTCTGGTGGCTGTGC
Source organism: Metschnikowia krissii (assembly GCA_030561945.1). NCBI lineage: Eukaryota > Fungi > Ascomycota > Pichiomycetes > Serinales > Metschnikowiaceae > Metschnikowia > Metschnikowia krissii. The sequence goes on along the minus strand of JAKTYP010000060.1, from coordinate 188,311 downwards.
GTTGATATCTGGTAGCGTTTAAAAGATAAGCGTTAGCCGAGATCGAAAGCGCGAAGCCAAAAAGTAAAACTTTAGAGATCAATGAGTCCCTTATCGCACTTGAAACCATTTCAACAAATGCCACGACATAATCTTCAACAACTACCAATGTGCCTAATGGGACATAGACTTTGGGACTAAAAATAGTCACTAAAGTTCCCCTTTGGCCAATTGTGATGTACTTAGAGGCAGCCCTAGATAAATCTTGAGGCTGGAGAAGTAGGTCCTGATTCAAACCAGCAGATCCATATAGCCATGAACTTCCCCACCAAAAGCTGTGGATAGCAAAAAAAATACCAAGCATTGCAATCTTGAACGAGAAAGCCGTACCCTGGTTTCTTTCGTCTTGATGATAGTCAACGTCCGATTTGCGGTTAGCTATGCTTGCTGCAACTAACGATGAGATCCCTTCTTCTTCCAAGGCGGATTGCAATTCGTTGGTCTTGCGTGCTCTCTTAATTTCAACTGTCAAAGCTAATACTGCTGAATAAAATGTGTATACAAGCAAAAGATCGAAAGCCAAAATCAAGCAACTCAAAAGACAAAAGTTTTTTAAGCTTTCCATCTCCCTTCCCACAAGCGCCGCAGAAAATAAAACTCCAATGATGACAACATAATCTCTCAACATACTGACGGTGTGGCTTGCGACAGCATTAGAAACGATAAATTTGACGTCCAGGTGAGATGACGACGCGCTCATGACCATTTTAGTAATGGAAATTTTGTGCTTGAAACCAATGGTAGCAGTAAGAAAAGGAATTCCCTCAATCATCGATAATAACGTGACCTTGGAGTTGAAAATATATGACGCGGTGGCCAATGCAAACAACAACGCAAAAGCCGAGGAAAAGATTATCGACAGTGCAAGTGTAAAGTTGGATCCCGTCTCGCGTAATTCAAAAAACACGCTAGCGACCGTGTAAATCATGGCAAAATAAGCGAGAGTCATCAACGCAATATCAAAGGCCTCTGCACTCTGCATTAATAAATAAATCTTAGTGACAACGTGCTTAGCATAATAATAAAGACGACGTAATTTGTAGTTACTTCTGGGTTTCCATGTGACGCCCTCATGGGATATTTTAGTGAGGTTCAGTAAAGTGCCCTCCAACGCGTCAGAAGAAACAATCAAAAGTCTTTCATCATGAACGCCCACGACAGCATTCTCAATATCAGGAATCGATGATGACGCGTGAGTGCGCCTAAAATCTAAAGGTACTATAGAAAACTGATCGGCTTCTGCATAATCTGAAATGTCGGTGACCTTTGTCCATTTGCTGTAGTTGGATGCACCGGGTGGGTGGTAGAAAAAGACTTGGTTTCGTCTTTCTACTGAATCTGGAAGATATTCGTCCACAACCGTCAAATATGCGACTGATGCCAACAACGTCGTGACTATGGAGAAATGGATAGGCTTGAGCGCCGCTAGCCTCGCCAACGAAGCTGCTCCATTTGTGATTTTGGTGAGCATTCTAAAAGTCAGTATGCTGGATACGAGTACGTATAAGAGCTAAATTTCAAATAGGGAATGCAAAAAGCACCTCTCTTATCCTTAAGATGCTTCAGTTTGATGAAATTTGGTGTGTATGTGTGCTTTTTTAAGACATACGTTGAGCCAAGGTTGGGAGGTGGAGTGAAATTTTACCCGTACTGGTTTTTTTGGATTTCTAAACGATGCGCGGTGTATACAAAAAAAAATACGCGACCAAACGACGTCGACCATGAACATTGAGATATACGAGCTCCGCAAAACTCATACCGGTTTTGCTATTCAAAGACGTATTTAAATAATATAACAGCTCGTTAATAAGAAGCAAGCGTGATTCAACGAGGAAGAACGGTTTAACCCCATTTCCGTCAATATTCTAGTCATGGATTCACAAACCAACTTCCCCTTCTTCGGTAGCATGATGCGTCTTACTTGCTAAACGCGCGCGTTCGTGAGTCCAAGAGAACATGACCTACACGGCTCCAAAATCTGGACTACTTGTCATTTTCATAGTTTGGCGCTGAAATACAAAGGCCATACCGTTCGAATTCCCAAAACAACAATTAATCGCATCATCGTTCTCTTAAGAGACCTTAACAATACTCTTGATAAATTTATAGGATATCTTCATCGTGAATCAATGCACGTAATATATTGAATATTATGTTGCCACCTCTATATTCGTTGAGTTGTTTAGCTTTTTCAGAAGTACTTCAATGAGGACAGATACACAAGACTTTCTTTGTATTTTTGGACCCTAGATAATCCCAATTCGATTAGCAAGGTCATAGAGTTTTGGGTGAATGTAGTAAAATAGAATAATTTTGAAATCTGTTAACCCATTATCAGACTTTCACCATAGATTCAAAGTGTACCCGAGATTAACCTGAGGTACAAAGACTATTAATTTCGACATTTCACAAGAATTTTACATAGACAGATATGATTTTATAGGCAAAAAAAATATTTGTCGTAAACCAAGATCGAAGAATACCCAATCTTGTTCGTTAATAAAAGTGAAAGAGTATTTTGAAATTTTCACTGAAAAAAATTACATAAATGGTATGTGAATGTGTTAATATTCCACATTGTCAAAAAAAAGGAGGTGAAACATAAACTTCACAAAATCTTTATAAACAATTGGTCAAAAATTTGTCTGCTTTACCTTCGTAATAAAGTCCTGGGTCAAGGTTTGCTATTATTACAAACTAAAGACTTCCAAAAAAGGATCATTCTCTTCCACAGACTACAACGTTTTGATGACATCATATCTGGCCGTGCAAATATGCATAAGGTGCTAATTGATGTGCTTTTGATGGCCTCTCGTTGTCAATAATAAATCATTATGCCAGTGATGGTACCTAAAAATTTTCACTTTCCAAATATTGTGACGGAAAGTTTTGGTGCCATGTATTTGTCAATGAAAAAAGCGGATATCATAAAAATACATATCAATTGCCACTGATTCAATCCACGCGTATTGCGCGCACACGAGAAGAATCGGTTGTAACTTACGCGAATGATCACAAACATAACAACATTGGAAACAGCGCCAACATGCCAGGGTATGTCTATTTAAAAGCAAGCAATACAAATTAGGTTATTTACGGATACATACTCTGTCTCTAACATCAGCTCTACCTAACGAAATGACTGTCTTGAGCACGAATATGCTTTTGATACTAACATCTTAGTGAAGTTGTATCTTTTCAATTGGGCCAATGCGGAAACCAGGTAGGGCTTCAGTATTGGGAGCAGATGGCTTTCGATCACGGAATAAGAGCAGATGGTACTCCAGAACGGTTTCAAAACAACCAGCTCCGTTTTGAGAGTAACAGCGAAATACACCCACCAGACGAGTCCTTACTCCATGAACGAACTGATAATACCAATGTATTCTACACACATAGCGAGCAAAATAAGTACACGCCGCGGGCTTTGCTCATTGACTCTGAGCCGTCTGTGATTGGCAAGTGCATGTCCAGCAGCCCGATGTTCAACCCGCGGAATGTACAGTTAAGTGAAGGAGGAACCGGAGCAGCCAACAACTGGCGCCATGGCCACTTATATGCCACCCAACACGAGGAAGAACTTACTGACCTAATAGATCGAGAGTTGGATAAATGTGATAATTTGTCTACTTTTCAACTATTTCATAGTGTTGCTGGAGGCACGGGTTCCGGGGTAGGTAGTTTTCTTCTCGAATTATTAAATGACCGCTACGGTCGAAAGAAAATGATTTCAACTTTTCTGATTTTTCCATCCAACGATAAAACATCAGATGTTGTTGTGCAACCGTACAACACTGTTTTGACATTGAAACGACTTATTGAGCACAGCGATGCCTCTTTCATATATGACAATGACTCCTTGAATGCCTTGGAGTCTTTGTTACTTTCTCCAGATACAAGTTACCCGGCTTCTGCAACCTCTGCCTTTGAACGAGAGAATAAGCTCATCGCTTATGTTGCTTGTGGCGTATCCAACCCATTGCGATTTCCAAGTTATATGTACAGCTCTTATGAATCTATCATTTCTACGCTAGTTCCAAGTCCAGAGCTCAAATTCTTATCTTCTGCCATAGCTCCTTATGCCGATATTCCAGGTGCTACACATAGAAAAAATTACGTGAGTCTTAATGAGAGTGACATTATTCTTGAGCTTCTTAATGACAAATGCAAAATGAATCACGTCAATCTGCACCCAGAATATATTTCAATGATGGATTACATAATCGGAGATGATCTAAATCAGCAGGAGATACGCAAGGGTCTTATACGTGCACAGACAAGAGTCCCTTTTGTTCCTTGGACATCTGCTTCCATTCACGTTGTGAATGGGCGCAAACTGACATTTTCAAAAAGTCGTGGTTTGAGTGGCTTCCAGATTTCTAACAATACTTCTATTTCACAACTATTCTCAAAAATTGTGAAGCAATACGATTTACTTGCCAAAAGATCCGCGTATATCAACTTGTACACGGAAACACGGGACCTTGCTGAAAGAACTCTGGTATTAGAAACATTTGAAGAATGCAAAGAAAGTATCTTGTCTACAATCGATGAATACAAAATGTCCAAAGAAATAAGTTATTTGGCAAACGAATTTCTTGATGAGGATGACGAGATGACATGAGCCCTGATATAATTGGCTGCAATGATCTTTGTTCTGTTCATATTTTTTTACTGGTAAAACATTTGAGCTTCGAGAAGCTAACATCGTGGAAGATAGTGACGGACTTAGTTGATTCATCGATGTGGAATACTTTAGAAATAGACTTAAAGTTTGTAGAATTTCACATGACTATTCTATTATGTAATCATTCATTGTGTAGTCCAAGTACTTCCCGGGGAATACTCGGTATTTTGACTCTTTTGTTTCTTTAGTGGTATCATCCTATTGCTTGAAAATACAAACGCATGAAACCCCTATTTAGCTATGGAGGAATGATATTTCAAATCTACAAAGCTAAGACGATCGAGCAACTGCAAAGCCGTCTTTTTTGGGGACGAAACTAATTTTTCAAGATGGAAATTTGCTTCCGTTGAAATTGACGGGGACCCTGCATATAAGAAGATTTAAAAGTTGTCATCAATAGTCTCTTTGAAAAAGGGTTTCATTTTATTTTTTCCACCTCACCATTTCACAGGTTAATTTAATATAGCTCCATATCTGATCTTGCATAAATTCTCTCTGAAGGTTTATATAAATTTTAAACTTCCTACCATGGGTGGTATTTATGTCTGCGCAGTACTCTGAAATCGTTCCTATCGCTGTGATATGAACTGACTATTGTGTAAGTCACAGTCACGTGATCATATGGTACTAAATTCCAAGGCGACTTAGCCCCTCTCAATAATGGATCAGAAAACTCAATTGATAAACTTTATAGCCCCCACGCCCCACAACATGGATTTTAATTTCTCATCTTTCAAAAATAATTTGAAATCATTTGGTGACAAGGTTAGTTCAGAATTTAACAATGAAGTTCTACCATTTGCACAGAGAACCACTCGCATGGTGCAAGAGAAAATGGGGAACGTCAACGAGGATGAAATCAGCCAATTGCCATCCGAATACACTGAATTAGCCAACAGGTGCAACAATGTAGAAAAGCTCTATAGAAATATCTTAAAAGTTACTCAGAACTATGAAAATGAGTCTTATGACTATCCAATCAATTTGCAAGAATCTTTTAGTGAGTTTGGCAAGAATATTTCGGAGAGATTTTCTAACTTATCGAAAGCTACTACACCTGCTGAAGCACAGGCGGCTCTTGTGACTCCAAATGAGGACTTTAAGCCGCCCAAGACCATGTATCATGCGCTTGCTCGGGCCACTGATGGGTCGATATTGACAGTTTCTGCAGACGCAAATCAAGATCCTTTGATCAAAACTTTGGATTTGTATTCTTCGAATATGAACAAAATTGCCAATGCGAGATTAGGGCAAGATCAGTTAATAAGAACTAAGTTCAATACACCTTTGGCCACTACTTTGCGTTCGCTTCTCGCCCAAAGCGCGTCAATTCAAAAAAAGGTGGAGGAGAAAAGAATTAATTATGACGTTGCCAGACAAGCTTTAGGTAGCTGTTCGAACCCATCGAAAGAACCACAATTGAGAGTTGCCATGGAAAATTCTGAGGATGATTTTGCAAACATGGTCGAAGACGCCCTTTCCGTGATGCAGAATGTCTTAGAACAAGCCAAGCCAATTGAAGAATTGTTAGAGCTTGTGAAAGCGCAATTGGCGTATCATAAATTGGCTAGTGAATTACTTGGCGGAATGGTTGGTGACATTGAAGCTTTAGCTGATGAGAATACTCAGTTACGTGTCAGCCAACTGAGTCAGCGTAATTCTGAGTCAGGAGACTTTGACATCTAGTCAGTTTTTTGTTTTGAATGTAATCTGGCATTGTTTTATGTTATTCATCCCTATCTAGTTTTCAATGAGATACTTTTCAATGACGCGATTGCTTTTTGATACAATTTTGTTTCATCAAATGTCATTAAACATCACTCTATACGCTTTTTATTTTTCTATGGTAAGATTTTCTTGCTCTGTGGCTACATACTTGCATTTACGCGAATTCGAAATCTGTCAGAATTAAATAAATACTTGTAATGTTTTCAGGAAGATCCAACAATATGCACATACTTAAGTTGACTATGTCATGTCGCAGGAAGTACTTCAACTTAATTTCAAAGCTTCCAATCGAATGTCCGTCGCAGACTTTTCATGGACAAAGCTGTAGTTTCCCTCTAGTAAAATGGCGTGAATTGACTTTAAGGCAAGAATGGTATCCTTTGAATCTATCACCGCCGAAATATTGATCTCATTGGCACCTTGACTGATCATCTCAATGTTGATATTTTTATCCGCGAGAATCTTGAACATGTTTCCAGCAATACCAATAAGATTAGCCATCTGCTTACCTACCAAAGACACGATGGCCATATCTCTCGTGACATCTAAAGTACCCATGAGCTTAAGTTCCTTAATAGCGTGCTTCAAATTCACTTCTTGATCAGGCTGGACCTGCAATGCCATGGAGACATGGACTTCAGAAGTACAAATTAAGTCAACCACTAATTTAAACTTGTCCATTGTTGAAAAGAGATTAGCCAAAAATCCATGTGACAATGTTTTTCTGTTGGAGTGGACGTTGATAACCACGATGTCTTGCTTGGCGGTAATTGCAGTAGCTGATCTCTTTTTGTGGCTTTGTATGTAGCTTGAAGGTAACGTCTCATATGCAGCTGGAGGGTGAGGAGGGGTATCTTCACCCCTTCTTCCAATATTGTCAGGGTAAATGATTGTACCCCTTCCTGTTGGATTCTCGACATTTTTTATGCGGATAGGGATTTTGGCCTTTATGACTTGTTCCATTGTGAAAGGATGAATCACTTCGGAGCCATAGTATGTCAACTCTGCTGCCTCATCGGGTGTAACGCTTTCTAATAGCCTAGCAGTAGGGACTTTTCTAGGATCGGCGGTAAATATTCCATCGACTTCTTTCCAAATTTGTAATTCCTCTGCCTGAACACCGACAGCTATCAAGGCAGCACATAAATCAGTATATCCACGGCCAACACCATTAAGCAAGCCGCCAGAAACATTTCCGAAATAGCCTGTAAAAACAGGCACAACACCTGGGTCCAATGCAGCTGCCTTCTCACCTAATCTAGCACTTAAAAACAGATAGAAACTGGAGTTGAAACCCTTCGTAAAGTCATAATCTAGAGGAATGATATTACTCAAGTCGACGTACACGGATTTCAATCCTCTGTCGTTCATTAAAGAGGACATGAACAAACATGATAGCTTCTCACCAACAGACATGATGTTGTCAAGAGTTCTGGGGCTTATTTCTCCAATGACTTTAGAGGCATGCAACAATTCGTGTGCTCTCTTGATTTCAAGATGTGATTGCGCAATCAATTCCTTCTTGAGATTCTCATCCCTAATTCTGTCTTTAGCGTTTTGAGTATGATCATCCTCAATTACCTGAAGCAACGTAGTGAAGTCGGCATTTTCGGTGGCAAGGTCTGCAGCTCGAAGTAATCTGGAAGTGGTTCCTTCGCTTTTCGTATTTGACGATCTGGCTGAACACACAACAGCGACACGGTTGTGTTTGCTAAACTCTTTTACAATATTGTCCACAATGTCTTCAGGAAATTTTCCGACAGATGTGCCGCCAAATTTTTGAATGATCCATTCTTGGGAGCGAAGGTCCTTCAAATCAAGGACTGAATTATATGAGCTTGCAGGCGATTTTGGTGGCAAACAAACCATTATAAAGAAGTGGGATTTGGTTTGGGAAGGCGAAATTCGATAGACTTATTAGTCTAGGTTCGCTATGATCAGCCTATAATAAATTTTTGTAATCGTTTGAAAAGCTGAAACTTTAAGAACTTCTGGTAAGTGTTATTCGTTGAAATTTTTCTCGCAGCCTTTATTTTTCAGCTATGACTCAAAAAGGGCCGCGCCGGATGCGGAAACTGCATAAATGGGATGATTCGTTGTCACGTGTCGATAAGCAATAGTTATGACTACAGTAAAAACACCTTCCAGAGAGTCGCTTGCATGTCTTGATACATCTATGTTTTCGTGAAATATATAGAGAGTAGAGTTGTTTAGGATAGAACTGAAACAATTTGTAAATATATACATTGCACTACAAAGAAAAAAATATATAAGATACGATGTCAGTACAGATTGTGATTTTGGGAATAGAAGTAATAATTGATGTCCTATGGATCATTATCTGATTTCACGGGCCGACCAGAACATGTTGTGGGACATTTTTCATTTAATCTTTGTTGTGTGAGTTTTCAAACGTCTGGAACTCAAACGTGGCGTACTTGATGACTGTGTACTCTAGAATATCTTATCCTTTTGGAATACAGTTGTGATTTGTTAATAGGCATACGTTATTACGAAACCGTATAACTTGTTCGGATATTCTTCAAATTTTAGTCCCAGAATGCCACATGAGGCTTGGGCATTTTTGCGCCAAAATTCGATCGGCTGCACAGAAATCCCAGGTATACGAATGACATTGTCTCGGAGCTACTGAGAAGAAAACTAGGGATGAAGACTTTTTTTAACCGACCTGCACCTCACTACACTCACTGTAGGCATCATAATACTTATCACCGTGAAGCCTATTGTGCCGGAAGCAGAAAATATGAAAAGCCTTGGGATATTCCTTTGTTGTGATAAAAATGAGATATACTTCATTTTTTTCAAGTTCCTTCGAACTCAAGGTTTTTTTGAACTCTGAGTTTTGGCTTTCATTTATCCTGTTGCAAAACTTCCGAATTTCAATGGGCTGATTTCTGCTGCGGAACCAGAGCTCATCTTCGACTCGCGCACATGTCGCGCCGCCTTTTGCGCTAAGAGTAAGATTGAATAGACTATATCGAACGAAGGATGTCGAAAAGAGCTGCAGAAATCAGAGCTGAAGATAAAGAAACACTCGAACTCAAGCAGCTTAAATCGACTTTTACACATGACGAAATCCGAAGCTTTGTGAACGGCAAAATCTTTGATGATGGTTTTCAAAAATCACTCCACTCCAGTATCTCAAGTAGCCTGCCCTACAAATGGGGAACCGTGACTGAGCTTATAGACGACACTCTCTTGAGAAATGTCAGGAAAGAAGTACTAAATGAGATAGCCTTTACGAAAAAGGAAACGGATATTTACAAAGTCTACCAGTCAGGAGATTTGGCAAACTTATCTGGATTGGATTGGAACGATTTGTCGAGATTGCCGTCTTTGTTTAAGCTCCGTGCGGCAATTTATTCCGAAGAGTTTCGTAACTTCATAACAAACGTCACAGGCTGCGGCAAATTGAGCGGCATTAAGACCGACATGTCTATCAACACCTACACCAAAGGATGCCATTTATTAACCCATGATGATGTCATAGGATCTAGGCGTGTTAGTTTCATTCTTTACTTGCCTGAACCGGATCACCAGTGGAAGTCACACTATGGCGGCGCATTGAGATTATTCCCTGCTATCGTGCCAAATGTGCCAAAGACAGATTTCGAGACAAAGCTCGTTCCTCAATTCAACCAGATTGCATTTTTTACTGTGCAACCCGGACTTTCTTTCCATGATGTAGAGGAGGTGCGTGTTGACAAACAAAGACTCTCAATTCAAGGATGGTTTCACATCCCTCAGGAAGGTGAAGTGGGGTTCGTACGCGGAGAACAAGAGGAAACCGAGGCCAAAAGCACTTTGCAGCAGTTACAAACAAAAGAATTACAAGAATTTGACTTTCCAAAACCTACAAGGATTGATTTCCCAAAGGAAGAAGTAAAGACATACGAGTCACTTGACTTGAACAAGTTTCTATCGGAGAGAGACTTAAAGTATTTGTCCAAATATATCAATTCGACATACCTCACGGAGTCCTCTCTCAAAGTTTTGAGACAGACCTTTTTGGAAGAGTCCGTTGTTGATATCAATGGGTTTTTGAACGATGATTATGCGAATGTCTTAAAAACAAACCTTAGACATAGTGAAATGGAAAGAAAAGCTCCGCAAACGGCTAGTGAGATTAAGTTTCCCTGGAAATGCGCTGTTCCGCCCCACAAACAGAGGTACATGTATATAGATGGGAAATCAGATTTTGACTTGAACAAGGACGCGATATCAATGGCCAATCATACTGGTCCACAAGAATCACCTAACTTTGAACTTACTAAAAGACTTTCTTTCAAAGAGAATGAGAAATTGATACTCGAAGTCGTTCAACTCATGAAGTCTATGGCCTTTCGGAAGTGGTTAGTCTATGTCACGGAAGTCATTCCCACAAGTGATCAGATATTGGCGAGGAGATTTCGTCCTGGCCACGATTTCATACTTGCGACTACTACAGACAAAGAGTTAGCGAGAGAGGGGGAATTGAATATCCTTCTTGAAGCTACTCTTGGACTTACACCTACAGCAGCCCACGTTGAAAATTGGGAATCTGGTGAATTCGGTGGCTATGAGCTCTGCATGGCAATGAATGGAGCAGAGACCGACGAGGAGTTTGAGGACGATGACCCTGCAATTTATAAAACGAGTGACCCAGCGGATGATTCAGTGTTGTACACAAGTCAATGTAAATGGAACAGCTTGTGTCTTATGTTGCGAGACCCAAGTGTTTTGAAATTTGTGAAGTACGTTAGTATCAACGCCAAAGGGTCGCGTTGGGACATCACTGGCCAGTGGAATGTGAAGAGCCTAGAGGATGAAAAAGATTAATAGTCTCCTTTCTTTAAGTATACAAGTTATTTGGATATCCTACGTTTGATAAACTATGAAAATTGTTCTTGAACTTGTCCAGCGATCCCCTTCAATTACGTGAATTAATTGACCAAACGCTGACTTACAGTTCGGACCAGGGGACAGAGATCCTCTAGAAATTTATGTACTCTTCACTCGGTGTAATGAGAATTTTCTTTCGGGAAGGCCTAATTGCGAGGTCTATGATTAAAAAATTCTTTCGGGTATTCGCGCATTAAATTACGAGTTTTTCTTATGTTTGACAGGACATATAGTATCATGTAACATTTGGGATACTGACTGCTGGAAGCTTGATTTGCGTCTCCATTTTTATTCTGAATCGCCATTAGCTCAGGAAAAAAATTCGGTCAAAAATTTGAATTCTTCTTCAGGGCAGTTCGGCATCTTGAGATTGGATTGAAGGCTGTGGCTTCATGCCATTTATTTCTGAAAATATCAAGAGATAACTTGGAGTCAATATCGTTAGTACATATCAAAGACAAGCCCCAGTGTCACTCAGGTTTGATTAAGGCGGGTAAAACGCGTGGATTTGATGTATCTTAATTTTCTATTTCCCATAAAGGAAAAGAGATCCTTCCGTGTCCGGGTAAACCGCGCCCGCGTTGGGGACACATATCCAGATACGGTGCGAAAATCAGGATAGAGCCGTCAGAGTATATAGTCATCGAGAACCGCCTATACGATAAAGCGAGCCACTCATCCCAAGCAAGAAGCGCAAGGTTTTTTTTTTGCACTTCACTTTTAAAATATAATGGCTGACGAATTCAACCCTTACGCGGTGCTTGTCACTGTTGTCACGATCATATCATCCTTTATTGCATTGTACTTCATTCAAAAAAACAAAACTAGTCAACCAGTTTTGTCCCCCACGGAGTTCAGAAGGTTTCCATTGATTGAAAAGATCAGAGTATCGCACAACTCGTGTATCTACAAGTTTGGCTTGCCTCGGTCCTCAGACAGATTGGGATTACCTATTGGTCAACATATTTCGATTTCTGCCATTATCGATGGCAAAGAAGTGGTGAGATCGTACACCCCGATATCCAACGACGACCAGTTGGGTTCTTTTGACTTATTGATCAAAACTTACGAAAACGGAAATATTTCTCGTTATGTCGAGTCTAAGAAAATCGGCGAGACTATAGATGTTAGAGGCCCCAAAGGATTTTTCACCTACACACCTAACATGTGCAAATCTCTTGGTATGGTTGCTGGCGGAACTGGTATTGCACCAATGTATCAGGTGCTCACTGCCATTTTGGATGACTCAACTGATAACACCAAGATCCATTTGATTTATGCTAACGTAGCCGAGAACGATATCTTGTTGAAGGCAGAGCTCGAAGATTTGGAGGCGAAGCACCCAGAGCAACTCCAAATTCATTACGTATTGAATAATGCCCCGGAGAACTGGAAAGGCTCTGTTGGATTCGTCACTCCCGAAATCATGGATGCACACTTGCCAAAGAGCCACGAAGACACCAACTTGTTGATTTGCGGACCTCCGCCAATGGTATCCGCAATCAAAAAGGCCGCACAAACCTTGGGATACCCCAAGGCGAAGCCTGTTAGTAAGTTAGGTGACCAGGTTTTCGTGTTCTAAGTGATTCTGACCGAGCCATTATTACTAGCAATTGCTCATGTTAAAGAATATATATGTGCAGGAAAGTATTCTTATGCTGATGTCATTTATAATTTTTTGACTCGGTACTTTTTAATGGGTTTGAGTCATCATCATATACTATACCTGTTACTTTCCGTACATGTCAAGTGCAACATATCTCGTATTATCTGCCTAACCAAATGATCCTGCATGAATGTGGTTGTATGTGCGCCTACCTGTATCCTTCAAGCATGACCCCCGAGGGTATTACATAAGCTTGGAGCGAAATTAATACTCATCCTTTTTCAGCACATTCTTTCCTGATCTTGTTAGTTTTGTACTACTTGTGAGACAGATATAAAAAAAGCATATAATCTTAATATAGCGACCTATCCAGAGTAAGGAAAACTATCAGCACATTATCTCTATCTTCAGTCTTCACATTGCTGCTCGCTGTGTCTCATACGTCATAAAGGCGATACTTAAAGCAACATTCTTGCGCCCCCTCACCCGAGCACTTTTTGTAGCTCTGGAAACCCAGAATCAATTCAGTTTTCTAGCCAGGAAAATACCCCATAAATAAATCCTTCGCTTATGGTGAACATTAACCACATTTTGTGGGTCACGCCACTACTATTACTGCAAGTCATTGGCTTCCAACTGCCAAATTGGAATATCGAAGATGGCTATATTGCCCACACTTTGAACGAAGACTATGCTGAGGTTGACAACATTTTACAGCCCGCTCTTGACAGTAAGAAATATCCCCCTATATTACACAAACCAGAAGCAAAGCAGAGGGTTTTGCATGATGGTGAAATTCCACAATATGTACTTGACTATGCTCCATACGTGCACTTATATTCTGAAGAGCGGTATTTTCCGTATGACATAAAGAAATATGTTAAACACTTTACCCCCAAATACCGCAACGGTACTGTTGTCGAAGGTTTCGAAAACGGTAAACTAAACATTACCATGATCGAGCATTTGCCGAAAAAAGCGGGAATCTACCTAACTGCAAATGAAGACTTTGATCTAGACCCTGAGTGGATCACAGGACTAAATAATAAGCCACTGTTAAGAAACGGGGAAATAAAAGATGCACCTGCTACATTGATAGTCGTCGATAAAGGTAATGGTTGGGTTGATGCCTTTTGGTTCTATTTCTACTCTTTCAACTTAGGTCCATATGTAATGGGCTCTGGCCCTTATGGAAACCATGTGGGGGACTGGGAACATTCGCTTGTGCGCTTCTACGATGGCAAACCAATAATTGTGTGGATGTCTGCACACGGTGGCGGCGGTGCATACCATTATACTAATTTGGAAAAGTATGAACTTGACGCAAACCATCCCATTATTTTTTCTGCTAGGGGGACTCATGCAAACTATGTTTCCGTTGGAACACATCCCCATGATCTTCCCTATCAAATTTTATGCGATTTTACCGACCGTGGGCCTTTATGGGACCCCACGAAAAATTATTTGGGGTACACTTACAACGGAAAATTCGTGTATCCTGCTAAGAAAAATTCGAATACGAAGCATATTGATAGAGAGCTTGAATACGGAAATTGGCTTACGTTCTCTGGGCATTGGGGCGATAAGCAATTGAAGAGCTCAGACCCACGACAAAAACATTCGCTTATCGGGGGCTATAAATACATAGATGGACCACGTGGACCATTAAAAAAGAATTTGTTAAGAATTATCCCTTGTGAACGTCACAAATGGTGGAACTTCTGGAATGGTTGCAATGTGAGACAAAACATCAAATGGGGTATTGGTGTAGAAAGCGAAGGCTACAATTGTGGTAAAATATTCCTCAAAATAAAGCCTACGTGGCTCAGCAGTACATTACAGAAGATAACTTGGGGTGGTTGGTTCTGTTTTGTGGTGGACCTAATTTATGGATAATCTTTTTTTTTTTTCGCTCGGAACACATTTTGACAGCTCGTGCCTTAATTTTACCTCATCGCCATATGCGCGGCACGCAGTACAACTCTTCGATGTAGCCGCTTGAGTCAAGTCTGCAAACTGTCATATCAAATCATCAACTTAAGGGCTAATTTTTTAATGTTTTGCGTCCAGTAAAGACTCAAGTTATAAAAGCAATAAATTTATATGTCTAGTATTGAATTATTATATAAATTTTGTAAGTGGGATTGCTTTAATGCATATGAGTTGTGATCAATTTTTTCAACATGGCCAACAATGTAAAAAAAAAAAAAGAAAAAAAAAAGAAACGCATGATGATGCGTATTATCCCTTGTCAATACATAAAGGTCAGTCTGTCAATCTAGTCTTTTATTGGTTTCGTGATTGTGAAGTATTCCTATGTCTTTTTCAAAGAAATCGATCAACGATACGGAAGAACAATGTTTTCAAACCTCAGACTGTCTGAGATGGCAAAATTTCAAAGATTCGTTCAAGCGAATCGATGTTGAAGATATGAATGACTCGCTAGAAGACATGAATGACATGGAAAAAGCCAATCTTCTCACCGCCAAATCGCCTCTCAAACGCAAATTGAAATCCAGAAATATCAGCATGATTGCCATTGGTTCCTCTGTAGGAAGTGCCTTGTTTGTTGGATCTGGTTCGGCCCTATCTACGGGAGGGCCCGCAGGTATCTTAATCGCATGGTCAGTTACTGGCTTAGCAATTTTTACCACTATGCAGAGTTTGGGTGAACTTTCAGTTGCTTTTCCCGTTAGTGGGGGCTTCAACCTTTACGCTAGTCGGTTTATCGACCCCTCGGTAGGGTTCGCCGTGGCTTGGAATTATTTCATTCAATTTTTGGTTTTGTTTCCTCTAGAGTTAGTGAGTGGCTCCATAACCATGCAATTTTGGAGCAGCAGTATAAATGCAGATATATGGGTACTCATATTTTATGTGGTCGTTTGTTCAATCAATATGTTCGGTGTCCGCGTCTATGGGGAGACCGAGTTTGTGTTCTCGCTCATCAAAGTTATTTCAATCATTGGCTTTATCATTGTCTCCTTGGTATTGGTTGCGGGTGGTGGCCCCAATGGTGAATCTCACGGTGCTGAATACTGGTATGACCCTGGTGCCTTTGCCAATGGTTTCAAAGGGGTAGTTTCCGTCTTTGTCACCGCTGCTTTTGCTTATGCCGGCGTGGAGCTCGTTGGTCTTGCAGCCGCAGAAAGTGAGAACCCACGAAAGTCACTACCACGAGCAATCAAACAGGTATTCTGGAGAATCTTGATGTTTTACTTGGTTTCGTTGACTTTGATTTGTTTCTTGGTCCCCTATAATTCCCCAGAATTGCTTGGTGCATCTTCAGTTGATGTCACTTCCTCTCCATTCGTCATTGCAATTGAAAATGGGGGCATTAAAGGTTTACCCCATGTGATGAACGCTGTCATTTTGATTTCTGTTATTTCTGTGGCATCCACATCTGTTTATGCATCATCTAGGACTTTGACTTCTTTAGCAGAACAAGGTTTGGCACCAAAAATTTGCGCATATGTCGACCGTGAAGGTAGACCTTTGGTTGCAATCGTCATCTGCAACATCTTCGCATTACTTGCCTTCATAGCTCTGAGTGGTAAAGAAAGCGAAGTTTTCACATGGCTTTTAAGTATATCTGCCTTAAGTTCTATTGCGCTGTGGATTTCTATCAACTGGGCTCACATCAGGTTTAGATCCGCACTCAAAGCACAAGGGAGAGGCTTAGATGAATTAGCGTTTGTTGCTCAAACAGGCGTGATTGGTTCATATATTGGGGGTTTGATTTTTGTTTTAGTCTTAATTGCTCAATTTTGGATTGCTCTTTTTCCTCTCAACAGCAGCCCAAATGCATCCGACTTCTTCGAATCATACTTGGGTGGAGTAATTTTGATTCTATTCTACATCGGGCACAAGATATGGAAAAAGAATTGGATATTCCAAATACGAGCAAAGAACATAGATATCGATACCGGGCGTAGAGAAACCGACCTTGAGCTTTTGAAGGAGCAAATTCAGCAGGAGAAAGATTCGCTCGCCCATAAATCATGGTATTTCAGGCTCTATCAGCTTTGGTGCTGAAAGCGTTTCAGTGCTTAATACATAAAGTATCATTTTTCTCTATTAGGTAGATGGTCCCAAAACCTAAAGATGAAATGTTCGCTCGTGCAAAAGTTTTATGATAATGGAATCTCCAATTAAAGTTTTCAAAAATCATTTAGTTAACATGGGCGCTATTGTAATGTCACGATTATC
The DNA here is from genome assembly GCA_030561945.1 of Metschnikowia krissii. NCBI lineage: Eukaryota > Fungi > Ascomycota > Pichiomycetes > Serinales > Metschnikowiaceae > Metschnikowia > Metschnikowia krissii. Next base: position 171,143 of record JAKTYP010000060.1, on the reverse strand, counting down.
TTCTTTTCTTTTTTTTTTTTTTTTTTTTTTTTTTGGGGGGGGGGGGGGGGGGGGGGTTTTTTTTTTTTTTTTTAAACAAAAAAAATTAATAAAATTTGTGGTCTTTTTTTTTTTTATAGAATTTTTTTGTTTTTTTTTTTTTTTTTTTTTTTTTTTTTTTTTTTGTTTTTTTTTTTTTTTTTTTTTTTTTTTTTTTTTTTGGGGGGGGGGGGGTGTGGAGGTTATTTATGTGTTTCTGTAACACAAAAAATTCAATAAATTTGAGGTCATTTTTATGCTTACACGATTTTGTTGATTTTATTTTTTTTCAATTGTATTTTTGACTTTTGCTTAGTTCTTTTACCGAGTTTAATGTTTCCCAATATCCGAAGCTATCTATCTTCGCGTATTCTTACTTAGATTTGCCCTACAGACATCTATCCGACTTATTTCTTTTACGCATTCGAGTCACCCACAATTAAAGTAACAAATGTCTGAAAAAACCGGCCTGCGGCTGCGAAGCCTGGGAATCAGCAGTGTCCTAAAGTCTTTTACGAATTCTCTCAAGCCTGCTTCCGGGAAAGTTCCCGTTGTCGTTAATGCCAAGGTCGTCGGTGGAACATCGGATATGCACAAACTCTTGAGCCAGCTCCAGAGCTCCTCAATCTCCACACGTATAGCTGCAGCCACAGAGATAACAACGTCATTGGAAAAGTATTCCATCTCATCCATTCCAGAGATCTGGTATCTTGTGAGAGATTTATGTGATCCACGACACATCTCATCGGTCCGTCAAGTGTCCATAAAATTGATGATACAGTGTATCAAGCATGACTTCGCTGAAGTCAGCAGCAGACTTATGTATTATAGAGATATCACTACATACTGTAAAGCACTGGATACGACCTTTGATCCCGAGTTCGACTTATTTTTCTCAGCCTTGCGACTGCTCACAGATGACGGCAAAGAGATTCATGACTTCTGCATTTACAATCATGGTTGTAACTGGTTTGAATTCATGTTGCAATGCTTTGCTTCATTGGATAATTTCCATGATCTGAGAAGAAAACATCCAGATGCTAGTGCGGATGTGCACCTTGTGGCGAATTTTGCTCAATATCTCGGTAACTGTTTCAAATTCAATTTCTCAATCATTGACGAAGCATTCATCTCTTCCATCCTCAATGAAGTTTATCGTATCTCGCTAAATTCCGATAATCTGACAGTCCGATATGCTTTGTGTGATCTCGTGTGCACCATTGCCGTGTTTGCATTCATCCCAGCAGATTCATACAATAATACAGTTTTCTTCCTTTGTTCAATGGCTCCGCTTGATCTGAAACTTTTAACTATTTCCTGGAAAGCCATGCTCAAGATCTTTTGTGGCTCACCTTTCCACGCGTTGGACGCGACCATGTTGGTTTTTCAGGCACCTGCTTTAGAAAAATTGAGAGGAAACGACGTAAGTCATGCCGATTTGAAAACAAATCCAGATTACAGTATTTTAATAACAGGTTTGGGTGCATTGACTGTTCTAGAGAACATGCTTTCATTGAACGGATCTGACGAAATGTCAGAGTCTTTCGACATTCAGTACAGACCTTTATATCAAGGTCTCATGAACTGTTTACAATTAAATATATCAATATTGAACAGTGGCGTCTTAAGAATTTTTGATCATTTATTTGCAAACATCGAAGAGGAAGAAGACATGCATCTTGAACAGAGATTTTCAACGTTGTTTCCTTTCTACGTTTGGTACGCATCATCTGACTCAATATTCACGTTGTTGCTGAAATTGCGTTTAAACAGCCAACAAGATGAGAACCATTGGTCGGCAATTTGCTCGTCGCTTCACGAAAGACTCATCTCGGCAAACCTATTTGCCCCATTAGACCGCGTGGTTGAGCTTTATATGCTACATCCCCCAAATCTTTCCGAAGTTATTGTGAACTTTGTGCTCAAATTCTACAAAGATAATGACTTATGCTCTACTTCTAACAATTTGTGGAAAAAGAATTCCAAACAAATATTGTCTTCTTTCTACCTCAGCAAATTTCACATAAAGCACTCTCCAAATGTGAGAATCAATGTACTCAAATTTTTGATTGCTGAATACAAAAAATCTATGATACTCGCAAACGATGATTCAATGGGTATTGATATCTTCTCGCTCATTCTCCAAAATGCTTATAGAGAAGAAGACAGGAGTGTTCTTCAATATTTTTTTCACACAGTGCTTCATGAGTTTCTTCGGACATGTAGCATTTCTTCATTCACGGCTATGTTAGAAACCTTCCATGCAATTTTACATACATCTCATAAACCAGACTTCCCGGACAACAATAATACCCTAGACACGGCAGGTCTGACCATGAATAAACTGAAACAAAAGTCGATTGATGGATCATACGGAGGTGAAATCAAAGAAAACTATCCAATGCATGATCTTCTGGGAGAAATTGCCAAATGCTGTGGTCTTCTTTTTACTGAGTTATTCTCTTTTGATTCTTTCAAGTCTATGAACATGTATGAGTTTTTAATCACAATGCTTGCCGACACGATTGAAAACAAAGCCCATAAGACACTGCTTATTATTCTCCGTATCTTAATACGCCTTCGCTCAAATTCAGAGGGGCATCTTTATATTGGGGAGCCTACAGATATGAATGGATTGGCCACAACTTTCAAGAGAAATACCTTCGATGACACATATACGGAACACGCTCAACAATGGTGGCACTTTCCTGAAAATTTGGATTATTTGCCAAAAGCTTTTTTCAACCGCCCAAATAAATACATCTCGAATCGAAATGCAGATATAAAACCTATCATCATTTCTTCTCAAGATGTTCTGTTAGATCTCTCAAAATGGCTTGATTTGGTAATTATAATTCTCAAAGAGTATATTCACTGGGAAGTTTACTCATTTACTATGGCTCACCTATGCTCACAAATTTTTAATTTATCCTTATTTTGGCACTTGAAAACCCAAATCTTGACCATACAAAACATCATATGTGACCAGATAACTTTGAAGTATCCTAAAACTCTTTCATTTCCTTTATCAGGAGTCGACCTTAATAAATCTGATCTTCAAATGGCTCTGGTCCGAACACTTTCCTCCTTGATAGGTTACCACAATCTTTTTGAGAAGCAAGAAGAAGAAAATTTAATCAAGTCCTTATTATTTGGTTTGGGCTCTTGGCAAAAGTCTGCTGTTCCTTGCATACATTTGTTAACTATTTGCTGCTATGAACTTCTGGATTCTCTCAAAAAATATCTAATTCCAATTTTGACAAAGTTGCAAACCGGAGTTTCGAGTGTATATGCAAGCTCATCTGCTTTAGAATTCTTGATGGCATTGATACACGTTCCATCTTTGACTTCAAATTTTACTACAGATGAATTCCGGCAAGTCTTTGCAATTTGTTTTAGATACATCGAACACTCTCTTGATACAAAGAGACGGGGGCTTGAGGAAAAAGAGACTTCACAAAAAGAACGGTACGTTGGCCATGGAACTGATGCGGAGGTGAATGTGAAGGCATCCACGCATTCCATTGAGTTGACGCCTATTTTTTATCAATATTTATTAGTTGTGTCTTACACAGTTATTACAAGGTGGTTCTTAAAAGTTGATTTGATCGAACGCTCTAAAATTAGTTCGTTTATTGTTAGAAACCTATTAGCGTGCAGCGGTGCAAGCGATATCAGAAATCTCGATGATATGACTCTTTCATATTTAGACGCAATTACCAGGTTCACCTACAGCAACATCCCGCTCAAAATAGTAACGAGAACAACATCAGTTTCGCAAGGTTCCATGTGTAGATGGATCCTAGGTCATGCTATCCTCGAAATTAATACGAATATCAAAAACGGCGATTCCATCATTATCTTGAGGCGTCCCAGTGGCTTCTCTGCTTTTCAAATACGCTTAGATCTGACAATGTTACTGACGACAATTAACATGCAAGGCGAAAAAATGTTGATGTTAAGCAGCCATTTGTTATTGCAGCTATTCAAACCCCTAGATCAGGGTAATGTTTCCAAACCACTTGCATTAATAGACGATGCATTTACTGAGAGAGCAATCAATGCTTTGGATCGCATACCAGTTGTTTCCCATCACAAGGCCGGAGTGATATATATTGGACCCGGGCAATCAGAGGAAAGTGAAATCCTTGGAAACACAGGCGGATCTTTCGATTACCATCAATTTTTAGATGGACTTGGGAATTACGTTGAGCTCAAGTCTTGCGACACCATTTATGTGGGAGGGTTGGATAAGGAAAACGGAACAGATGGCAAATATGCTTACTTTTGGAGGGACGAGCTTACTCATTTAATTTACCACACCACCACGCTAATGCCCAATTCTTCGAATGATAAATATTTCACCATGAAAAAAAAACACATTGGCAACAACTATGTCAATGTGTTTTTTGATGAGTCTGGACTTCCTTTTAACTTTAATGTGATACGGTCACAATTCAACTTCCTCAACATAGTACTTTGTCCACACACCTTGGGACAAGAAAGTGATACGACCAAGAAGCCCCGGTTCTACAAAGTAAGAACATACAGGCGTACAGGCGTCCCAGGAATATTCTCCACGACGCACTTTAAACTAATTTCCTTAGAACAATTGCCACACTTGGTAAGAAATCTTATTATCATGAGCTGCCGATTCTCAGAAATCTGGCATAACCTGGTGGATGGAACGTACACTACGAATTGGCAGATGAGAGTAAAGCAAATCCAAACGATACGCAACAAAACGCTTGAGTCACATAAACAAATTCAAGAGGAACAAAATGCAACGTCTCCAACGAGTACTTCAAGAAACACGGCGATGTCATTTTTAGAACAACTTCAGCCGCACCGCGCTAATGAAAAAGAGGAAATTCCAGAGCGAAACGAATACCCCCATAATGATGATCAAGACTTATACACACATGTGGAATTTAATTCATATACTTGATCGCTCAAAATCGGAATCACTTACGAATTACACAGAGTTCGGTCGACTACCGGAACCTCAATCCAAAAGATGTGAAGGTGAAAAGGGGTCTGCCCATTTCATTAGTGTGCAGAAGAGTGATTTGCATACAAGCCAAAAACATAAAGCCGATGATGGTCTCGACTAAGCCGAGGGTCCTTTTGTGTGCAGATATGTGACCGCACGCGGGGATCACTGCGCAAATAAGTCGCGAAAGTACACGTGATGAGAAATGAGCTCTCTCTCTCTTAACGGCGCCTGTGGTTATCAGCGGCCAAATTTGGATTTGGCCGCGTCTTGCCTGCGTGTGGAGCAAATTTTCGCCACCAGCAAGCAATGTTTTGGCTCTAGTCTGTTGTAATTGCCCGCAAAAGAAAGCCGAAAAATTGCTCCGTGTCTAATTTCCGTGCGCACTGCCTCCAACCATTTCTGAAATACAACATATGCGAAACATGAGCAAATTCGCATGTTGGTTTATCCGAAGTTATCGTGGTATTTCCCTGAGTCATAGTTGGAAAACCACTACCACAAAAAGTGCTGTTAAACTTCTCCTTTGTAGATCAAGCTCTTGCTTCCAAAACAATGATTAGCTTATCTTTTTTACGGGAAAAAAATGCGGGTATTCATTGGTGTCTTACGTAAGAACAAAACGTGTACGAAAATATCCGGCATACATCCGAATTAGCAGCATCGCCATTCGCAATCGCATCGGGAATTATCGCCACCGCTCCAAGTTTAAATTCCGCAGGACCGCCCCCGTTAATTGAAGAGTAGTTGGTTGAGCCTTAAAAAAGCTATCGCTTAAACATGTCGACTATGACTGCGCCGGAATGGCATAAGTTGACATTTGCTGCTCTTCAGTCTGTGAAAGTGACACTCACGAGACAATCCGAAGCACTCAAGAATCTTGCTACCCACTATGTTGAAAACATTGATACTCAACTTGACATGATCAACAGCATCAGTCTCTTGTACGATGCTCATAGCAAAGGGGGAAAAATCATCTGTTGTGGAATAGGCAAGTCCTACAAAATCGCAACAAAGACCGTGGCTACACTCAAGTCCTTGACAATTAATGCAGACCAGTTACATCCTGCTGAGGCTCTTCATGGCGACCTTGGCCTTGTTAGGGAAAATGACTGCATAATCTTTTTCACCGCCAGCGGTAACACCCCAGAACTTTTACTGTTACTTCCACACATCTCTCCTAATATCCCTATAATATTGCTCACATGTTCAAAGCAGTCAAAGTTGGCCTCGCACCCACAAATCACAAGCCTTCTTTTTGCAGAATTGCCCGACCATTTGAAGGAATCAGTAATTCATGGAATTCCGGCTCCAACTGTGTCAGCAACCTTGTCTCTTGTTTTGGCCGATGCGGTGGCGCTTGCGCTAGGTGAAATGGTCGAAGTCGATCACATGAAAAGAAAGAAGACGTTCTCGATGAAACACCCTGGTGGATCCATTGGGTCAGACCTTAGTCATTTGAATGACAATTTCAACCGCATTCAGTCATCGACCTCTTCCGAATCAGACATGTCACTTCAGAGAAGTTATTCCTCTTTGTTATCTCTCGAGCAACTTCGTGATTGCTTTTGCGAAAATTCCATCACGTCATCAGACCCCGAGTCGGTGATCGATGAACCAAGATCACTCAAGCCTGATCCCACCTTCTCACTCGCGGTCATGAATTCAAACAAAGATGCGTGTCACAAGACGTCAAAACCAGAGTTCTTAAGATGGTCTGAAATGGACTTGCTTAAAAATCTGACCCTCTACGATTATATCATATTTGAGTCAGATCTGAAATCCTTGTGTACAGATACTGCAAAGATACGCACAATGTACAAAGATATCTGCGGTCTGCCTGTCGGTTTTACAGGTATGAATGATTTCCTTTCGATCTTCCGCGAGATTGAAATGAGCGTGGTTTCCGCTTAAGTGACACCACATTTAGTTCTTCAGAGATAACTCTTCTTTATTTTTTTGGGTCAGATACGAAGCCAATAGTAAGCTTATTTGAATTGAACATATATACAAGATAATGAATTTTTCGTCATTACATTTTCACGTACTGCGTTGTTAAGCGTGATCTGACTCATCCAACGCAGTTTCAGCCACAGCAATCATTTTTTCAACTGAGGCCAAATGCTTGCCATAATTATTCTTCATCGAGAGTTGTTGCAAATATTGCCTTAATTTCACCACCAACATCCTCTTTTCTTTGCTCTCCGGTCCAAAGCCTTCGACGAGTTTTTGGATGACGTAGTTCGCGTATTGATCCTTCATCATTAAAGCCAAGGGCGATTCATCATCAACAATTTCTTTTTCAAGCTCTTCGTTTCCAAGCATAACTTCATGAAGCATACGTCTCCGTTGCTTTGAAGATCCATGTTTGATACATTTCTCAATCACATTAGAGGCAAACTTATGTCTTGAGAAATTGACTATCGACCCAAGTGCAACATCAAGAATTTCCTCTTGATCTTCTAATGTACCATGCTCAAGAATATGTTGAATAACATAATTACCATATTGATCCTGAATCAAATAGAAAATGAATTTCTTAAGCTCGGCAAGAATAAATAGTTGATCTTCGGGATCAGAGTATTCCAACAAGCGTTGAATTACTCTACATCCATAAGGGTGGGTTGATAAATGGTAAATATGATCCCTCAAACTATCAAGTATAAATCTAATGTGTTCAAAAGGAATTTTCTCAATTGACTTTTGGATAACATGATTTCCATTCTGATCTTTAGCGCAAACAAGAATATTGCTTTTCAACTCGTTCACAATAGTAATCTGGCCATCAAGAGGAATGTATTCCAAAGCCCTTTGAACAACACGACAGCCGTACATCTGCAAGGAAAGTTCGTATACGTTGTTCACCATGCTTTCCAACAAAATTTGCTTGTGTGTTGCTGATCCGTGTTCAAAAAACTTTTGAATAACATAATTCCCGAAGACGTCGGTCATCAATTCATAAGATATATCTCTGATCTCATTGAATGCAATTTCTTTTTCTTCGGCAGTTGCATTTGGTAATCTCTGTTGTATAAAACGGGATCCATGCTGGTCTTTGGTAAATTCTACAACATGCCCATAGATATCACGCAAAGAATACTCCTTGCCTTTGGAATTCAGGCGTATTTCTTCTAAAAGTGGAGAACGATATATGTGATGACCACCTTTACCTCCATTTCCTCTACCTGATTTTCCCTTCTTTCCCAGTGAATTACCAGGATGGCTTTGATTGCTCGAGTGATTAGCAGATGGACCGCTCGTAGAAGAATTCTTGCCTTTTATCCCATTTTTGTTTTCTATAGGTTCTTGTGGACTCAGTGGATTGGCAAGTACATGAACAGGTAACGGGCCTGGCGATGGAGCCGGGCCATAAATAGAATAGGGGTTGAACGGCTGGAACATAAAGCCTGGCGACGTTGAGTGAAAGCCACGGTTCATTAAACCAATTCCGGGAAATCCGGCAGGAATATTTTTTTCTTTGTCGCCAAGAGACCCATCTTTGCTCTCTGCATCCTTTCTCTGTGCATTGCCCACGTCTTCACAATGAGATTCTGGTTCCATCGCATGCACAGCAGGCATGTAAGGAGCCATTCCATACATTCCACTGTCCACAAACGGTGCGCTACCATTCATCATGAAAGGAGGTGGGCTAGGCGACGCGAAGAACGGAGCGCCTCGAGGAAACGCTCCGTGGGGTAACCCCCCGTCGAAAAAGTAGTTGAAGCCCTGATGTGGCGTAAAAGACGTGGCACCTGCCGGATTCCAGAAGTTTTGATGCTTGCTCTGTGTGTTTTTTGTGCCAGATCCCGTCGATGCACTTGCATCCGCACCACCTGATAATGCAGCACTGGTTTGGATGGGCGAGTTATTATTATAGTTATCAATCTTCTCACTGATCGACTGATGGCGGGAGGTGCGCGTGGGCATATTAAGGTTTTCATTCAAGGAGCCGTGTGGGGATAAATTGAAGGGTTTCATTGACGTTTGTTCACTAGTGAAGCTGGTACGGCGGGACATATCCTGAGTGCCGTCGAGGGCCAACGAGCCCAAGGAATTGGAAAGCTCGAGTTCTTTAGTGGCGTCGGCGATTGACGCAAACTTGGTCAAGAAACTATCTTGAGGAGGGTGTCTACTTGCGATCCCCCCGCTGATCGAGGCTGTGCCTAGAGGAAATGCTTGCGTGGCCTTGGCGGGCCTTGGTGCCGCTAGCGAATGGGGCCCACCTGTGCTTGCTGCATAGGAGACTTGGGCAATGCTGGACTTGAAGTCAAACAAGTTCCCTTCGAATTCGCCTCCGTCTGCAAATGAAAAGCTGCGCTCCTTGGGGCGGGTAGAGCCAAACGAGTCAGGGCCCTGCGTCTCAACCAGCTCGAAAGCGGACCGAAAACTTCTGTCCATATTCGGTGTTGACGGTTTGGAACCGTTGGACCAGATAGTTTCAGATGGCATTTCTATTTACAAGCAAAGGATAAGACGTGGTGGATGTAGTGCTGTGGCAATGAAGAGGCGCCGTCAAGTTGCGTTGCACGTAAGGTATACAGCTGAGCCGGGGAGGGATTTTTTTTTGTAGATTGAAATCACTTGGGGTTTATCCAATGGTTATGGAGAGAGCTTGCCAGTTGGGGTTGGAATCAAGCGGTACAATGTGCGAGTGCTATCCGGGTGAGCAAGGCCCGGGTACCAGAATGTAGCTTATGGGTTGGTCGCAAAGACTTCACGAGTGACAATCAGGAGAATGATCTGATATGAGATAGACAAGGCAATGATTTTTGTTTTCCGGAATCTAACCTGAAAATTCTCTGCAACCGGTGACCGGACAGTGAAAGGGGTATGAGTGTCGAGACGTTTGTCATTCCTTTTGGATTATGTAAAAAAAGCGAGGCTCGCAACATCTGTGCAGGCAGTCATGTTCGGCGTGCCCCAGATATAGTATTTGTCTCGTGGTCCATTAGAAATGGCGAATGACATTTGGCCACAGTATATGCGGGTAATCTCAATACCAGTTTGATTCGTATTATTTTTCCTTAGACATGATCTATGGAATCCCAAACCGTGATAGGACTTGAGAATATTTGTTTCATCATTTTGCTCACTTTTCATCGATCCTTTTGCAAAAACTTTACAATATCTTCCTTCATGTGGCAAAATCTTCATTGTTTTTCCCAATAGATGCTACAGATATTACAAAATTAACAGAGAAATATGACATGTTATCGAATGAAGGCATTCTGATGGGATTCTGCGAAATAAAATTGTACAATCCAAATCAAGCCCTTCAAAAATAACTGGTATTTTTGAAACAGGTTCCTCACGCTAAATGGAAGTTTGCCGAAGATGCTTTCGCGCACGGGCTCTCCACAAAAATGTGGCATACCTATCATCGGCACACGACGCACGTCAAATTATCACAGCTATCTAAACTGTTTACGTCAACCATGACTCGTGGTCCTCGTATTTCCTCTGATAGGCTCCTCAATGTATTGTATGAAAAGACTGTGCCTCAAATCAAGCCTAGAGTACCGCTAGTGAAAAGAGTACTTTACGAGGATGAAGACACTCCAAACTCGCCAAAGTCAGTCTTTGATGGCTTGATGGAATACCAATGGCGGCGGAAGCCCATGATCCAGGCCGTGAAAGACATTTGCAAAAAGATTCCCGAAGTCAACAAATCCAATGTATTACGCTTACAATGTAAGAATGCCTATGTTGGAAGAGCCGACTTGATGAATCTATTTCCGGTCGTGGCAGAGCGCATGTACCTTTTGGACCAATCGCTTGAAAAGGGTCTTCGTTTCCATGTCATTAAGGCCCGAAATCCCATCTCCTTGCTGTTTCTTGCGTCATATTACCTAGTTTTTCCAAACTTTAATCAGGCTTGCGTCTACTATTTAGAAACGCGAGGCAAACAAATTAATGGTCTTGATTTAGACTTGCAATTTCAGACCCTTACAGCAAATGATTTGAAGCAAATTGCGTCCCCTTACCTTGAAAAGCCAGAAGCCATAGATAATTTCTATTCTCGGTCCGAAAAATATCGTCAAACACCAATCACTGATATTTTTTTGAACTCGCCAATCCAACTAAAAACTGTTGAGTATTTAATGCTGTGTTCTCCTGATCGGTCAAACTTTCTTCAAAGCGACCCAGATCCATTATACGATATTATCGGATCATATCTGGGTCAAAGCTATAGAAATCGGCTGGTAATTCTTCGAAACATTCCCTTTGGAGTAACCGGGCCTGCTCTCGAGAATTTGCTATGGGATTACGAGTTCGAGAATGAAGATAACCCACAGGCGTCTATCAAAATCTTGCACACAAATCCTGGAACACAAGTCACAATATCATTATTGAAATTCAAGGACCACATAAATGCTAAACGTTTCGTTAGAAATTATCATGGTCGTAGATGGAACAACGTGACAAGCCGAAAGGAAAAGACTCTATACGAACCACTTCTTTGTGAAATAGCTTATTAATTTTTTATTTTTACACATCATGAAAGAGTCAAAATCCATGTGTCCAATACCTTCCTTTATACCTCAAAGCAAGAACTATTCTGTCAACTCAAGGCTTTTCCAGCTGGAACGAAAAATTTTATATTTTGGTGTATGACCAGCAGATTCAACATTGGTTGATGACACCTGATGAGAAGATATGTGACCTGTTGAATTTTCGGTAATGACATACTTCTCCCAGATTTTTTTCTTCTTCCAAATTACAATAATTGTGTCGTTTCCTGACCAGCCAATGACAGCAGAATCATCTTTGATATCGGCATCAAAGTCCATATGGTATTGGATTGTATTCACAGAGCAGAAAGACCAAGTGGACTGGAAATAATTAAGAGCGGGAATAGGCAAACGCAATTTGCTAAGTATATGCTGCCGATTAGTAGGGTTTTCATGGAATACATTTCTCTCTCCAAGTACATCCGACAGAGGCAGCGGAGGTGAGAGACTGAAAACATGTAATGTATTTTTGTCTGAAAATACTGCCAAATTGGAATCATTGGATGAAAATTTCATGGAAGTTATAACCGCTCGGTCGAGCCCTCTACGGAATTCGAAAACAAGCGCAGTTGTTTGTGTTGAGTGAACACGAATAATAGTCCCAGATTCTGATGCTGATGCGACCAAACTTCCCATTCGATTCAAGGTAATTAAACGGATTTTTGATTTGTGGGCTTTTACAATACTCACAGACTTTTTTTCTTGACCATCAGGGGAGATATCGACAAGCTGTATCTGCCCAACAGCACGCCCCGGGAATGCGAGAATCTGATGTTTCGAGTTTTCCTTATACGAACCACCCTGCCCCGGACCAGAAAGCGACAGGTTTAAAGAAGTAGAGCAATTGATAGGAGATGCCAATAAGCTTGAAACATCAGCAACACCATGCTCGTTTTCTATTGTTTCAAAAGTTGCAATCTTCTTAGGTGGGGCAGAGAATTCATAAATAACGACCTGATTAAAAAGGACAACAATAATCCTAATCCTTGAGAGTAATACATTGAGAACTGGACTCATGAAGTTTAAACTTAAACTTGGTCTCTTCTTTATATCATCCCAAATAATGACTTTGTTGCTTGGGAATTTTGGGCTTCTTCCTCCTCCCACCAATGCCAAGTAGTTCGTTCTATGTAGCATGGATACAAGTCCTAGACCTGTGCCTGCCCCACTTGTCGGAGAAAACTTGCGGCATACCCGTAAGTCAATGGGGTTAGTGTTGTACACGAGAAATCCTTGTTCATGTGCAATAGCGAAGCATCCCTGATCTTGATTGAATGAGACATGTGAAACTTTCATCTTGTGTTTATCATACAGCCTTCCCAAACCGGTATTCATTTTATATACCCAGCTATCAATCTATTTAGCTACTGAAAGGGTGATTTGGGTTGATATAATATTGAGTCGGTCACAAGACTTCAGTGAGTGGTGTTATCCAATGTAGATATACAACTACCAATGACTGTTCAAAGGATGATCAATTAGGTTTTTTGGGATGATTTCTCGGCCGGAGTTTGGGAAACAAGTTCCAAAAGCTTGCTGTGAAATCCTTTTCGGAAGCCTATTCACTTTGAATTTCGTTTATTGTTTTCCAAGAAGTGGAGTGTAATAAGAATCGAGCCGGATTTTATGGAGGGGTAGGGAGACACGAGTAACGTGCCGGTGCATGCCTGATGCGCGATACTTGCAAATAATAATATGCGCCGCACTAATAATCTCCTAAATACTACAGCCTTCGGCATATTATGCTTCGGTTAAGATCCTTTCAATGATTAATATACTTTTATAAAAGTTATTTGTCTATATCATATCTCGGCGTGTTTGTTTTCTTCTTGTTTTAATTTACTAAATTCATCGTATGTTGCCAGTTGAATCCATTAATTCAATATGTATATGACTTCATAAAAGACCACGTATTAGTTAATCGCTCTCTATATCCATAACCTCTTCGTCGCTAGAGGCTTCACCGCGCTTCAACCTTTCAACTATTTCCTCGATGCTGCCATCGTGTCTTATTTCACCTCTTACAGCGGCTTCAGATAAACTTGTAACATTCTTGAGGGGTGTCGCAAATCGATTACCAAAAGAAGTAGTATCAGCCAAAATATCCACTTTTGAATTGCGCTGATTCCGCGGGTTAATTTTTTTTGATGATATATGCATGTCGGATATTTTGGAGTCCATTTGACTGAGAAAAAGCGGAGAGTTTTTATTTGTCTGAAGGGCACGTTTTAGAAGATCCTGTGCCACTGGGTCTGAAGGAGATAACGCCAAAGCATCGTGCAAAACCTGTATAGCCTTGTGGTCATTACCAAGTTTCATGTAGACAAGACCCACGGAAGACAAAATGTTGCTATCATTCTGAGGGCTCAACTTCAATGCCTGGTTAAAGCATTCCAATGCCTCATGCGGATGGTTCGATCTCCTGAAAACGTGCCCCAAGTTTGAATGAATAGAGATCCAGGTTTTGCTATCTGAATTAAGGTACTTTGCAGCTCCTAAAGCTTCTTGAAACAAGGCTTCCGCTCTCAGCAACAGATTTTTGTGATATTGTATGACACCCATTTCGTTGAGAAGAAGAGGATCGGTATTGCAAATTTGGTAAGAAGCTAGAAGATATTCCTCCGACAAGTTGATGCTGTTCATTTGCAAATGTTGCATTCCCAAAAATAAGTTCGGAAGATGTGTTCCAGGAAAAAGTCTGGCCGCAAATGCATATGCACTGATAGCCTGCTCGTGTTCACCCTCAAGGGCAAAGGTATGACCGAACCCTATCCATCCTTGTCCACTATTAGGGTTAAGAAGTGTAGCTTTGCTGAAAAACTTTCGTGCCTCGAGAGTTCTGTGAATGGAGAGATAGTAGATACCGATAGCCAGCCAAGTTAAAGGATGAGACGGGTGGTTGTCAGCTAATTGGTGGGCTTTAAGAAACAACTTATTGCGGCCACCCAATTCGTACAAACAGCTCAAGTAGTTTGGAAGAAGACTAAAGTTATAGGGATCTTGATCCAATACTCTCTCGCATATTTTCAAGCACTCGTCATAGTTGCACTTAATATACAAATAGTCTGCTCTGCTTAAGAGAATGTCTGCATTCATTCCTAGACCATACTCCTCTGTCAATATGCTTTCTGCCTCCTCAAACTTGGAAATGTTCATATATTTGCTTAATCGCGTCGTGTAGAGCAACTTGATCAACTCATCATTGTCATCGGCATCAGCATAATTCAACAGATTGATAAGCTCCCACTGCTCTTTAGGAGACAAGAAGTCGTTACTGATGAGCTCATTGAACGCTTCGAAGCATTTCACATCAATCATTACTGCCTCTTTGTACGCCTCTTGCGCCTTCTCGTAATTGCTTTGGTTGGCATACACGACGCCTCGAAGATAGCACATGGACGCCTCAAGACGCGTGCCACCATCCGTGGATCTTGCCTTATAGTTGGAATCCTTGAAAGGATTTGTTTCGCCCAAGAGATCCATGGCGTCGTCCCATCTCTCTAACTTAACCAAAGAATACGCCGACAAGTACCGGCAGCTGAGAGACTGCTCGTATTCCTGGTTACTGGAGAGTAGCTTGTGTACACGCAAAAAGTTTCCTGTATTGAAATATACCTGCGCTAGCCAGAACGCATCGTTAGGGTCGTTGGTGAGCGAGAGAATCTTGTCGCCAATATACCCGGCAGTCTCGTAGTGGTGTTGCATCAATGCATCGTGCCTCCAAAGACGGAGCTTTTCCACACGAGACAAGGGCTCTTCATTGATACGATCAGCAGTCACCGGCTCATGAAGATGGCCACTCACGTTGTCCGGGTCATAAAACAGTGACAGCAGAGTGCCTGGGGTTTCAAATAAGTTGTTTTGTGGATTTGGAGGTGTGATGAAAACGTTTTGTCTTCGGCTGCCAACTTGCGGCGAAATGAACAAAGTCGAATTATGCTGCAGAGGGGTCTTCTGGGGCTGGACCATTGCGGCGGTTTGTGCAAGCTTATATGAGTATGTGATTTTGTTGTTGGTAGTTTCTGAGTTGGCCGAGTCGCGGCCTGGGCCCATGCGCAGACATGTGGGGGGACTAACTGTGCGTAGAGTCCCCAATGAATCAGACCTTGGAATTTATGGCAAAACTGTATTTTAATGCAGCATCCGCCAACAGAACATGAAACATTGGTATGGTGATTTCTCCGCTACTTTTCATTGATACATGCCTTGGTTTTTATATTGAATGATGTTCAAAACATAACCTTCGTTGGGTGTTACTTTGGAGCCAATGCATGCCCTCGCACTCATTATTGATATATGATTTTATTCCTGATATACATATTTAGTAACCTTTATATCAATGTACACTGCTGATCTCTGTCATTAAGGATTAATCCGAAGAACATACTTTCAGCAACTAGTAAGGTAACGCCTGTCTGATTCCAGGTCTCACCTCACTCCGGGCGTGCTTGTGCAGGTCGATTCTGTTGCATGAGATGAGCTCAATTTTACCACGAGTAGTAGCCTTTATCTGCCACAACAACATGACAAACAACGCTAAAACAATGACGCAATTCAGAATTATGGTGGGTTCGTACGAGCACAACCTTTTATGTTTGTCGCTCACCATGAACGGCACGTCTGCGGCAGTTTTCACTCCGATTTTCCATTTCCAAGCTCATACCTTGTCCATCAAGTCCATCGATATCGCAAAGAGATACTTGGTCACGGGCTCAAATGATGAGCATATCCGTATATACGACTTGCAAAAACGGAAAGAGCTCGGTACCTTGTTGAGTCATCAGGGCACAGTCACCACCTTGAAGTTCTCCAAAGAAGCTGACGAAACAAATGACCCACTGAAATCGGGTAAGTGGCTTCTTTCAGGGTCCGAAGATGGGAAAATTATCATTTGGAGAACCAAAGACTGGGAAACTTTCGGCACTTTAAAGGGCCACCAAGGTCGTGTCAACGATTTGGACATCCATCCGTCCGGTCGAGTTGCTATCTCAGTTGGTTCCGATCATACAGTCAGATTGTGGAACTTGATGACTGCGAAAAAGGCGGCCATTCTTAAAATAAAAGGAAGAGACCATTTGGGCCAACCTGGAGAGATTATTAGGTGGTTTGCTGGTGGCAAACACTTCGCGGTGGGCTTGTTGAATCATTTGTTCATATATGAGCTTTCTGAAGAAGCCCTGATTATCAAGAAAATACATTTCAAGCCAACGTTGATGTGCGTGGAATCCATCACTATGGTTGACAAAGAATACTTGGTTATGGGTCTCAGCAACGGTTCGATCGAATTCTTTGAAGTTTCTAGTGCCTTGAGCGACGAAACCCCCGAGCCAGATTTCATCTTGCACGGACATTCCAACAGAATCAAGGGTATTTCTTACATTTGCTCTTCCTTAGACACACACGATGTTCCCTATTTGATTTCTGTCTCTTCCGATGGCAAGATTGTCGTATGGGACTTATCTGAGTCAAAACGTGACCAGGTTGCTGTATACGACAGTGGCGAGAGACTAAATTGCGTGGCTGTATGTGGTGAAACTGTCGAAAAAGCAGAAACAATGAAGAGAAGATTCGATGAGTCCGACGTCGCTGAGCCACCAAGTGAGTCGGAGTATGAAACAGACGGCGAAGAATTGCGTAAAGTGATGCTTAACACATGCAGCGTGAAGAAAAAGTCTAAAAAGAACAAGAAATGCAAAGAAAAAGTCAGTGTGACTCTAGAGTAATAGAAAAATTAAGAGTTTTTGTACATCGTTGAGTTGTGAAGCGTTTAACTGCCAAAATAGTAAGAAACTAATGAAAACTTTAACACCAAATTTAACTTGAGCAGTACTAACCCAAACATGAAGTTTTATCAATAACTTAAACTATCTCATGAGCTTGTGTCATAAAAAAAGTAGACATGTAATATTTTATTTTTCTAGTACTAAAGAAGGGGACCAAAAAGAAAGGATACTAGAGGTGCTGTGGAGAAGAAGGCAATCTGGCCACATGGTGGTCAAACAACTTCTTCGCTCTAACCCACACTGGCGCAGTATGTCTGTCCTTCAACTGCAACAACGACGGCATCAAGTCTTTTGAAAAAAACTCGGAGGCCTCTCTAGGTAACAAGGACGGCAAGTGGTCGATCGAGCAAACAGACAACTTTGGTCCAGTGGTGGTGGCGACAGGCACAGTTGGGTCATTGAAAACCGTGGCTATGGTATAGACAGGGATAGGGTTGTGTGGGTTTGTTGTGTCAGCAGACACATCAACAATAGATCTCAACTTTCTGTCTGACTTGTTCAAGGATGCAAAGTCAATGAAAGGGGGAATAGGCTTAGACAAATAAATGCAGTTGACAAAGATGTCTGACTGCACGATTTCTTCAAAAGGTCCTCCTTTGGCGGTCTCATTCATGTCCCACTTCAACAAGTTCTCTTCTGGGATACCAATCTTGCGGAAAAGATCAAGAGCCCCTGAGCCACATCTACCCAAGGCGCCAATCACCAAGCACGTAGGCTTCTGGCCACCGTTCTTCTGTAAAGCAGAGTCCAACTCCTTCTTAACGTAGTCCACCAATGCGGACTCGTTAGGGTATGGCGACACGGCAGGCAAGTTCTCCGCGTCGCTGTGAGTTTGCTTGAATGCCCAATCCAAGACACCAATGGCAGCGCCGGCGAAGCCCGCGTAGAATCCAAACGCAGCTACTCTTCTACCCTGATCGTTCTCCAAGAACTCCAAATCGTACAAGGTTCCCTTACCGGCAGGAAATCTCAGCAAAACGTCCTGCCAGCCCGCCTGGTCTTTGTAGCAGTGAGCGAACTGGACGTGCTCGTGGATGAGCGGAAACGTCTCGTTCTCTGGCAATTCCTTCAAGCCAATGATAATTCTGTCGGCAGGAGCGGTCTTCCAGGATCCGGCGGGCACGATCTTAGCGCCAACAGCAGCGTACTCTTCAGACTTGAAGATAGACTGTTCACTTTCTTCAACGTAGATCTCGTATCCTGCATCCAACAACTCCTTCGTGGTGGTTGGTGTCAAGGCGGCACGCGCCTCTAAAGGCTTAGTTTCTGCTCTGAGGTGTAAAGTAACCATTTTGTCCGATATTATGTCGAGGATTGGCGTTTCTAGTTAAATTTTCAAGTACAGTTGCATACCCGTTACAGGCGCGGTATATATATGCATCCGCGCCGTCCACAGGATTCACCTGAGACTGCACATACAAGAAGGCATTTAGTCGGCGCGGTGACTGATAAGTTGAGTCACCACGAGAGTTGGGCGTGCCCCACACAGTGCTACGATAAGGCCGCACCCGATTAAATGATTCCAATTCCAAGATCACGTGCAGGGCAGAGGAGAGAGGGACAATACTTGACGGGCATCATCTTTAGATTCGGTGTCGCTATCAATAAACGATTTTATGTTGTCAAGAGCAGTCTAGCTGAAGGGAAGAAGTCCATCGAATTGCTCCTTTTTTTTTGGAAGCGTCAAATTTTCCTCGCCCTTTACCTCTCTCCCTGTCAAAACCCAACAGCGTAATTAGTGTTGATCCAACTGAAGTTGTTTGTCTAGTTTTCAAACCAAAGAACGAAATTTCTCTCCATTCATTATATTTTCACAATTACTCTTAGAAACTCCCAGTTTCAATTTTCTCCTTTGTAAAAATGTGAAGAAGCCCTTACTGCCTTATCAATTCGACGGTGCAAAAGATAGCCTCTAGGAAGTGTCTCAACTTTTTAAATTATTTATAGATCAACAATTCATGAAAGTGTTGACAAAAAATTATAACCGCTTTTATTCTATAAATCCTGCTCAATTTTATTTCTAGAGAAATCGTTTGGTATTAGAGGGGCTAAATTGGTTATCAACCTCAGGTTTTCATTCCAGTCATTTTTTGTGTTGTTTCGGACAAAATAAGGATGAAGAATTAGTGGAACCAAAAGATTAGCTTTTGTTATCTTACAGAGCCTAGGTGCAATTTTTTCTTCCAGTGAATAAGTTGCGGCGTATCCACCTGTTCATGACTACTTTTTTTGCCACATTCTTACACTCGCCACTGCTTAAGAGTTTTCCGGTATACCACTATACATTTCTTGTTGCTGCAGTTTCAACCACTTGCCTCCAGTTTTTTTATATCATTGAAGGTTTCCATCATCAATACTCTTCCCGAACTACACCTCTGGCTGGTCTATGCCTCTCCGCATAGTTCACATGGCCAATATCAAAGGTCTGATGGCCAAATAAATACAGAAAACATGAGCCACATGTAGACAACTCCGCCGTGGCTTTCAACTATTGCGTCTGCATATCCATTGCCACTGTCCTAAATGTTCGCGCTACACAACCGCAACCAACTCAAGGCAATATAGACATGGATCCTTGCATTGCAATGTGCAAGCCAGGGTCGTCCTGGTATATAAATATGCATCTGGATTTCTATGATTACTAAATGTTTCAATAATTCACTGCATTGCCCAATACAATTACAATCATGGTGACATCCGTATTTGTCTCTGGTGCTTCTGGATACATTGGCCAGCATATCTGTAAATCGTTGCTTAAGCAAGGATACAGGGTCATTGGTTCTGTTAGATCCTCAGACAAAGGCGACCGCATATCCAGCCTATTCAACTCCAGCAAATTCACTTACGAGGTTGTGCCCGAAGTCGAACCTGAAGGAGCATTTGACAATGCTCTACAAAAACATCCGGACTTGTGTTCCTTCTTACATTTGGCCTCGCCGTTCTCCTTCAAGGCTAAAGACGCAAAAAAAGACTTGTTTGATCCAGCAGTAAACGGAACAACCAATGCGTTGAGATCAATACAAAAACATGGCTCGAAAATCTCCAAAGTCGTCATCACTTCTTCTCACGCTGCCATGTTTGACGCATCGAAAGCTCTAGATTCTACCTACGTGGATAATGAGGAATCATGGAATCCAATCACATGGGAAAAGGCAAAAACCAACCCTCAGCTGGCGTTTATTGCTTCCAAAAAATATGCCGAAAAGGCAGCATGGGACTTTATTCGGAAGGAGAAGCCTAGTTTTGCATTGAACACCATTAATCCCGTATTTGTATTTGGTCCTCAAGCTTTCGATAGCGAGGCGAAGGCTCCCCTCAATGCTTCCTCTGAGATTGTCGCTAGAATACTAAGATTGCGCCCAACATCCAAAGCGCCTGGTCTTGGAGGCTACTTCGTTGATGTCAGAGATGTTGCCAATGCGCACATTGCCGCTTTCGAAAACGATTTCTCAAATAAAAGATTGGTTTTGGCGGGTGAGAAATTCGCTGGTCAAGACTTGATTGACATCCTCAATACGAACTTTGAATCTTTGAGAGGGAAAATCCCTCAAGGGAACCCCGGTACAGGTGTTAATATCAGAAAACAATCGTCGAATATCGACAACCACAAAACAAATGATCTTCTTAGAATCAAGTACATAGACTTGGAGACAAGTCTCACTGACATGGTGAGTCAGCTTTTGGCTGCGAGAAAATAAGTCGGCTAGCATGTGTCTACGTTCGGAATGTTGGGCCGCTCTATCTCTCAGATCCACAATTTAAAATTTCATTATATAATTAACAAAGCTTCATATTATAATTTTTAACCCGTTTAAGAGTGACATAAAAGTATTTGGAGTTCAGAACTGCTCTGTTATTAAATTGCTATGTACAAGCTCACAACTTTCTGATACACTCGAGGACATATTCACCAAAAAGAGGCTGGGCAATTTTCCAATCATCCTCGACAAATGAATCTCCATATGCCTTGAAAACCTTTTTGATGGACGTGTTCTCGTGCTCATCGCAAATTATTCGATTGGCGATCGCTTTTTCGAACAATAGCTGTGCAAATTCTCTGTCATTATCGTAAAGACTTCCCACCATCAACGCTTCAGTCAAGATTCCAGTTGGTGAACGTCCTGTGGTTTCATTTATATTCTTCGATACGAGGTTAATGTATTCGTTGTACATCTCGAGCGACTTTTCGGGCGAAAACCGGCTTTTGGCGAGAATAAGTTGAGCGACTGTCGGTACCGCAAGACCTTCAGGTCTGACAAGTGTTTCGGCGATTTTCAAGAATGTTTCCTGGTTTTTCTTGAATGCTTGGTAACAAAAAACCTTGACAACCTTGGCTTGAACGAGATCGATACCAAACTTTTCATGAGTCTGGTATTCATGAAACTTGCGCAAGACCGAATCCACGTCATTTTTTTCAATACCATACGTCTCCATTAGCTGTATTCGCAAGAATAATGCCTCTGGATCTCTTTTGTCGAAATCCAACTTCCTTTCCTCGATGTACTCGAGCACAGAATCAGCAAATTCATTATTCTTAAGTGGCACCTTGCTCAAACCGAAGTTTTCAATTGCCAGTTGAGAGTTTTCGATCTGGATGTAGCCCAAAGAGAGAACTCGTCCCAATATTTCTTTGCTCAAAAGCGCACGGTCGTTTGTGAAAATAATTTGAGACAAGGCCAAAAATACGACAGTGTCCTTTTCGATGGCTAGTTGCGAAGACGCAAGCCATGAGAGGAACCCATCTATTTTCAAAAGTGTCAAGGCAGGAACTGCCTTCTTTTGTTTGAGTACATCCATTAAATGAACCAAGCTTTCTTCTGCGACCGATATGCTGGATACCCGGTTAAGAAGAGATATTGCTTTGGAGACATTGGCATCTGAGGGCAAGAAGTCATTATCGTCAACCTCAGTTTTTTCCCCACGCAACAATTTGTGTACAACAGCGATAAAAACAGCATCCCCCACTGATTCGCCACCATGGCGTGCCAACAAGTCAGTCAGACTGAACACGCGGCCAGGGTTATGTTTAATGAGGAGCTCCAATGCATCGTTGCTCAAGACGAACTTCTGACCATTTCTTAATGCACTGAAGTAAAGCGAGAAATCATGTGGTATCCCATGAACCAAGACCTCATCTGTGATATCGCTCACTGTTTTCAGCTTGAGAATTTCATGTAAATGTTTAATATCCGATTCGGACATTTTCCGATCCACCAAGACTTTTTTCACATCATTGCCGGTGATTCCCTTTCCCTTCTTGATATCAGTGGCTAATGCAGCTAAAACACTATTCCACCGAACACCACGATATTGACGAAATTTAGGAAACATCTGTTATATTGCGCTTGAGGTTGGCAGATTAAGAGTCATCTGATGTAGCCACGCGGTATACAAAGGTTAAGTGCGCGCGCTAGCTTAAAAGATCGGTAATTTCAACTGAAGAAAAAAATAAAGAAACCACGTAAAGTTACAAAAAGTACGTATCTTAAAAAACCTAATATAAGCTACTTTCCAATTTAGACAAAAGCCCTATGGCAGGAATGTAACTTTCCCATTCGTCGGCCACTTCGAAATGATCGACCTCATCGAAGTTGTTGTTTTCGTTGAGGTACTCGTTGTAGGAAATCCATTCGTTCTTCACTTCACACTCGAAGCTCCAACTAGCTTTATATGCTCCTCCAAGTGCACATGCATTCGGAATCTCAACTTGATAATTCCCTTCCCTTGCACCCATAATAGAGCCCATTTTGCGTATGATGCTTTTGTTTCGGGAAGCACCTCCAACAAAAAATATTTTACGAGGTCTAGAAGTCAACGACTGCCACGTTTGCGGCTTTCCATCAGTATAGATTTCACCAAAGTTTGAATGAAGCTCATCAATAAGCTTTTTTACATTCATATCGTCAGTCTGAGAATTTACTCCACCATATTCTTTTGAATCCGAGAGCATTGGGCCAGCTCTAACTCTGCAACTTACGGCTTGGGACTCGACAATCGAACTGACATCACAGTCTAAGTCCCATTCGTCAATGTACCTGATATCGTCATGAGATTTCATTTCAATTCTCTTTGTTTGCGCCGATGCATTTGGAACAATTTCCCCGATCGGAAAATAAATGCCTAGTCTGTTTCTGAAATCACCAGAGTTGTCCAAGATTTCATTGAATTTATCCCATGATTCGTTCTCTATTCCATACTTCTGGTTCACCGCGTCACGAACTTTTTCCCTGGCTAAAGCACCATTACTGTAACAGATCATACCCATGAATGCATTCATAATTGTGGGGTGTTTGAAAAGATGGTACTGGGAAGATGGTTTGTAATTTTCAGTAACCAAAAGAACTGTTGTAGAAGTACCTAGGGAGACCAAAACATCATTTTTTTGCACAGGTAAGGAAATAATGGTTGCAAGATTATCACCGGTGAAGGGATAAATTTTGGTCTGGGCTGAAAAGCCGTACTTTTTAACAAAGTACGGAGAAATATTGCCCGAGCTGTTGTAGCCGATCAGCTTGATCTTCCCAAGCTTCCGTTCAAGCTCCTTCACACCTTCCTTCATTTCAGTTTGCGTCTTTCCATCAAGTTTCGGGTGCACACCGGCTGCCACAGAAAGTAATTCTTCATCATACCTGGATTCCATAATGTTGTAAAGGTTCATTCCACAAGCATCTGCTTCTTCAATGGAGGTGATTTTTCCCAATAGAACCGAAGCAATAAAACTAGATACTAGTGAAAGTCGATCTGTGTTCTTATAGACGTCTCCTCCAGACCTCACAGCAGCTTTGCGAATTTGCAAGCCTGTGAATCTGTAGTGAGCTCTTGAGCCAGTTACGTCTGCCAACTCATCAGGGCCGCCAGAAACGGTTTCAAAATCTTTGATTTCTTGTCCTGTAGAATGATCTTGCCAGTTTGGGGAAGTCTCACTAGCAAAAGCATCAGATAAAGCTTCGGACAACGAAGATGACTTGTGCATTTTTTGTAAACAGGATGAAGCAGATCTAGACCAGAAAACGGAACCGTGTTGCATTCCAGAGCCACTTATTCCTTTAACTTTGACAAAAGGAAACAGATCCTTCTGCATCAAACCAAAAACATAATCTATGGCTTCTAGCCACATATGCACTGGAGAAAGAATTTCACCGGACATCTCATTGGATAGAACCCCTTTTCTGATATTGTACTTTTCCTTGAAAATGACATCGAATTCAACATTGTATGTTCCAAGTGCCTTGAGATTTTTGCTTGTGACAATGATCTTAAGCTGCTGAGTGGATAAGTCGAATCCTAGAAACAAATCCGAAAAATCTTTATAATTCATAATTCACTGGTAACCACTGGGTAGGGGTTTTCTTGTATGCGGGCCAAGGTGGTAAGATGGCAAAAGAAATAACAATTACACAAGCGACAAAGACGTAAAGGAGGTAAAGAAGATCTTGCGTCACGAAACCTGCTAAGACGCAGCTGAATACGGACACGTAGAAGTATATGGAAATGTACTGAGCAGTTTTCTTCTGGCCCTCGAAATCAATTGGAAATTCGACTGCTGCGCTGATGGTCTTTCCGATGGATTCCATTTAAACTTATTTCTTTCCCCGGTCGTCAGGTTTATGAATACTTATATGTATGAACGTTGCTAGTGTTTGCTGCGTACCCGCAATACAATCTAGCGACTTCCGTTGATCCATACACGACCACTACTTACTATTTCCAATTAAGTTCCAATTTCACAGTCTGTCAAACCATTTGGGATCATTAGGCCGCAAAAAGCCAATTTTAGTGCATAAAACAAAGGTTTATTTGCATAAGATGAGGTTATGATCTTGGAAGGCTTCTGGGATCTGCCCAACTCTCAGTGATCTCTTAACATTTCCTAATTCCTAAAAAATTAAAGACGTGTATATAGAATGCAATATAATAGACCAGTGCGTTTGCCATGAAGCTCTGTTCTAAATGCTAAACAGAGGCTCTTTTACAGGCTTTAGGTCTGTCTTCAAGTTCTAGAATCACTCAAACTTTCAAGACATGCAACTTAATCTACCTTGAGCTTGGAAAATGAATACAATAACCTCAATTTACGTTTTAATGAGTGAAAACTCGAAAGGTTCTTTTTTAAAACTCAGGTCGTAAGTTCAAACAAAACCCCACCATGCAATATGAGGTAAAGCGTAGTAATTATAAAGACTAGAATCCGTTATCACGTGTTTGTAAACATGTTCACATTAAAATCATAAGACAATAAATATAGGGGGGAGGGTCATTTCCGGCGATGCAAAACCTGTTGGAAACAACAGTACCGAAATAAGCTGCCAGGCAAATACTGGTCTTTCATGAATAGTGCGTTTTATCCACGTAGTATTGAACATCGTTACTCATCAACTTTTCTTCCAAGAAATCTGCTACTTGGTTATAATGATCTTCTTCAATCACCGACATCATTTTGTCCTCCGAGAACCCATTTTCGAACAGGAAGGCATAGTCCTCTTCCGAAAATTCAGGAAGGTCATGAAACTTAAACTGCTGAGAAGAATATTTCTTTTCAGGGACAGATATTGTTGTAGACACAGTGGTTGATCTTGTGAGAGTGGTCATGAGCAGATTCTCGTCTGAGTCTGATGTTGGCGACAGCAGTCTCGACAATGCGGCACACCCTTCATCGTCATCTTCATCTTCGTCAGGCAACTCTGCGTCAAATCCGTCGCCAATGTTGTCGAGCGAATCCTGCTCAAGATTAATAAAATTGAATAGTTCCATATCGAAACCGGACTGCTCCAAGTCCTGATCAACTGGAGACACAATCGAGTGAGGGCTTGTGTGCGAAAGACCATTCATGTCGGTTATAAGATCATTCATGGCGTCACAAGTTTCGGGGTACACTCGTTTGCGTGCAGTTGAGGTGTTGTCATAGAGACTTTCGACTCGGGGAGTATCCTGTTTTGCAGGCGATGTGACGAGCGTTTTGAGGCTCTTGTAGTCATGGATCAACAGTAGTAGTTTTGTTTTAAGCTGGTAGTTCTCATTGTTGATAAGTTTGATGCTAGTGGCGAGATTTTCGGGAGAATCCAAGGCAGACGTGCAATTTCTGGTGGATATCAGCGGCGCGGGAAGCTTATTTGCAATGACATCCCTTTTTGTTTCATGGGACGTACCCCGGTCTTGAGCCGAAGAGTTGGTCTTTGCGGGAGTCTGTGGATTTCTTTTTTTCTCCTGTGAAGCCTTGCTTTTCCGCACGTTCTTGGGTCTTGGAGGTAGCACCCAGTTTTTCGATGTTGTGATTGTCAAAATAGGTTGAGGATCTGAAGAATAGGACATTCTCGTTATGGTTCCATGCTCCAACACTGGTCTTGAAGTTTTGTTTTTGCCTTGCTAAAGGTTGAAAATAGGGATACCTTGCCGAGAGAAGCCGCGAGAAGCCGAGAGAGAACGAAAGAAAAAAAAAAGTATCTAGTATCAGAATTGAGGATATGTATGTAGATGCCTCAATCGTTTATTGTTTATCTTCTTTCTTTTTATTTTTGTCACAATACTGTCTGCTACCAGATGGATGTGAGTCGGATGGAAAAGAAGGATTCGGGGTGGTGTGAAAAAAAAGGGTGGAAGAAGAGCAGGGCCTATGTTTTGAGGAACTCCCACAATGAATGTTTTAAAAAAATAAATAAATAACAGGATAATAGTCTTGTGTTTCTTGACGTGATTGTCAGGGGAAATATATATATATATATGTAGATAAGGAAAATTCTTTTTTGAGGTAGTGTAGGTAAAAGATGGAAAGACGGACAATATAGCTGGAGCGAAGCAGTAGTATTTAGGTGCTTGCCTGATTCTTTTTCTCGGACTTACATCGCTTGCAAGGTTGAGACATGCTTAAGACCGGTACGGGAGAAGCCGGGTGCGCGCTAGAATGCAGCCGGAAAAGCGAAGAAAAAAATTAAAAAAAAAAAAAAAATTAAAAAAAAAAAGGACAACTATACAGAAACGCGTCGTCAAATTAGTTTCTTCTCTCAGCATAACGCTCGCTGCAAAAAACCCCGGAGGTGTGCCTACAGTTTCAGTAGTTAAACATTAAACCCCCAACAACCGTTTCCACCCTGTCCCAGCCCCTAGCACCTATACCCTGACAGAGATAGATGCTCGCTCTAGCAATCTTGCCCTCATTTCCTGAAACGGGTTTGCCGTTGGGTTTCTATTCGCGGCTCCCTTTTTGTACAGAACAGCCCCAATGAGTCTTTTCTTTTGCTCTCCTATTTTTCAAGTATTTTTTTTTTGTTGCCCCCTTCGGTTTAAGCCATTATTGCCTTGGTTAAAAGACCCGGGCGTATCTTGCATGCGCGCTGCAGTTGCTTCGTATTAAAAACAAAATCTGTCTCATTGGCGCGTGGTCACCCCGGAATCCTGCCCCAGGGCTGACCCTCGGAGTCAAGTGCCGAGACCGACCCCACAAATAATACATGCGCACCGGCAACCCGGTTTACCCGTGGAAAGCTGTATCTGGGGTCTCATAGTCGACCATCAACAACCTCGGCCAACAGATTCCGATGCATTGTTTATAGCCACATTGTCCCCTTAACCGCTAGGGATTGCCCGTTCTTGCCCCTTACTCCGATGGCAACATCCGTGGATCTAACCGTCTTTCCCGGAGTGCATGTACGCGCATGCTTATTGCCACGCAACCTCAGCTCCACAAGGGCCCTTTTTTTCAACTCGGCTCGCACCAAGAACTGCACACGAAGTTGGGACCGCACAGTGCCGCGTGCATGCACGCGTATCCTATCCAGGAAGCCCTGACTCTAATTATCTTGAGTCATTCTGATTTCCAGAAACCAAAACCAAAACCAAAACCAAAACCAAAACCAAAACCAAAACCAAAACCAAAACCAAAACCAAAACCAAAACCGGAACCGGAACCGGAACCAGTGACCCTACCCCAAATGACACCAGCACGTATACCTTGTACACGAGACCCTCTTTTGCAATAGTACGGGGGCTTAGAGCACTAGGACCAAGGCCGTTTGTGAACAAACATTCACGCCCCATCCGCCCTTTCATTCTCTGGAAAGCAGCGGATGTGTAGAACCGCGTTTGAAAGCACAATACGACTTCGGTTGCAAGCAGCAATCCGTTGTGGTGTTGCTTCTTTGGCTGATAAACACCCACCCGCTACGCGTGTAAAAATTTTCATTAAATGTAAAACCTCAAAAAATGTCTTTGTGTAATTCAGCCGCAACAATAATATTTTTTGTGTTTTGGCCTGAACGCTGGCAAACTTTCATCTTAGACAAACTTGGTCGTAAACCGAGCATCTCCTTTTTTTGGATCCTGGTTTGTTTTTTATTTTTTTTTTTTGGCTTCTCCCGCCCCCGCATGGCCAGCCCTAGAAGGAACGCATTACCTACATGTCTACTCGCCGCAGTCGCAATTGCTAGAGCTCGCGGCGTAGCGGTAGAATCTATTTTTATAACACAACAAATATAATTATTGTTTCGGTAATGGAGAAGTTTACCTGTGGACGTCCGAAGACCATGGGCAACGCAAGCCCCGTGTTCTATGTTGGCTTCCGCTAGACCGTGGAACAGCATACAGTATGCAAATCATCGCTGTTGATATGACATGCGTCGCTGTGCGTTATTTGAGAAGCTGCGGGCCCTAAAAACAAGATAAACTTTTGATTAACACACACATATATATATATATATATATATATTTACTGCTTGTCTCAGTGCTGTACAGGCATGGATGTAGAAGGTCTCAAGACCTCCTCTGCGTTGCTGGTCTTCCAGTATGACGTTATTGTCTTTGGCTGGGTCAAGAACGTCACTCCTGCTTTTCCGTAAAAGTTCAAGTCTCCCAAAAATGACCCCTTGTTTCCTGTGAATGAAAACATGGGCAACGGCACGGGGATCGGTACGTTGACTCCAACCTGTCCGCACGCAATGTTCTTGGTAAACTTCTGCGCCGCGGCACCAGACTGGGTGAACAAGGCGACGCCATTTCCGTAACGATTTGCATTAACTAGCTCAATCGCCTCGTCAAACGTATCCACATTCACCACCGCCAAAACTGGCCCGAAAATTTCCTCATCGTAGGCACGCATGCCGGGCTTGACCCCGGTCAAGATCGTGGGGCCCAAGAAGTTTCCCTTAGCAAACTGTACGTCCGCGGTCTTGAAGTTTCTTCCATCGAGCAATACCGTTGCCCCGGCTTTCTCGGAGTCGGCGATAATCTCAGAAGCTCTGGTCACAGATTCCGGGTTGATCAACGGGCCGAGATCGGACGCGGGGTCGAAGCCAGAACCGACCGTCAACTTCGCAGCGTCGGCCGCCACGTCCTCAACCCACAGCTTTGTCTTCTCGCCTACGGTGACAAGGACTGAAATCGCCATGCAACGCTGGCCCGCAGCACCAAACGCCGCACCATTCAACGCGTTGATGAAGTGATTCTTGTCGGCATCCGGCAAGACGATCAAGTGGTTCTTGGCCCCCAAGTTCGCCTGCACGCGCTTGCCTAAGGAGGTGCCCTTCTCGTAAATGTACTTTCCCGCTTTGTCGCCGCCAACAAATGTGATGGCCTTGACGCGCGGATCTTCGAGAATCTTATTGACGGTGTCGTGCTTTCCGTGTACAATGTTCAATACACCGGGGGGCACGCCCGCTTCCGCAGCCAACTCGGCAATGACCATTGCTGCACCGGGCACCCTTTCCGATGGCTTGAGCACACAGGTGTTTCCCGTCACCAATATAAGTGGCAAGCTCCACAATGGCACCATGGCCGGGAAGTTAAACGGACAGATCGAGCCCACGACTCCGAGGGGCTCGCGCACCATCTTAGTCTCCATATCGGTCGCCACTTCCAAGGACGACGCCATAAGGTCGCTGGGCGCGTTGCATGCGGCCTCCGCAACCTGCAATCCGCGCAACACGTCGCCCTTTGCGTCCGTGAACGTCTTACCCTGCTCCAAGACGATCATCGCGGCTATTCTATCGTGGTTCTTCTTCAATAATTCAACAAACCTGAACGCAATACCCTGTCTCTTGATGATGGAATAGTGTCTCCATGAATGGAAAGCCTCTTCGGCAGATGCAACTGCGTCCTCCAATTCCTGTGCCGTCGACTGCGGTACCTTGGAAATGACCTGGTTCGTTGCTGGGTCATGGATGTCGAACCACGTGGTCGACTGCGACCTCACGAGCCGACCGTTGTGGAATGACGGCGTCACGTACGGCTCTGTGTCCGGAGCAACGTGTTTTGTGGGGTAGTCCTGGGTCGTGGAATTTAGCGGGAGGTTGAGCGTAGAAGCGCACCGCATGCCTCTCTTGAGGGCAGCAGGTCCCGTTCTGGAGACAAATCTGAGCATTTCGACTGATTGTTTTTTTAAGAAGAGAAAAATTAAGTTCAAAAGAAAAACACAACCAAGAAGTAGAAAAAAAGTAGGAAAAAAAGTCCAGGGCTCTGATGTTCTTTTGTGGCAGGCGCTTTATTAGCGCAGGCCCTCCAGCTTTATAACTTGCTGATCGCGAATCGGCGCCCGCTTCCATGTTGTCTGCATGGCCGGAGCGGAACTCGCGGCCCGCGGAAAATACTTCTCCACATTTTCCACAGAATTGGAATATTTAGAATTGGTATGCAGACGGACCTTTTCAGACGATCTTCTCAGAGGCAGTGTTTTCTACAACAAAGATGTCGCCATGTAGATTCAAGAGCTGTTTAATTTTTGTTTTTTGTTTTGTTTTGTTTTGTTTTTTTTTGTGTGTGTCTGTGTAGCTGTGTTTCTATTTATGACGGTTCATGAGTATCCATTTTTGGGTGTGCCTGGCACATCGCTGTTTGTTCCACCTAGACCCACCAGGCCCTAACGGAATACCCCAACCTACCGGCGCCCGCAGAGTACCTTTTTTTTTGCCTGCGGCAGGTACTCCGGGTTTGCCTCAACCTCTGAAGTGGCGCTCCAATTAAATCCAGATAAACCAAACCCTCGTATGATCAATTTTGCTACGGCCAGGCCAATCCAGGCCCTATTTCACTCAAAGTCCGTTGTTTTGTATCGATGCTGCCCTTTTTTTTTTCTTTATTATCCTTCTATTTTTTTTGGTTTTTTTTTAATGTATCTCACCGCTCTTGTCGATGCAATACTCTTACGTGCGAAAATGGACAGGAGATTTGATCGTTTTCCGACGCCGCGAGTCTGCACCCACAAATATGGGATATCAGCGCGGGGCGGTGTGCAAGCACCTTCCAAATAAAGAAGGTGATAGACGCGCGCGCGGAATTGCCGACGCGAATAGGCCGTTAGGACGTATCCTTCGCACATCCTGGTTAATCTACGCCCGCCTCATTATATATATTCAAATTTGATAATAAAACATATACAGGCTGGGGCCGGAGCTATTTTTCCGCATGAAGTTCAGAACATAGACTCCTAGGGCCAGATATAGCGGCTTGAAGACGTTCTCCTGCTGGCAGCCTTGTAGTTTCTGCACCCACCTTCTGCTATAAGGTCCTGCCATATCTCAACCAGAGTAAGTATTGCATTATACAACCAAATGCAACGGTGCCACAACTGGGTGCGAAATCTGTCAGTCAAGTCGGGCGCGCTTCTCTTGCAGCATCTACTACTCAGGTCATATCCAAATTCTTATATAGTTACTGTTTATTTGTCTTTTCTCTTCTCTTCTCTTCTCTTCTCTTCTCTTCTCCTCTCTTCTCCTCTCCTCTCCTCTCCTCTCCTCTCCTCATTCATTCTTGGCTTCTGACCTCAGCTCTCCAGGCCGTATACATCGTATTTCCAGAGATCATAGTACAAGTCCAACAAACATGAAGTGCTCCATGCTTGCGTAGGACTCGAGTCTTTGCAGAGCTCTCCGTCCTTGTTGGTGAGCTCCGTTAAGCCCGCCCACTCACTCTCGCGAATCCACCTCCGGTGTCCTTGAAGCCTCATGTTGATCGCCTGCAAAACCTCGCTGGAGGGCTTTCCTGTTTGTTCCGTCACGTGGTGGAAGTACAAGTATGCCCGAATGAAATACCCAAAACACCAAACCCATTCGGGGCCTTGGTGATAGTTCCGACCTTTCGAAGTCGCAAAGTCCTCGCTATCCTCACCATTGTTATAGTACGGCCTATAATTCCAGTCAGATGGATCCAACGTCCGCATTCCAACAGGTCCACGGATATATTTGTCCGCATTGATAATCGCGGTTCTCGCTCGTTCCTTCGTGAAAAGCTCTGGTGCCACGCACATGGCAATGGGGAAATTCGCTCTCAACTGGTAGTCCTCATACTCTTTGCCACTTTGATAGAGATCTTTGTAGATTCCTCTTCTGTTAACAACCGCGGGGTTGACCTCAAAATTTGTATCCTCAGACAGATTCTCAGGAACGTAAAAGCATCTCTCAAAATTGTCTTGCAATAACTGCTCCCACTCCACTAAGGATATCTTTTGCCCGTTATCTTTCTCAACAGAATTATACGAAAATAATCCCTTTTTGTTCAATGAATTAACAAATCTGAGCGTACTCTTGAGAAGCCCTTGAAGCTCGACGGCAGCTCCATCTCTAGGTGTACCTGGAACACCCTTGGACCCGGCCTTCTCGCTTTCTCCCATCTTGTCCATCCATGTTCCACAGTTGTATTGAGAGCCACCGTGAATGAGACCTGTGGTCCAGTCAACGTGAACCTGAACATTGAACCCCTCATCGCACATCTGTGAATCCAAGTTTGGACCAGCATTAGCCTCACGGTACTTAATACCTTTAGCATGCCGCGACAATATTTCAAAAAGTATGTCTCTCACGGAGGTTTCGTAGCTGAAGGCTTTCTCGTCATCCCACGCAATCCATGTGTCATCGAGTGGGAATCTGCGCGAAACCTTCTCATCCAAAATCTGATGTCCATCTGGAACATAAGTCACGTAATCTTGAACAGCTTGAGCAAAAAACCAAGCTGCATCTCGGGCGTTGTAGCGTGGATTTCTGCCAGCATCCAACAAATTTGGTATCAACCCATGTTTCAATGTCTTAGCAAAGCCAAGAATATGTTCTTTAGCATCATTGAATCTTCCAGGAACAATCAAAAGCCCACGAAACGAAATAAACACATCTCTTCCCCAGCATCTCATGTAATCGTTACTAAAATGTGGAAGTCCGGCTGCTAAACACGCCTGTTGCTTTTTGGGCAACAAAGATGTATTGTTCATAATTCCGCACATTTGAACAGAAGTAAGCGCCAAGCTTTGTACGAAATTAGTGGACGACTTGATGTTGTCATCTAGCAACCTCAAGGCTCTGAATCTTGCTGCTTCATATGCAACGCCAACAACAAGCGCAAAGTAATGGGGTCTTAAAAAGTAAGGCACCTTTTTGATGGCATCAGTTCTGGACCTAAGCCACAATTGAAAGTGGCCTAAACTTTCAGAATCACGGCTGTATTTATCCAATCTGTCCACAATATTGTCTGCTGCCCATAAACCTTCTCGCAAATGATTGCAAACTGGATGACCTAAGTCATTCTCCCAGATCACATTCTTCAAAACGCTTATCCAGCCTTCCAACCCAGCGTATACCAAGCTCCCGTGTCCAGGTATGTAGTAAGTACCATCAGAACCGGCACTTCTATCCCTCTCCTCAGGCTCAGACCTATACAACAAAGCATTGAGGTCATACAAGCTCAATCCTAATGAGGCCTCTAACGCACCCTCTTTAACGAATTTATCTAAAGACGCATCCGCTGTAGGGATTCGAGTGGAGAACACTGCAATGGACCCAGGAGCAAATGAATCATTAACATTAATGTATGTGTCCGATCCCTTTTTCTCTAAGCGGGGGCTTTCAATATCGACTACTTTTGTAGGGATTCCAGTCAAAAACTTCAGATCTTCAGAA
Source organism: Metschnikowia krissii (assembly GCA_030561945.1). Lineage (NCBI taxonomy): Eukaryota > Fungi > Ascomycota > Pichiomycetes > Serinales > Metschnikowiaceae > Metschnikowia > Metschnikowia krissii. The sequence goes on along the minus strand of JAKTYP010000060.1, from coordinate 136,969 downwards.
AATTCACCCACTTTCTTGAGGATACAAGCAAACTCAGATTTTACTTCAGTTCCTTTCAATTCCACTGGTGACAAAACTTGTTGGTCTGAGTTCTCTTGAAAACGAGATCTCGCAATTAAAAACCAACCTTTTCCTGTGACTGTGTTGTATCTTTGGATAGTGATATACTGTCCTTCGTGGTGGATGTACATTTCCTGGTCATTGAAAGGATCCTCACTTTCACAAGAAAGTGAGTCACGAATTGCATTGAGTTTCAGTTTGACCTGAGCGATTCCACTTTTGTCATTAAACTTGTACTGTCTCGTTTCATTCACAACATCAAGAAGATCGGGATATGTTTCGTCGTAACCGAAAACGGTACCCACTGCAGATGAGCAAAATGAGACCAATGCAGCGGTAGGAAGAGTGTCCTCAATTGTTCTTATCTGTGCTGGGGTCTGATTGTCGTGTGTACAGTCCATAAATAAGGCATGAGGTACCTGATGAGTAAGAATTTTTGGAATCTCCAACTCAGAGTTACTTTCCGCAAACTTGCCAGGGATAGGTTCTTTTTCTGCGGGATATGCCACCTCATCCAAAGGCAACCAAGACAAAGAGCCAATTGGTCTACCTCCATGTCTGTGTACTAATCTCGACAACTCATCGACAGTTCCTGCCTGCATAGCTTCACGGATCAACGAATTGATACCCAATCTTTCCACAAAAATCTTATCCATGCACTCAGAGCCAGTAAACAACTCAGCAACAACATAAAGATTTGGATTCACTGAGCGAGCAGAAGCTAATAAACTTTCTCCCACATGCAAGGGTGTTGAGTGGCAGTTGTCTAATCTGAAACCATTAAATACCTTGGCACATTCCTTGGTATATTCTGTCATACGCTTCCACAAATAAGGTGAGTCCTCGGGACCTGATCCATACCTGAGCTTCACACAGTCTCCCCAGACAATCACTTCCCTCCTTAAATAAGCTTTCAGTTTCTTGGAGGCAAAATCAACTAGAGGGTTTCCACCCCAAATCCAACCATTGTTTGCCAACGCCCACCTTTTACCATCTTTCGATGTGAACCGAGTGAAGTAAGGCTCCGTCAATCTATTTTCAGGGGTAATCGGACCCAATCTTGGACCATTATCGGCAAGTCTCATGAACCGGGCTCTATCAGCAACTTGTCTTTTAATAGAGCCAACATCATCATCATACTCTTGGTATAACTTGGAGTTAATTTCATCTATCACGGATGACGCTTTTTCGTAAAGTTTGTCCGAATCTGAGTCCACGACGGCTAATAATACTGCCAAAAAAGTTTTGGGGTCCAACTTGTTAGAAAATCTATCGACAATCACTGTCTCCTCGTTTTTGTTTGCTGTGTTTAACACGAAGCGGGCTAACTCTGATATGTTTGATGTGTCAACCTGAGGTGGGATTTCTGCTGGTTTTACAGAAGTTCCAAGCCTTTTAATTTCATCCAAAGTACAATCTTTGTCGAATACATAGAATTGCCACAATTTGAGAGGAACCAAAACATGTTCATTAATAGCGTCGATGATGCGAGACAACTCGTTCTCCGATGAAATTTCTGTTGGTAATCCAAGATCAGCAAGTTGGTCCGAGAATTTGCAAAACGCCTCATCCAATTCGATTGCCGCACGAAGATGAGGTGCAGTTTCTGCGTTGTAGCCAATATCCGGATGCTCGCGTATCCACTCAGAGTTGTTGGCTGTGTGATTCCAAACAACATCTGTCAACGATAACAATGAATGTTCTTTCATGATTTTTGAGATAAATTTGGTAGCCTCTTGGTTTGAACTAAACAAAGAAGGATCGAATCTTAGTTGGTCGAATATTGAGTACGGGGAGTTTGATGACCCTCTTTGTTGCAAGGGGGTAAAGTGGACCATGTTGTAACCCTTTTTCGCGATATAAGAAAATAACGAGGGCCAGTTTTTAACGGAGCCCGCCCATTTCGAAACCACGGTTTGAATATTGATTGCATTGAATTGGATGTGTCTGTCTCCAATCATGAGTTGTGGGGGCACAGTGAAGAAGAATGGATCGGTCGTGAGCTCCTCATCTCCCACGTGATAATTGATGAAGTACGAGTATGGGCCAGGGTGGTAGATTGGAACAGTGATAGAGATATCCTGGTGAAAAGACGACTTCAATGGAAACTCTCTGTATGCTGTCCGATCAAAGGCATCCTCTGGTTTCTCGGGCACATTGATCAAAAGCTTGCCGTTATTCGTGATGAATGAGCCAGCGTCAATTCGAATTACTAACTTGAACAAAGCCTCTCCTTTTTTTCTGCTCTTCGGTGTTGAAGGCAATATCAACACTCCATTTTCAACAGCGCGATTTGGCATGGGTTCGCCATTGTCGGAGAGACGAAGTAGAACTGTTTGCGTCATGCTTAAGTGTGTAGTTTCCAGAATGGTGTTGATGTAGTTGAAAAGTTATTCTGTATGATCAGCTTAGAGCTCGAAGTCACTTTTTTCGATGATATCAACAATATGGAAGCGAGGGTGACACGTATAGAGTGTTTGAAATTAGAATTCGGCTTTCACGACTGATAATTTTTAGGACTGACTCCAGAACCCAGCTTTATTTATTTATTTTTTTATTCTTGATTTTTCGGAGTCTTGATAACACGCTCTTTCCTTAATGTGGCACAATTCAAAATAAGAGAAATACTTTTTTTGCGCTTTCACGAGTCAGACTCCTTGTCCACCGCTATTTATGCCTCCCCTCATAATATCCAGCAACCTCGGGCGGAAGCCTCGGACGCTCGAGCGATATCCGGAATATACGGATGGCCCTATGCAGAGACAGAACCGCGCCACAGTGCTGTGGGGTGTGCATGGATAGCGTGAGTCTAACAAGGTGAAAACAATTCAGCAAATTTCAGATTCCGATTATCGTTAAAACAAATAAAGCCCACTAATGGATGTGAATCATTTTTTCCGAAAACATTTTTTTAGTGCCTTTTAATTTTTCGATTACCCTGAGTTTATATAGTTTCTAAAAGAGGCGTCCCGTTTAGTGGGAATTCCTGTGTGATGAAACCTGCAAAGAATTTAAATTCTCAATTTTCAACGAGCACGACAATGCTCATATGTCTCAAAGCGGCCACACCCCAGTCGCAAGATTAGAAGTTGTAAAAGAAAAAATTACAGTTTGATGGACGTTCTGTTTGTTGTGTCCTAGACCCACTGAAGGTAGATGCTCTTGAAAGAGTCTATATTCGATTTTTGGATTAAAGAAAGTGATCCAAATTTAGCTGGAGTTCGACTTACATATACATTGCCAACAAAATACAATCATTGATAAATAACAATTGATAGCCTAGTTTTCCCAAATATATGAAATAAAAAGAACGAAAAAAAGCGATAAAAATTGATTGACTTGATAACATCCTCGACAATGTCAAAAAAGTAGCTTCCCCACCAGGAGTCGAACCTGGAATCTTCTGGTTCCAACAGAAGTGGTTACTTTCGTAGCCAGACGCCTTGACCATTGGGCCATGAGGAACGAAGCTTAAAGGAGTAGACTTAATAACAATTATACAGAGAAAATATATATATATGATAAAAGTATATATAATTCAGAACACATGTTTATGTGTTTTGTATGTTTGGTATATTTGTAGAACATCTCAATTGCAAGCGAAAAAAAATTCAATTTATTCATTCCTAAAAAATCTTTCTGTTTAATCAGGTCTATGTGTGGTGGTCTCTGTTATAAAATTACACCAAATTATGAAGATTCGAATGGCTGTCAAGCACATAATAACGTACATGTTCAAGATTTATGCCATAGAAGATGTTATATCCCATATTTTTAATCACCATATCCAAGGATTGCTTTTCAGCAACTTAAAACGTCACATCATATTCGATTAGTTATTAGCGTTTACGAACACTTAGTGGAACAATGATGTATTCGCAAGCGGACATGCTACTCTCCAATATGATGTAATTTAATTTGATTCCGCAGTAACCATATCTGCGTTTTGAAAATTCATGTTAAACCTTTATACCTGCCTTGTGGAGGTTTAACAAAGATTTTTCAAATGAAATGGTAACGAAGAGCCTGGCCAAACTTCAGAGTCAATCCAACTCTGATCGCGGTGAAGGCCCAAAAAAATTACGATTAGCAAATAGCTTTTTCCTCCCCGTCTGGCAGGTAGCATGCTGAAAGAAATATGCATTTGGATATAAACCTCAATAGTCTGTTTAACCAAAGCTTCCTGAAAATGGCAATTAACATCATCTTTATACACAAATACCTTACTGGTTTTGCTGTTTGCAAGATCTATCGGATACAATTCCCAATCCAATTTATGTGAAATAAAATCTATCTCTACCTCTATTCTTATGTTATTTTATACTTGAATACAGTATCGTTGCTTTAAATTTTTGGTGATTACAGAGGTCCCTTATTTTAAAGCTACTGCTTTTCTGGTATTTGAAAAAAATCAATGCAACTAATGCTGTCTCCGAAAGAATAAGTCGGCAATACATGGTCGCTTAGCGTGACAAAAGGGACCAATTAGAAGCAGAAAACAAGTCTTGACGTATCACATCACTACATTTCGGCCACTTCTAGTGAGAGCTGGGTATAAGTAGCTAGATAAGCTACAAATTGAATCACCAATTTGCATCAGTCTTCACACGGGTATTATTTAAATTCGTGATAATAATTAATTACAAAATCTTTGGTTCAGGTTAGACCTCTATCGCAACGCAGTTTCCGATAGCGCGCGACTCATCAACAATGCTTTTGCGAGATCCTTCACGCACTTTATATCAGTTAAGCACCGATCTTAATTAGACTTTTTCGGGTTATGACCATAATGCCCAACCCTAAGGGACAACATGAATACTTCACGCCTTCTGTGATTGCAGAATTCAGTGCTTCTGGGATGCAGACCTTACTCGAATTGTTGCACGCACCCGAACAATTGGAAGATATTGTCTGTGACACTGCTAGTCAAATTTTCACCGAAGCGTTGATGCTTGTGCAAACCCAAGAGTTGTCGGTGGAGTTGGTCATTACTTTCTTGACACAAGCAATTAATGACGAACGCAGAGCCATTATTTTTTGTCAGGTATTTGATGTCTTTCCCCCAGAGAACTTGTTGATGGACTTGGTGATTCGCTTGCATAAAAATGAAGCAATAATCAATGCTTCCACTTTAGCCCAATATGTTGATTGGGAAACGTTGGCCAAATTGGACATCGTTCCTGTCCGGAACCTCACACGTCAAATGAACACTAGGAAACGGGACGAGTTCTTCACGCAAAAAAAATTCAACTTACTTCATGAGGAGTTTGAGGGCTACTCGATTCTTATCAACGAGTTCAACTCATTATTTTTGAATGAAGATAATGAGCTTTTGGTTGATCATGCTATCAATGTGGTATACCTGCTAATCGGACATTACTTGCTAGACCCGAATCGTGTCCTCGACGTGCTCATTGATATCTGCGCAACTAACATTGTAGGAAACCATCGTTTTATTATCAGCTTCTTTAAAAAATCGCTATGGTGGCCAAAAGAAGAAGGAAACTGCAAAGAAGGGTTACATTCATTAAATTTTGGTGGTAATTTGGCCGTCCTGACACTGATAGCGTTGAGATTGCCGACGCAAATTCAAAGCAGCGAGCTGTTGAACGCTATAAAGATATTAATTGCCCTTTTCATCAAAGAAGGTTTCATCAGTTTTGGACAAATTTACCCCTATTTTTTCACTTCTGATGAAGAAATGCGCAGACTTGAGACCGCGTATAAAAAGGAGCTCGAAGAAAAGGTTTTGCAAGCCAGTGCCAGTGCCTTAGCCTTGGCAGCCCCTTTGGCTGATGAAGAAAATGAAAATTTAAATGATAAGCTTTTGAAGTCACCGTCATCGTCCCAAAAATCAGTCGAGACTTTGAAAAAATCTAACATGAAGTTTCAAATGTTGAAGTGCTTTCTTGGAAATGGTCTTTATTGGCCATCAATTTATATTCTTTCCCATCACCCCTTCTTGGTACATATAGACACAGAGATTTCTGAGTTGATGCATCGACTTTTGTCGGCAATAATTAATCCATTGCATCGAACCTTAATACCTTTCAATCATGAGCAAATCCACAATTTCCAAGAACAAAAGCTCTCTGCAACGTTGCGTCCTTTTAACAAGGTAAGGTTCAGTGAAGTTCCAATATCCAGGGTCTACTCCTCAGATCCGCTTGAAAGAAAAAATGGCAAAGAGGTTATTTACTTTATCACAGAATGGTCTTCCACTTTACCAACCCTTAAGTCAGCTGACGACCTAGTGACAATTGCTCGTGAATTCTTGAAATTTTTTGCCTCAACACTTGTTGATAATCAACCAAATTTTATAAAAATATGTGAAATTATTACAGCAAATTTACGAGCAGAACCATCTGAAGAACGAAAAGGCAGGTGGTTGGGCTTTTTCAGAAACTATATTCTTCCTTCTATTGGCTTTATACCGGAAAATGCAATCCCTGTGGACAAGGCGTACGAAATTTTATCATTTTTTTCAGTGGACGATCGCTTCAATCTTTATGGTGAATTATACCAAGTTGTGGCCAAAAATAATCCACATGTCAAAATTGCTTGTGGTAAAGCAGAAAAAGCTACAAAAGATGTTTTGAAAAGATTGTCAAAAGAAAATATTGAGCCAATGAAAAGACGTCTAGCAAAAATAAGTCTCTCAAATCCCTTAGTCTGCTTCCTAGTTATTTTACAGCAATTGGAGAGTTATGATAACCTTAATACTTTAGTTGTTGAAACTGCCGCATATTTCAATGATTACGGTTGGGATAACATGACTCTTGCGATCATGATGAGACTTACTGCCACCGGAAGATCTAACAAGCAAGCAAATGGACTTAATGAGCGACAGTGGATACAATCTCTTTCATCATTCGTTGGAAAATTATGTCAAAAATACCCACGTTCTTTCGACTTAGATTCCTTTCTCAAATACTTATTGCTGTCATTACATTCGAGTGGAAACGTCGATTTAATAGTTTTCAAAGAAATATTAAGCTCCATGGGCGGTATTCAATCAATCACAAACTTGACCCCACTTCAGATTGACATGATGAATTGTGAACCAAGCATGCAAAAAATTGTGTACAAGACGATTGGAGACAAGCGCTTTGAGTATGTAACTTCAGGCTCAAGATTACGTGAGGCGTTGGTTAACAATAGAAGTATCAACGAATTTTTCGTCTTGCTTTGCAAAATCAATAGCGAATTAATAGACTTGGCGGATATCAACCATCTCAAAGTCTTGACCACTGCCAAGGATGAATTGGATTCTGTGTTACACCTTCTATGTACACTCATTGGCTTCTTTGGAGATAATTCTACAATGTTACTTCCAATTGACACACTCATCAGTGAATATGGAATCCCGGTCATATGGGCTTTTGAGTTTTGGAGAAATTTGCTCTCAGATTTCAACATTGATATTCTACATGTTCAGGTTAAAAACGCTTTGCCGAAAGATTACCTTCAGTATACCTGCTCGGAAATTTTTACCCTATTTTGGAAAATGAACCTTTATGATTTAAATTTTTCACCAGAAATGTACGACCTGGAGTTGGGCAAACTTAAATCCAGAATAAGCAGCTTGAAGGAAGAGTATTCCTTTGCTAGAAAGGACAAGAACGCCTCACAGCAGTCTCTTGATGTTTTAAAAAAATCCATTGCAGAAACGGAAGCGCTCTCTTCAGCTATTCCTTCTGAAAAAGAGCGTCATAGTAATCATTCCAAAAATATGAAAAACTATTTAATCACTTTTTTGAATCAAAAATTCACGGCATATGGCGACAATGAAGCAAAGAGTCTTTTACAAATATGCATATTACCAAGAGCTGTACATTCGTCTTTTGATGCCGTTTACAGTGCTGAGTTTATGTTTCAACTCCACAAAACAGGTTTATCGGGGTACTCTTTGATGACAACTTTAGATGCAATGTTTCGAAACAAAGTGTTTTTTGCAACTTTGTTCACCTGTACGCCTTTGGAAGCCGAAAATTTGGGTATTTTTGTTTCGTCAATTTTGAAAGAATTGAATTTGTGGACCAAAGAAGAAATGTTCAACAAAAACACACAAGAAAATCATTTATGGCGAAACGGAAGCACCGAGCCTTTGACATTTTCTTGTTTCCGGAAAAGCATATTTGATTATCATAGTCTTCTTTTGGATGACGTTTCGAGGGCTTTAAAGGTAACGACGTATATGTCAAGAATGAACGCGATTACCTACTTGAAGAATCTTTTGGGTGTTTATCCAATTGTCGAAGATCATTGTGAAGCGATCATTGAACTCATCGATAAGATCAATCATAATGAGACACGCGATGACTTAAAGCTCTCTTCAAGTGCTTTGATTGGGCATGTTAAATCACGCAAAAGCTCATGGGTTCATCTTTGGGACTTCGTTGATTTAAATGAGAGCGAGAAAGCCGCACAAATTCAAAAGCGTAAGGAAATACAGAATTTGGAAGAACAAAAACATGCGGAAGAGGAAAGAAGAAAATCCGAGGTAAAAAAATTCGAGGAAACAAGATTGCAAAAGGAAGAGCAAGATAAAAGAATTGCGGATAAATCAGAGTCACAAGAAGGACCACCAACTCCGTCTATTTCATATGATGACCAATCCAGGCCAGCTGCAAGGTTTCAGTCCCGAAACACTGAAGTAATCAAAGGAAGATATGATAATTACTCGTCTACCCTGACAGTACCAGATACTTCTGCGAGTGCCATAAAACAGAATCCCGTAAAGGCTTCAATAGAAGTGAGTGTCAATCCTAAAACTGGTTCAGCCAAGGATCACAAAAATAGTATATCCACTCCACCTGTGGAATCAAAGACGCGCCAAAGTAGTCCTGATGAGTTGATAAAATCTAAACCAACTAGTACACGCGACATGCTGTCTGAAGATTTATTCCAAAGAAAAAGCGATCAACCTAATCAGAACCCAAGCAAAGTTTCTTCGGAAAAGTCTCGACTCAAAACTCGACTTGAGCTAGCCAGAAAAGAATACAGCTCAAGAGCTGATGCCGACAAACGCGACCTCACAAAATCAAGGACTGATAGTCGACAAGAAAGCTCAACAAACACATCGCGCTCGACAACACCAAGTGTCTCAAGCCATATCCCGACTATTTCGTCGACTTCTTCTATCGGTAGAAAATCTAGTTTTGATAACACAAATGGAAGCAAAGGTTTAACATCTTCTCGAACAGCGTCTACAAGCACACCAACGAAAACTCCATCAACAAGTATGGGATTAGCTGATATTCCCCCCAAAAGACCGCCTTTGCCTCCTCAAGTGGCACCAAGATATACTAAAGTCACAGCACGCTTTTCCAATGAAAGCAAGCCCTCATCATCACTGCAACATGTTGCAAAAAGCCCACCTCGTACTTTTTCTCATCCTTCAGGGCCGTCAGCTAAAAGCCGGATGCCCTTACCACCACAGAAGCCCCCAAAAGACAAATTAAATTTCAGTTCTTCTCTGGACTCTAGACCGCATAAGGTTTCACCGGTTGTAAATGATCGAAACCCAATAAAGAGATTTGCTGGACGTGATAGAAGACCCAGTGGCGACCCGCTTCCACCGCCGTCTTTGCCCCCGCCAGCTCGTAAGGAACCGTCAAGTGATAACGGAACGTGGAATAGAAAAAGGAAATATGAAGAAAGAGGTCCTAGCACAGATAAAAGACAGAGATATTAATTTTCAATCTGGCAATAAATTTGAGCGATGATTTTGGATACATATCAATTATACAATGTGGACTCAGATGAATCAAATAAATAAATTAAATGGCCAAAATGGCCAAAATGGCCATCTATGGAGCAATATAAACAATCTTTTTTACATCATGGATCAAATATATCTATGCAAGTGTTTTTTTTTTCTTTTAGTTTGAAAGATTTCCTGGTGATATGTGTATCACCGATTCATTCTTTGTATTCGTTGGTATCGGAGATATCAGAGAAGTTATCAGAGTTCTCCAGAATTTGGTTCTCGTCGTGTGCTCGCTCAATAGCTACTTGCTTATTGGTATCACTTTCTTCTTTAGCAATTCTTTTCAAAGTTTCATCTGCTTTTAGCACTTCGATATCGTGGCGATGAATATGCTTTTTGAAAGCTCCCTCTTTAACAAACTTCTTTCCACAATTCCGTCGGGGGCATGTGTAAACTTTTTGGTTCAGGTTCATCAATAAACTAAGTATGGATTTATTTTCAAGAGAAGGTATCAAATTTTTTGAAGAAAGGGATTTCGTCATGTGAGTCCGAGCTGGTCTTTTTTTCCCGACATATTCATCGGAATCATCTATGACATGAATACTCTTCAAAGTTTCAGGATCGTGGATTGCGTCTCTTAACATGGTTTCCATGGACTCCACGTCACCGGATTTGTTCAGCAGAGACGACTTGGAATTTATCTGGGGATCAATGAGTTTTGATCCATCGCTTTCGCCGTGGAAATCTTTGTAGTGCTTAAGAAGATCCTCTTTATTTATAAATGGAGACATTGTATCACACAACTGACATCGGAACAAAGGTGTATTGCTTTCGTTGGCTGTGTGGGTTCTCATGTGAGCCGCGAGTGCATCGTGCCCAACGCAGCTTTTGTTGCAGATGGTACAGGTAAGAGTAGGATGGACTGTCTCGATATGTTTACTCAAAGCACGTTTGTTCGAGAAGGTGTGGAAACATCCAGGATAGACACATCGGAATGGTGATACCTCGCCATGGTATTTGAGTTTGTGCTTGTCAAGTAATGCTTTATTGGAGAAACATTTGTTGCAATGGTTACACGTGAGATATTTCTCATGATCCATCTTCACATGGTGTTTGAGGCTCTGCCATACATAGAACGCCTTATCACAACCTTCGTATGTGCACTTGAAGCTTTTCGTGTGGGTGACCTCGTGTCGCTTAAGCCGCTGTATTGACGTAAATCCCTTCCCACACACGGGACATTGAAATGGTTTCTGATCGTTTGGCAAATGGGACAAGAGATGAGTCTCAAGATGATACCTTCTGAAGAAGGCTTTATCGCAGTTCTCTTTTGGGCATACAAACGGCCGCTCGTTTGTATGAGAGCGTTCGTGCTCTCGTAGAAGCGAAGGGCGATCATAAGCTTTGTTGCATCCTACTTCCTTGCAAACATATTTTTTGATCCGCGTCGAAGACATATATTGTAGTTGTATATGTTGCTGTACGATGCCTGAGATGACCATGTCAAATACCGCGATGTAAATACGCGAAGCGATGACCACCTTACTGCTAGCCTGATGTATGTATCCCAGCAACGACTGCCGCATATTTCCCCTTCTACTAAGTATAATTGTACGTTCTCGAAATTTTCTTTCTTCGGAAGGTTAGTAAGCATGTGCTCTGACTCAATGCGTTTTTGTGCTAGGAAAGTCAAAAATCGGCTAATTATTTCACAAGGTTCAAACTGCACCTTGTCGTTAACATTACTTAGGGCTTCAACTCGGGTCAATATCGGCAGTTCTTCGAATAATTTTCGTTGAATATATTTCGTTTGCGATTGAAAAACCTTTTTCATCTTCTCGGAACTAGCAAGAATATTTCATCGCTCCTTTTCTTAACATTGTACGTAGAAGTCAATCACAAGGCAGGCCCGAAACAAATGACTGTCTATCAAAGAATGGGAGAAAGCAATACAAAATTAAAGTGATTTCGAAAGCATAGGCTTTTCGGAAAGTCATTTCTGTGTTGGAAACTGAAATTGCTGTTCTTGTTTTCATATGTTTAAAATGTTTTTTTTACAATATACACCCAAATTTTCAAAGCTTCCTTTGGTCACTATTAGAAGGTGTCATGACTAGAGGATCTAATTCCTAGCTAATCTTGGTCATCTTTTAACCATGGTAAAGCCCACTTGGAATTTGAAAACATTTGGCGGTTTTCTAAAATATGTCATAACCCTCATTTATTCATGAGACATTGTCTCGCAAATATCCCGCAGTTTTTAGGGGATCTTCGAGATAAAGTTTCACCCAATATTACATAAACACTTATAGCAGAATGCACAATTTGGGAACAATTCTCATACTTCAAATTTCTGAATAAATTTTTCTTAATCTTCGAATTTTATGGGTGTATTTGTCTTCAGCAATTAAAATCACCAATAATTAGACATATCTCTATATAAATGCCCATAAATTCGTCCCTCAAGGAATCCGCGATAGTTTAGTGGCTAGAATTACCGCTTGTCGCGCGGTAGACCGGGGTTCAATTCCCCGTCGCGGAGCTCTCCCCAGCGCAGCTGGTTTAGTGGTAAAATCCAACGTTGCCATCGTTGGGCCCCCGGTTCGATTCCGGGGCTGCGCAACATTTTTTTTAATTGCGTGCAATCCCAGAAAAAATTTGAAGCTTACAAGTTCCACGATATATGCATGGACCCGCGTGTTTCGAGGCGCACATCCAGGCCATGTTTGCGTATCATTGTAGCACATGAGAATTGCCTGCATGCAATATAAAATTCCTGCAACCCATGGTTAAGAATAGAACAAATTCTTGTGTAGTTGATCAAGGCTTGACAACTGCTTCGTTTCCCTCAAAATTTGCAAGAAGTCATTGCACTTTCTAATCACCCTTTCAAGTTTCCTGCTATTTGGTATAAGGATAACCTCAAGAACCTGCGTCTCTGTAGTAGCACTCTATTCTAGATCACAGCATCACCTTTTTGTGAGAGTCCGCCACTGAAAACAAAATTGAAAAAGAACAAATATCACGACAAAACAAAGATAATCACTATTCTGTATTATGACCATTGTCACTGAAATATTAAGTGCATCATTGAGCCTTGTTCCCAGAGAGGATTTGCCACTGGTGAACACCGAGACAACCACGAGCTCTACATCATCCAGTGTTTCGACTTCATCTAGTATTTCGACTTCATCCACTTCTTCGATTGCTTCTTCAAGCATAACTCTGGTTACTCTGAGCTCTACCACATCTCTGGGTGGATTGCCTACTATCGATACATCTACTAGTTCGTCGACACTGAGCTACACAACACCCTCGATGGTGGTGCCCTCGACCGATGGAAATCCTTTTATATCCAGAACTTCGCAGCCACTGGGCACCGTGTTTATTGCAGTGGGAACCGTTGTCATTTTTATTTTGTTTGGATTTGCTCTCTTTCATTTGATCAAGTCGTTCTCGGCTTCCTCGCAGGCCAAAAAAACTGTCAATAACGAAAAACTGGCGTACCAAAAGTTCGCGCACAACAACAACGTTGCGTACGGAACCCAGGGGTTTTTTGGTAGTACCGAATATAAAGGGTCCGTTTCCAAGTTGCCCCTTGTGAACAGCTCGCAATATCTGGCAGGATTAGGAGGTGCGCTTGGAACTGAGTACTCCAGCTCTGGAATCTCAGACACTGAACGTGCTGCCTCTCGACAAGATTTGACCAACATGTTCATATCTCCAACAAAGGAAATGACCACCAATCGCTCTGCATCCCATAACTTGAACAGCTCTGTCACCAGTTTCTCCGTATACGGAAAATCATATGCGGATGCCGGACACGCGGCTTCGCTCAAGAATCCATCTATCGGGCAAACTTATTACATGAATGAGAGTATTAATAACAGTGAGTATAACTTGGGGCTGGAAAGCAACAGCTCTGCGGCTCCCGGAGAGAGAAAGCCAAGGAATCCAATCCCAAGTATGTATTTGGAGGATTTGATCGACAATTAATGCGGTAATGTGCAACACGACAAGACATGTTTGAAATCTATTATCAACGTAAGTATAAGAGGTAGGCTTTTATTGCACAAAAAAGAAAAGAATAAAAAACTTGCTTTAAAATTGAATTTAAGAACTTTATGAGAAAACGTAAATAAACCCACGTAAGTTGGTCTCTCAAAAAGAAAGACATCTGCGAAATGTATTGTCTGCTTTCACAGAGCGCGCTCATATCACATTATCTTTAGATTCTCCAAAACCTATACCAGCACATGCTTTTCCGCAAAACTTTTCACGTTTCAGCTATCCAACAATTGAATACCGACATCCTTCGGCAGCTTGAAACTCTCAAGACACATCATGTGCGCGATCTACCCGTCGAAGATTCGATCGTATTGTCAGCACAGAATTTCAGTGGAAAAGTCCGCATTGATGATTCGAAGCCTCCATTAGTCATGATCCACGGCTTATTCGGAGCTAAACAAAATTACGCTTCAGTAGGCCGCAAGATCTCAGCCCAATCCAACCGCCAAACTATTGGAATTGATATGAGAAACCACGGCGCATCGAGCCACGTATTGCCGCACGACTATGCGCACATGGCAAAAGATACGATCAGGTTTATTGAAAACCTCAATAGACAAGTAGTTTTGGCAGGGCATCTGATGGGGGCCAAAGTATCTATTTTGGTAGCGCTCCAGCGGCCGGACTTGGTTGAGAAACTCATAGTGATCGACAATTCGCCTAAAGCTGAAGCGCTTGATATCCGCTTCACTCGGGATCTCCTCGCCATGTGTCGTGTTGAGCAAGAGTTGCACATGCATGGGTCTAATCAATCGAGCCTCTTGAAAGATGTAGATCGTCTAATGGCAGCATACGAACCCGACGCACTAGTACGGATGTTCTTGGCATCAAATATAAAACGACCCTCCAAGCGATTGGGCGATTCAGGAAACGTCCAATTTCGTGTGCCTGTTATGAATTTTGTAAAACACGAGATATTGGCGAAAATGGGAGATTGGCCTTCAGAACTTGTGCCGCACCACACTTTCCACAAGCCTGTTCTTGTCATGCGTGGTCTTAAGTCGGACTTCGTTAGGAACGATCATTTGAAGCATGTTTTTCCAGCCTTTTTCTCTCACTTCGAAACCGTGGATTTCGAATGTGGACATTGGCTTGTAAGTGAACAGCCAGAGAAGTTTGTACGTGAAACATTACGGTTTATAGGTGATATCTGAGTTTGATCGTTCGCTCCAGCAACTGCGATGCATTGTCACTTTAACCCATCCGATGATTCGGATATGTGGTAGTTCTCATACTTTAATACATATAGACCCAGTAGCTAGAAATTTGCTGCGTTTGACTCTACTTGTATTACTCGTAGAATTGTTCGCCGTATAACTTATGGGAGGATACCTACCATTTCAACCTTCATCTCGCACCCATTTACAGAATCTGCGCCAGCGCAATCGACTCGTAAAATCTTGAGTCCACCTGCACTCACAGAAACAATAAAAATGGTATTTCTAAGTCCCTTGTTCGGAGGCCTTCTTTGCTATTTGCTTTTCCTAAAAAACAAACAATTCTCAGTTACACCTCAAAGCATTAAGGTTCAGTTAATATTATTGTAAAATACAATAGGAGGTAAGCATGGAAGACTTTAGAACTCTGAGGAGCGCAGTACTTAGTAAGCGGGCAACCCGGTATGGTTACGAGCCGATTCTGCCTGCAGTTACTACCGCAAACCATTCCCCACCGTCTGCCTAATTAATAAGACGTATTGCTTTTGCTGAAGCAGTATATAAGGGAAACAAATTATCTAGTTATTCCTACAATAAACCTAATTAGATATACCTTACAATCTTATAATCTTATAATCTCACAATGGTCTCTAAAATTGTCCTTGAAACTCCTCCAACAAAGCAAGTCAACTTGGCCTGGGGCAAAAACGACTCAACCTTCAAAATCGTTGATGCTGAACTTCCAGCTATCCAGGATGGCGAATTGAAACTCAAGGTTTTATACCTCTCCAACGACCCTACTCAAAGAATGTGGATCTCTGCCAACCAAGACCCCAAGAGACAATACATGCCCCCTATCTTGAAGGGCGATGCGATCAGAACCTTGGGCTTAGGTGAGGTTATTGAGTCCAAGTCTGACAAGTACGTCAAGGGAGATGTTGTTAGCGCTGTTTTCCACTGGGGTGATGAGGTTGTTGTCGGTGAAGACAGCGTCAGCGCAAAGGTCGACAAGTCGCTTCCATATGAGTGGTACTTGTCCGCCATTGGTCTCACCGGTTTGACTGCTTACTTCGGCTTGAAGAAGGTTGGTCAATTTAAGGAAGGTCAGAGTGTGCTTATCTCTGCTGCCTCTGGTGCCACAGGCTCAATGGCCGTCCAACTTGCCAAGTCCTTTTTCAAGGGCTCCAAGGTTGTTGGTATCGCTGGTTCTGATGAGAAGTGCAAGTGGGTAGAGTCTTTGGGTGCCGATCTTTGTGTCAACTACAGAGACGCAGACTACAAAAAGAAGATTGACGACTTCATGGGCGAAGATAGCTTTGACGTCTACTACGACAATGTCGGCGGTGACATGTTGGACTACGCCTTGTCCCGTGTCAAGAGATACGGTCACATCATTGCCTGTGGTGCTATCGCCGGCTACAACGACAAGTCTAGCATGAATGTAACCGCATGGGGTGAGATCATTAGTAATCGCTTGAACGTTCGTGGTTTTATAGTCTTTGACTTTTTCTCCGAATTCCCCGAGGCCGTTCAAGACATCGTTTCTGTTATCAAGAGCGGTAAGGTGACAGCTGAGGGTGGTGTCCACGTTGAGGATGTTTCAAAGGCCGAAAAGCCTCTTGAAAAGGTTCCTCAGGTCTGGTACAAGTTGTTCACTGAGGAGAAGCCAAAGGGAAAGTTGTTGACCAAGTTGGCGTAAACCGTCTTCAATTACAAAGAGTTCTGGTGGGCAACTTAAAGCTATAGTTATAGAACTATAGATATGTTAAATATGATACAGTTTTTTTTTTTCAAAATGAAAAATATAAGCCGTATACTTTTGTAATTTATGCTGTTCATAGGCGTGGTATATTTCTAGTATTACACCGATAGTGAACACATTCCATAGAAAGAAAAGACAATGGCGGTTTGAAGAATATGGCTTCTTAGTAATAGAGTCCGGCATGCTTAAATTTGCGCTGTATAATCTGCGTATACCCTTATGTATCCTTTACGGAAGTAATCTAACGAGCAAGAAATCTTAGGATGGGTGAATTGCACCAAATTTTATTTGACGCGGTGCCCGTAGTTAGCAAATCAAGGCATTGAAACAATTTGATATCGCTCCAGAGCAAATCTTTTAATGAAGGTCGCTTGACTCAAGCATGAAACAATATATCTATACAATATCTGGAATAAAAATTCCCAAGGTTAGTCGGGATTTTAAACTGTATTTGTATCAAGAGCATATTACTGCCACTTCCATGTTTTATGTTTGAGCGAGGTTGTCTCTGCAATGCGCGAAGCTTTACATCGGCAATCTCGGGTTCCAAAAAGCCAGGCTCTGCCCAATTTTTAGAGATTAATCGATATCTTTATACTAAAAATATGCAGTATTTAACGGTGGACTCTTCTTTTCTTTCTTTTGATATTCTCATTCAAAACAACATGATTTTGTATCTTGCGAGACTGCTGGCTACATTGAAGTAAGAGATTTAGGCAAGATTTAGATTGTCGACCAAAGATTGATTGACAGATTTAAAACGCCTATGTTGAAAAAGCTACTTTTGTGATTTAGAATTTATATTACATGTGGAACAGAACATAGTGCGTTGCCCGTCGTCAAGCCTTATAAAGAAGGTGGTAAGATGAAACATTCACACAATGCGTCTTCTGGGAAATTAGGGCAGAAACATTGTTGACCCTGTTTTCACCTGTTCTCCTAAAATCATCACTGATGAGAAACGGATGTCATTTTCATGAAAAGACTTTTAAAAAGTACTCTCTCTTCAAAGAGTACAAGTGATGGGAACTCCATAATAATCAACAGCAACTCGCTTCAAGAGGTAATTTCTCAGTGTACATGACGCGAGTAGAAAAGCCTCCGCGAAAGCCATGTATATAAGAAGCCACCTCTGCTCGCCATGGTCAATACAATCATTATTGTTTCTTCAAGAAAATTAGTTACTACCCCGTAAGAAAAGCTATTAACAGATAAAAAATCATCTAGCATGTCCGATTTTGTTCCTCCCAATGCCCAAGGTGAGGATTTGTCTTTGCCCAAGGCTACTGTGCAGAAAATCATTGGCGAAGTGTTACCTAAGGACATAGCGATATCAAAAGAAGCAAGAGAAGCCATCACGGAATGCAGCATAGAGTTTATCATGATCTTATCTACCCAGCTGAACGATATTGCCGAAAAAGAGGCCAAAAAGACCATCGCTTCTGACCACGTGATAAAAGCACTTGAAGAATTGGGCTTTCACAACTACTTGGATATAATAAATCGAGTTTTGGACGAACATAAGGAGCTTTTGAAGGGTAAGGAACGCAAGAATAATAAGTTTCTTAATTCTGGATTGTCTGAAGAAGAATTGTTAAAACAACAAGAAGAATTATTCAAAAAATCTCGTGCCAGATTGCAAAGCACTGGCTCACCCAGTAATGAAATCAAACAGGAGATGTAATGTGGAAGTTCTATGTATTTTATGTATATTATAAAGTCAATTGAAAAATTTAGGTTGAATGACCCAACATAGTCATGAACTGGGATTTTTATTCATTAATCCGTCTTAGCATCGAAATAATGAAAGCGATCAACGCTTTTTGATAGTCTCTGCAATCAAGACCTTCACCATAAGTTTTGTTTTCAATCTGATACACAGTCACGTAGCAATAAATTCACATACTAGGTTTCTTTCGATAGGTTTTCCATAGACTTCAACGCTGCTGTCTAAATGTGTGAAACATGCCACTTGCTATGACTTTTCCTGAATGTACTAGCCCAAGATCAGCTCATAAATTATAATTACAACATTGATGAAGATAAGAGGGAATCTCAAAAGAGTGCGAATAGCACTTATGAGAGTAATTAGCCTCGATTTTATGGAAACGTCGTTTGGAGGAACAGGCGCAAACTGAGACAGAAACTGACCTTGTTGCTGTATAGCAGAGTTTCCCATACCAATTCTGTTGAGAAATCTATCTTCACTTAAAACTGCGAGTCCATTGATGCAAAGAACTATCACATAGAATAATTTTCCGAGGCCAAACATAGTATCGTAGTGGTAAGTGGGTTGTAGATGTGCTCACAGACGTTGATTGAGCGAGCATGAGGGGAACCCTTACCTCTCAACCTGTGCCTAGGTGGCACTAATGGTCAGATATATGATACACGAAAAATACTTTTTTTTTTTTATTTACTGTATTGATGATTCTATTGTGTATTGAGAAACTGTTTGTTTCAACATGTTAAAATATGCTTTCCCTTCTTATTAGAACATAGCTACTGTAAATATCTTAAAACTTTTTCGAAATTTGTTGACATATGTTGCAAAATTATGTGAGGCGCTTATTGTACACAAATTTAAAATATTTTTTTTGTTGTCGTAAAATTTCAAAATTAATGATTCATCTTTTAGAATGAACATACTCTATTTTTGATAAAAAGAGTAGACATAATGATCTACCGATCGTTTTTTTTGGAATATTGGGGACAGGAATTCTAGTTTGGGCTACAGGGTAGTTTTGTGAGTGAGATTGTTCTAACAGCTAACGATATTTTACGAGTGTAGTCATAAAAATAAAGAAGACAAAAAATGATAATATATTGATCGAAAAGATAAGAAAGTATTTCACAAAAGCAAAAACAAGTACGTTTAACATATGTATGAACTATCAAGAATAAAAGGAATCAAATTATGCCCTTAGAAATTGGTCAGATTTGACAAATGGTACACACACGTCCGTTTATGATAATATTCTCACTTTTCTTTCGGGGTTTTTTCTTCCCAAGTCGAAAAAAAGAGAACATACTTAATTACATTGAACTTGAGACAAATAAGTGTTTCAGACATGGATAAAGAAACTCTTCTCAAATCCCTTGCGGGTACTTTGGATGCAAATTATCAAATCAGGAAGCAAAGCGAGGAGAAGTTGATGTTTTTTGAGGAAATGCCCGGATTCACAGCCTATCTTCTTAGCCTCATAACTGACTCTGAGGTTACACTAGGTGTTCAGATATCAGCGGCAATTTTCTTCAAAAATAGAATCAATAATTTCTGGGTTGTTCCAGAACTTAAAACTGCCACACCAAGACACATCCAGGAAGCTGAGAAGCCAAGTATTAAACGGGAATTGATTGAGGTCTTGAGCCAAACATACAAAAATTTGCAGTTGAGGGTACAGTTGTCTACCGCTATCAATCACATCTTGAATGCAGAAAAATGGGATGAGCTTGTTACGGTCACGACCAGGTTACTTAATGACACATCCAATATCGATCATGTATTTACTGGCTTGATCTGCTTATTTGAGTACAGCAAGAACTACCGTTATGCAGGCTTGGACGCCCCAAATTTCAAAAACATCGTTTTAGATGAGGTCACGGAAACGATGTTTCCCATCTTAGAGACATTGACATATAACTTATTGAACGAAGATTCCACCACAGCAGACGAGATGTTATATTTGATCATGAAAATATTCAAGTTTGCCACATATTCCAACTTCCCCCCATATTTGGAAAATCATGCTAACTTGGGTAAATGGTGTCAATATCATCTTATGCTCATCAACATGCCATTACCCGCGTCTGTCACTGGTGTTGATATTGAGTCAAGGGTATTGAATCCCCGGGTGAAGTCTGTTAAGTGGGCATTTGGTAATATGCATAGGCTTTTATCTCGCCATGGAGGTGGTATTAACACTAAAGATAAAAAAAGTCGTTTTGTGAATTACTTTTTGTCTCATTTTGTACCAGAGATATTAAACGCTTACTGGTCCATAATTGAAAAATGGACAACAAAAGATGTATGGTTATCTGAAGCTTCTTTATATCATTTGATTGCATTTTTGGAGCAAGTCATTGAAACTCCAGCTTTTGCTTTACTAGAAGATAAGTTAGAAGCTGTCGTTGCCCATGTTCTTATGCCAATGTTGAACGCGTCTCAGGAAACCATCGAGTTGTATGAAGATGATCCAGAGGAATATATCAGGAGATTTTATGACGTAAGCAGGGAAAATACCACAGCTGACACTGCCTCAGTGAATTTCTTGTTTCGATTATCGTCGACGAAATTCTCCTCGTGTGGGACTTTATTGCTCACTTTGATTAATAATGTTTTTCAAAAA
Organism: Metschnikowia krissii; assembly: GCA_030561945.1. NCBI lineage: Eukaryota > Fungi > Ascomycota > Pichiomycetes > Serinales > Metschnikowiaceae > Metschnikowia > Metschnikowia krissii. Next base: position 115,861 of record JAKTYP010000060.1, on the reverse strand, counting down.
AGAGCCTCTGATAGGAACAATCTAGAAATTGCTATGCAGACTGAGGGTGCCCTTCGTGTATTAGCCACTATTTCATACCGGTTGGATAAAAAAAACAGCCCGGTACAAGGTCAGATTGATCTGCTCATTCACTCTGTGATCTATCCTGAACTTTCCCAAAATACCATCGAAAATACTCCATGGCTCACCGCAAGAGCTTGCGACACCATAGCAATTTTTGTGCACAAATTCAACGATCAGGCTGTATTACAAGACATTTTTCACGGTGTTGTGACTTGCTTTCAGCACCTAGAACAATTTCCAATTCAATTAACTGCCATAGATGCTTTGCGTACCTTGGTTGAAGAAGAATATGTTGCGGAACGTATTGCTCAACAAGCACCCCAGTTAATGGGAACTTTGCTTGACCTTTCTAAAAACTTCGAGAGTGACACTTTGACTTCGGTTATGGATGTTTTTGTGACTAAGTTTGCTACAAATTTAGAGCCATATGCCAACGAGTTATCTTATCGGTTGGTTGAACAATTTCTTAAAGCGGCGCAAGAAATTTTGGAGCAAATGTCGAGCGGAGCAAATCCTGACATTGATAAGGAGTATCAAGCTGCCGGCATTTTGAATACTTTAACGTCATTAGTGGTGTCCATGAGCTCCTCGTCAGAAGTTTCTGCTAATTTAGAATTAGTGATCAAGGATGTTGTGAAGCTCATTTTGGAGAATGCCATGGTCATGTTCTTGACTGAGGCATTGGAAATGGCCGAGTCAATTTTGTACAGCACGAACAGAATGAGCCCTGTTATGTGGGAAATCTATCAAGACTGTCTTAATGCTTTCGACACGTATGCATACGATTACTTTGATACTTTTCAACCATTCTTCGAGTCAGTGGTGAGGACATCATTTGTGAATAAAGGCATCACTATCGAAAGTCCATACGTACAAAGCTTATTCAAAGTTTGCTTCCAAGTATTACAAGGTGATGTTGATCCGGTTTTTGCGCATTATGCGTTTGAGTTGATGGAATTCTCCATTTTGAGTTTGGGACGCAAATTTGTACCATTTATCCCCAGCTTTTTGCCAGAGGTTTTCAAGGTTTTTACGGCTTTAGAGTCAGAAGACGCATTCGATGGACACATGTTGCACCATTTGTCGATTCTCAAAATCTTTTTTGCATGCTTATTCGTTGAGCCATCTTACACCTTACAATTCTTGAATGAGAATCAGTTTACAAGTACTTTTTACAAGTTGTGGATCAAATATGGCGATGAGTTCCAGAGCGTTTACGGCTGTAAGCTTCAAATTTTGGGAGCATTGGCTATTGTGGTGGATGCACCTCCAAGCCTTTTGCCAGGCGAGGACTTGGTTGACGAGACTGTCAACATAATTATTTCCAACTTGGAGCAGTTACCTCATGCTATAAGAGCAAAGCAAGAGCTTATTGAAAGAGAGAGTGGTGTGAAGATTAGCGCGAGGGACTATCAAAACGAAGAGGATAGTGGTGATGATGAATTCTACGATGAAGATTTAGAGGCTGATGAGGCTGAGTTGGAGGCTCTAAAGGCCACTCCAATTGATCCTATCAATGTTTATGAAGTGTTCGCGGAGAAAGCAACCGCTGTTCAGCAAGCTGACCCTTCTAGGTATCAATCGGTATTTGGAAACTTAGATGACTCGCAGAAGGAGGTCGCGCTTCGAATCATTCAAATCAACCAACAACAGAAAAATGCGGCTAGTCAAAGCATCTAGGAACTAGACTGTATATAGATAGAACATCGAAACGGACCGAACGCCTTGCTCCGATCAATCATCGGCCAACAGTTGTCTTTATCTTCCAATCAGCACAAATTATTACCCAATTCATCCACCCGAAAAATAATAACAATAATAGAAAAATATGTTTTCAGGATTCGGATCGAACTTTTTTGGTGGTGCGTCTTTTGCCCCCATGAATTCCAAATTCGAGGATTACTTTAGGTGTTATCCAGTGGCAATGATGCCTGACAATGTTAGGAAAGATGACTCTAACTATGGTGGCAAAATTTTCCTTCCATCTTCCGCGTTAAACAAACTCACAATGCTTCATATTAGATACCCTATGTTGTTTGAGTTGACCAATGAGGCCGAAAACTTAACCTCACATAGTGGTGTGTTGGAGTTTGTTGCCGAGGAGGGAAGAGCGTACCTTCCACAATGGACCATGGACTCTTTGAAGCTACAGCCAGGATCCTTAATTAAGATTGCGAGTTGTGATTTGCCAAACGGTCAATTTGTGAAACTCGAGCCACAATCTGTCGATTTCTTAGACATTTCGGACCCCAAAGCCGTTCTTGAAAACGCATTGAGAAAGTTTTCAACATTGACAGTCAACGATGTCATAGAAATAGACTACAATGATACCAGATTTGGAATCAAGGTGCTAGAAGTCAAACCAGAGAGTAAAAATAAGGGAATTTGTGTCGTCGAGACGGATTTGGAAACAGATTTTGCTCCGCCAGTTGGATACGTTGAGCCAGAATACAAACCGAAAGCCTCAAAATCGTCTATATCTCCAATTGATCCCAAGAAAGTAAGTAGGAGTGCCGGAGCTGCAACAATGGCGCATTCTATCGGATATGCAAAAATTGTGCATGAGGGAAATGATCGAAACGGATACCGGGGCATAGGGAAAAAACTTTCTGGAAAGGAAGTAGAAAAGCAAAATACGAAGAGAATAACCATCGATGATTTGGATCCCAATCTCGAACCTGTTGAGTTGAATTTGCCAGAAAATCAAATCTTTTTAGGGTGGCCCGTGGTGCTACCTGTTTTCGAAAAAAATGAGGATTCACAACCTTTGGATACTTATCAGGGAGAGGGAAGATCTCTCAGACAAAGCAAGAAACGAAGCACAGTCGCAAGTAACAGCGGTCATGAGCTGTTGAAAAACCATTCGAGAAGCCCAGACTACATTGAAATTGACGACTAGTCAAGCGTGACGTGTTTTTGATTATAAGTATTATACAAGTCTATTGAGTTGTTGATGGAAGAAAGACGTCGTTTTTCTGCTCCAAGGCTCTGTCAGTATGATAGACGATGTCGGTAGACTCCCATGGGTATGCTATCCAGCAGTCAGGAACAGTTCTGGCGGCGAAGTAGTTACCAGTCTTCATGATGTCGTCAGGCAAATCAGCCTTCTTGGTTTTTACCTTGTCGTGGAGGACAAAAACACCAAACTTGGTGTTGTTGGAGTCAGCACCAAGTGCGGCAGCTTGCTCAGCCACATCTTTTTTCAATTCAGACACAGCATAGTGTAATGTTGTCCTAGTATCATCCACCTCGTCTATGATCAAAATATTTTTGTTGACCAAGTCAATTTTTGACTGGGCGTAATCAATCCACTGGGTTCTAACAACCTGAGTACCCACTGTCTCTACTTGATTTCCGACAGTTCCGATGTCCTCATAAAGGGAAAGGATGATAGCCATGATTCTGATATTTGGCTGACCTGGTTTCTTTAAGAAGGTTCTCAACATACGAGCAGGAATGAAACCACCTCCGCCAATAGCGATGATCAAGTCAGGCTTAAAGGCTTTGATTTTCTCAGAAGTTTCCTGACACAACTGGTGAATGTTGTTATACGAGATGTACATCTTGGAAGCCTCGACATCGGCAGCATCCATTGCGTATTATTTTTTCTTTGTTTAGGTCACTGTTGATCTTAGTAACCTTGACTGGTCAATTGTCAGATTTTCAGATATGGAGGCAAAAAAACCCCGATGGGGAGATGAGGTTAAATACATACTAAGTTCGCGCAACCCACCTCATACTTGTAGAAACGCCGCGGCAGGGGCATACAATCATAGGTATATCGAATTTCGAAAGCCATATTCACTTGAAACGTCATGAATGACATACCTACGTAAAATTTTCTTTTCTGTGATTTTTTTTTACTTCTGATCTACTATCGAAACATGTCATTGTATTATAAATTTAGCTATCGGCATTTCCTAAATGGTAATATGTGCAGTACATGATATGGCACAGTTATGGATAGTGCCCAGAACATGGCAACCAGATCAATCACCCTCCCATATTGTCGATATTCATTTAGAAGATGAACAGTATACCTTTACTCTCACAATTTCATAAGAAGAATAAAAAAGAGAAGCATTCCATCCTTTTTATTATCTTTTTTGTCTCAAATACGTCAGACATAAAGTGCACATTTTGTGCAAGTTGAAACAATCCTAGCTCGCAAGAAGTGATAATTGGAAGGTGAACTGAATAAAGAACTAGGGTATAAAATCACTTAATATATACTAATAAAAAAGCCAAAAATATGAATAAAAAAAGAACCCATTTTCCAATGCAGCATATTGTTAACCTTTAATCTTCATATTTCTAGTGGTGTTTCTTTGAATAAAATATCATCCAATAACCAGATTAGTAAAATTGGCTGATGCAATTGCTGGTCTGCCACAACTTGGAGCAGCGCCTTGTTTTCCATGGGCGCATGGTCATTTGCTACGCAACGCCAGGTGTTCTCTTGTTAGGTTCCTGCACGTGACCCGACGAAAGTTGTACCTTCTCCGCAATTCGTTGCGTTTCCATGCCAGATACACTCATTGTAACTCAGGTTTATTTATCACAAACACGTCTATGAAGCTTTTATCGATATGTATTGTCTGGTCGATTGCATCGGCTGCTATTGTTGGCATTGATTTAGGCCACAAATTCACTAAGGCCATGATGGTGGCTCCAGGAATTCGGTTTGAGATCATTCCAACGGACAGTGGAAGCAGAAAAGATCTCTCTGCTATTTTTGTTGACCCAAAAGTATCAGAAGGGCTGCTTGAAGATGCAGAAAGAGCATACGGCTCCCAAATAGGCTCGCTTTGCTCGAGATCACCGGAATCGTGTGCCGCTAATTTGAAGTCTTTGCTTGGTAAAAGCACCAATGATTCGTGGGTTGAAGCTTACTTGGAACAAAACCCTCATTTTAAGATTGTCCCCAGCAGCAATAGATCCAATGCAGTCTCTTTTGAGTTGGGTGGTGCTGAAGAGTCTTTTATTTTCTCTGCAGAGGAGCTTGCGGCTATGTCGCTTGCCGACTTGAAGAGTCGCGTACTCAAAGCTTTGAACCAGCACCCCCAAGCCAGAGCTATTGCTGAAGATGTTGCCATATCTGTTCCACCTTTTTCCAACCAGATATCGAGGTTCGCTTTCCGGGATACCTTGAGTTTGGCTAACTTCTCGTCAGTCTTAGGTTTAGTTGATGAAGGATGTGCAGCAGCTTTGGCTTACGTGACAGACAAAAAATTTACTTCTGACGAATACAACAACCAAACTATACACCAAATCATTTATGACATTGGTGCAGGCTCAGCCACTGCGACATTGTTCTCATTCACTCCTTTCGAGAACAGATCTATCTTGTTGGACATCGAGTCTGTAGGCTCAGATGATACACTAGGCGGCGACTTGTTGACTCAGTATGTTTTTGAAATTCTTTTCCACAAATTTCTAGAAAGTTTTGATTTGGATGAGAGTTTTGAGATGCCGTACAAAATGGCCGCAAGGTTGACTGAGTCTGCAGAAAAGGCAAAGACCATCTTGTCCGCTAATACAGAATCAAAAGTCTCTTTGGAAAGCTTTTATAACGATGAAGATTTCAAAACAATCATACTGAGAGAAGAGTTCGAAAATTCCGCGTCGAAATTCATTAAACGCGTGAACAAACCTATATTGGATGCTTTGAAAAATTCCCCTACAGGCCAAAAGACAATATTCGATATCGATTCTGTCATTTTAAATGGTGGAGCCACTAGAACTCCATTCATTCAAAAGCAACTCCTAAATTTCTTAGGGGAGGGAAAAATCTCCAAGGTTCTCAATGCTGATGAAGCCTGCGCGTATGGCACAACCATTAGAGCTTATCAGTTAAAAATGGTGACAGGTGGTAGCACTGATATTATTTTAAACGACCGCATTTTGAATGACTTTGAGATTTCTATCAACGGCTCAGAAGAATTGCAAACTATCTTTTCTCAGGGATCGGCGGCAGGTAACACATCTTTGGTCAACTTGGGGAAAATTACCGGTGACATGATCATGATTAGCTTGTACGAAAATGGAAACCTCTATGGATCGTACAATGTGTCTAAAATTTACACAAGAGCTTCTGATTTGAAGTGCCCGGTTGAAGAAATGGAGTTATACGGCATGTTTGTGATTGGAGAAGACAAAATATTTTCCTTAAACGATCTATACCTAAACTGTGACAATGCAAATAAGCCTGAAGCCGAAGGAGAAACTGTGGAGAGAAACAATTCAACCAATACTGAAGCTGCTACAAAGAAATCCCCGAAAACAAGAACAAAAGTGACAGTTCCCGCAATAACGTTTACGAATTTAAGACCTTATACGGTATCTGAAAAGAAAAAGTTTTTGTCAACATTGAACCATTTAAAGAATTTAGAGGAAGAAAAGCTTGTTTTCGAGCACGGAAAAAATTTGTTGGAAAGTGCTTGTTACAGCTTAAGGTTTTATATTGATGATCATTATGACACTCTTTCAGAAAGCCTTGGCGATGCCACCTTAGATCAGTTTCAGAACGATGCAAATGAGATGATAGATTGGGTAGACTACGAGTCAGATTCCTCAACCGTCAAAGAGATTGAAGACAAATTGAATAAAGTTCAGCTGACAAGAAAAAAGTTAGAATCTTTAGTGAGAATGCGTCATGCTGACTTGAGTCCATCTGCTATAAAGGGTCTATTGGACGAGGGAAATGAACTCGCTCAGAAAGTCCAGGAAAGTTTGTTGGGCTTCGGTACTCAAACAAAGCAAATGAGAGATAAATTTGAAGAAGATGGATTTGAATTTGAGTCAGAAAATAATAAAGTTATGAAAAAAATTTACGGGGGAAAACTGCTTGATGAACTTGATTTGGAAAAACGGTTCCTGGACTTCAAGCAGGCCCTAAAGGATTTAGCACAAATGGCTAGTCTCTCCAAGAAAAATTTTGAAAAAGTGGCCATTGAAACAAGGTTTGAGACTTGTGAGATTGTCAATGCATTGATAAATCAAATCGTCAATGATCTTGAGATTCTTCAAAAACAACACCAGCTGCGTTTGTCTTTATTAGATAACAGATTGGAAAAATTGAAGGAAAGAAAGAAACAGAAGGAGTTGAAAGCTAAGTTGAAAGCAGAAAAAGAAAAAGCTTCGAAGGAAGAAAAAACAGTCTTAGAAGAGGTTGAAGCTATCCACAACTCTACTGAATCTAACAATTCTGAATCGAAGGCCCAAACGAGCGCCCTGGAGAGCAATATCACCGAGAGCGAGGAAGTCCAAGAAACCCTTGAACATTTGAGAGATCATACAAGAATCCAAGAGCACGATGAGTTGTAAAACATGAAAATAAGTGAATAGAATATTTTGAGAAATCAGAGCAAAACTAAAATAAATCATCAAAAGGTTAGCTAAGGCGTAGATTCTTTAATTTGATACTGATTACTGGAAAGCGAGCGCGCAGTGCGACTTTTGAGATACATGGTAGTGATAAAAGAAGAACAGAATATAGGTATCTATCTTATTTAACCAAGTGTCATTACGAATCAGTGCTTCAACAATGAGCTACAATCAAAGCACATTTTCGAGAGAGAAAATATCCTTTGGCTCATCAAATGATTTTTCTTCGGAACCACAAGCGCAGTCTGGGCATCGAGCCCCGATGACAAGAGAGAGGGAAACAAGAGGGTCGGATCTGCGATTCAAAAAAGAATGGAATAGAGGGGGCCGCGAATATGATCGTGATTACAAGGGCAGATCTAGCAATATAGACCCAGCAAGACGACCAACAAATGATAGAAGGCCTTATAGATATGAAACTGAACGAGGTGCACGTGAAACAAGAAGAGAGCGTGAGCTTCCTATCGATACGGACAAAAACTTATCAAAAAAAGAGTTAATAGCAAAGTATGAGCGTCGATTAATCGGACTACTACGTGTTCCTACCCTTGACAAATTTCCAGTCTTGGGTAGCCAGTGGGGAATTAAACCGAAGGGTTTTGAGAACGTGACTGCGCAGAGAGCCAAACTTTCTGGACTTTTTCCTCTACCAGGATCACCTCGACCCGTGGATGTGACGAAGTTGGAGGGGTTTCTCAAAGATGGATGCACTGAAAACGGTATATTATTATCGTCATCTAAGATTGACCCATTGGATTCCCGAAACTCATGCATCGTTATTATCGAAGGTGTAGACTTCCTGAGAGTGGATCATTTGATTGTGGCGGACTATGTGAACAAATTTGTTGGCGCAGCAGACATCAATGGTGTCTCTATTGGAAACAACATTGAGCGCAAACGCAAAACTAAGGACGATGCAAAGCTCATAGTTGAGTTTAAGACCAGTGTCGCGGCAACACTAGCGCTTACATTGGATGGCCAATACCTACCCTCATCCGCTGTTAACACAAATTTGAAAGTTGCGTTACAAATTTCAAGACCAGGGGAGTACGTCGTGCAATGCTTACCGCCCTACAAGACTCAGAGTGACAACATCGAAGAAGAGGTCATAGATAGCCCAAGGAAGTTGACGCTTAATGTGGAAAAGACTGTGAGTGAGTCTTCCTTGATGGACTCACTCAACAAAATAGCACCTATCAAGGCGTTTCAATACATCCGAGAGGTGGGAACGAAAGAACCTTTGGGCATTGTATTTTTGGAGTTTTACATTGATTCCAAGAAGTATCCAAATACTAGAAGTGCCCTCAAGCAAACAATGACATACTTGAAAATTGCAGAGGAATTGAGCATGGTAAATCGTGCTCGCTTTTCTTGTTTGAAGGTTTCTGATGAAAATGTGATTGAAACTAGTATTCAAGATTGCCCCATTGAGCTCAAAACATTAAAAGGGTTAGTGCGCAATGAATATGTTGCGTTTCATCCCAAACTGAAAGTTATTCAGCTTATAAATGCGGTTATAGCAACTGACTTGACTGATGAGGAGAACTTTAGGTTCATAGAACAAGACATTCGACAAGAAGCAAGCTTGTTTGGTAAAGTTGTGTCCATGAATATCCCAAGACCATCGCATGATTACTCAGCCGGCATTCAGCAACTTACCCAGCCAGGGATAGGAAAGATATTTATTGAGTTTGAAACGGAGAAAATTGCTCTTAATGCTCTAATGGGTATGGCAGGTCGCACTTACAATGACAGAACAGTTCTTTGTGCATTTTATAGTCATGAAGACTACAACAACGGAATGTTCTAGAGCTTGTGTGCTTTGATAAATTCTATTAGCTCTCTTGGCACATTTGGGTCAAACCCGTGGCGTGTGATCAAATCATATAGTTGTTTTGGGAGTTCTGGAATGAAACTTAGGCTTAGCTTGATAATGTTATTCTCGTCCAAGCTGGGAAAATTTCTTAATTCTTTCATTGGCTGCGCCGATTTTAAAAGCGTAGAACGACTTCTAATAAGTTGAGCAACAACGAAAAGAATGTTCATATGAGTTCCATACGCAAAAAGAAAGTCCCACATTTTTATGAGCGACTGGAGAGGAGGCGTGCAAGCACAAAGAGTGAGTACCGAAGGAAAAGCATATATCTCTGCCTTAAGAAACTTCGAGTCAAGAAACTCGCTAAGGACTGGGTCGATGATCTTGAGAACGAGATCCACTAACTTTAGGCCAGTATGGACACCATCTAGGTTTGGAGTGATATACAATGGTATCTGCTTCGTAATTAAGTGATGAAGGATTGCAAATGCTTGTGGCTCGCTTTTGTAGCAAGTATATGCAATGGGCGCAAGAAGAACGTTCATGCCTTGAACATACCCCACTTTATTCTCTGGTATTGATGTTGCAATTGCACCAAGAATTCTCATTAGGGATTCTTCTGAAACCCGGGAATGAAAGGTTCGATCGTTCATGAGAGTCCTGAAAGTATCATTTCTGATTTTCTGATATACCTCGGGCGAGAGGTTCTTTTGGATGGCAGCAACCGTTTTTTCATATTTGTAAGCAGGAAATACGGGCACTTTGCATAAGATGGACCAAACGTAAGTTCTATAGGGACATTGTTCGTAGCCCTCAGGAATCGAAAGTCCTTCTATTAGAATCATATATCTTAGTTGGGAAAGGCCATTATCTACGAGAATTTGTTGCAGCTCGATGAACTGTTCAATGGAGTCTTTTTTTCTGCCTTTGACCTCCATCTTGAACTGGGGTCAAGAGTTTGGCTCTGAAGTTCCTGAAGGCTTGCCACAAGTAAACAAGGTGCGAAACGGGTTCGGAGCTCCACCCTTACAAAAATAAATTGCAAGCACCGAGATTGATTTTCAAAATATACTCCCAATCCTTAATGCAAAAAAATTCCGTGATTCAGTCAGAAGTAATTAGGTCAAGTGATTGAGCAAGCCAAAGGAATTTTTTTACATATAGTGTAAAAGTCAATTGTCTTCTTTATATTGAGTCATTGGGGCTATATGGAAGATTACTATGCAGCTTTTGATCCGCTGGGCGGCCTGCGCATCAGTTTACTGAGGGCTTCTGCGCACTCTGAGCTCATCAGGTTCGAAAAAATAAGTTGGATAATGAATCCACATAGAACAGACAAGAAAAAAAAATGGCAGGCATCTCTGAAATAAAAGGATTCCAGATTTTAAAAGTGAGGCTACCGGAAGGCAATGGTACACACTACATGTATTTTCGAAAGCACGAGGTCAAGGGCAACCAAGGTGCACAGAATATCAGTGGGCGACTGCTTTTTATCTTCAACACACCAATAGAAACGAACTTGACTGTCTTGAGAAAATACTTTCAACAGGTTGCTATTGGTGCTACCGTTGAAAGCCATATTGTAAGTCCATTGGACGATATGGAGGAAGATGTCTATATTGACCTCACAAAGTTCACAAGTGATTTGCAGTACGACATTACTGACGGAGATACCAAAGAAGTAGCACTGAAACTCCCGAAAAATTGCTGTATCGTTACTTTCATCGACAAAGCATCGCTTCAGCTTGCGCTCAACGCCTTGAAAAAATTATCAGCAGAGAAGAAGTGCACAAACTGGCCTATGCCTTCTTTGGGAACGCTGTTTCTCATGGACAAACTTAAATCTAGGGTCCTTGACCCGAACCAGCTCGCTCAAGAAGTCTCGAGAGCGTTGGAAATGTTTAACAGAGCTGAACAAGAATCTAGGGAAATGTTGCAAAAACAGACTGAAATAGTGGACGAAGATGGATTTACATTGGTAGTTGGATCGCACACAAAAACCAAGGCTGGTATGATGGGTAAGCAGAAACTTTTGCAAACCCAAGAGCTAGAGAAATTGAAAAAGAAACTGAAGAAGAAAGAGAAAGACGACTTTTACAGATTTCAATTGAGAGAAAAGAAAAAAGCGGAAATGAACGACTTGTTGCACAAGTTCAAGCAGGACCAAGAAAGAGTCAAATTAATGAAGGAGAGAAAGAGGTTCAGACCTTATTAATGAGCATAGAACGTATTACTTAGATACTCTTCGAATTAAAAGCTCATGAACACAGATAATATGAATACCGTTGATGTAATCTTGAATGTTTGCTTTATCAACTTCTAAATTAAGCCTCTGGAATCGAAGTTACCAAAAAATCTGGTCTTTGTCAATGTAATTAAATAAACAAATCCAACTATCCACAGTGGTAGAAGTCGTGTCACATACAATCCTTAGGCACTATTCCGCGTAAATCTAATTTAGTCTAATGAAGTATGCCAATCTAGCATTATCAAATCATGACCACAAGCTCTGAATTCTATTTGCCAACATATGAAGAATTTATCACTAGATCAGGAAAAAGAAATCAATTTGTGACAGATGTGCCGTTTGAGCTTTTGTCCACCATGCGCTACGATCCTTTGCTAAGTGAAACACCACCAAAGTCCCCAGAAGACGTGACCAAAGATAACTTCTTTTTGCTTCCTGAGCACATCCATCGAATTAGGTTTGCTCATAAATTTTTCAATGAGCTCGATAGTAGCATATTCACTGCCCATAACTCTGGACTTTTAACTGAAGAGAATTACTTATTGAACAAGCTCAAAGATGTTTTAAAACAATCCAAAGTTGATGTTGGTAAACCGTTTAAAATACGACTTCTTATAAGTAAGGATGGAACAACTAAAATAGAATTATATGAGACGGCAATTAGAGAAAATCTACTCGATGGACTTCTTGAAGAGTTTCCCAAATCTCAAAGGTTCGATGTATATGTTGACAAAACCCCAGTGCTTGCCTCACCATTCACATCATTTAAAACCACTCACAGAACTGTCTATACAGAAGCGAGATCTAGGGCGCTCCCAGGGAAATGCCCTCGGGAAGAAGTGCTTCTAGTCAATACAGCCTCAGAGGTCATGGAGGGATCCATTACCAACATTGCCATCAAGAGCAAACAAGGAGTCTGGATTACACCCAAGCTCACGTCTGGGTGTCTTTGCGGCACCACGAGACATTTCTTGCTCAAGAAAAATTTTATACAAGAGGGCGATATCTCCGTAGAAATGCTTAAAATTGGACACGATATCATGCTTATAAATGGGATCATGGGATGCGTTAGAGGTACTATCAAGGGATTTGTGGAGTAATTGACCCCGATACAACCCCCATACTTGTTTATGTTTCAAAATAATATGTTTCAAATAAGTTGGAATTGAAATTTATGCTATTTTTTTTTATGAATGGTTGACTCGGTCTCGGTTTCGATATTGAATGCGTTTATTCAGTCGAGAAGGCTCGCGATTTCTGAATCGCTATACCCCATAATGAACAATATATCTTGTAAAGATTCAGAGTTCAAGCAGCTGGGTGCTTCTTTTTGGACCTTTGGCTTCGCATTCCAGGCTACACCCCAACCTCCAGTGCTCATCATTTTCAAGTCATTAGCACCATCTCCGACGGCAACGGCTGTTTTGGGGTCGATTTTGTGTTTGGATGCAATTTCGAGTAAAAGCTCAGCTTTTTTTTCACCGTTTACAATGTATCCTTTTGTCGTACCGTCAAGTCTTGAATGTTCGTCCACACCGAGAGTATTGGCGAAAGCGTAGTCCAATCCAAGGACTTCTTTTACGTGTGATGCCAAGGGAATGAATCCACCGGAGCAAACGGCCATCACAATACCAAGTTTTTTCAAGGCTCTACAAAGTTCAGGAGCTCCCTTGGTGATTTTGATTTTTTCTTTCAACTCTTCCCAAAGTGTAGAAGCATCGATACCTTTGAGCAAGAATACCCTTTCTCTTAAAGAGTCATTGAAGTCAATCTCTCCATTCATAGCTCTTTCAGTAATTTCAGCCACCTTATCTTCGATGTCGGCGTACGCAGCTATCAATTCTATCACTTCCTGATAAATCAAGGTGGAGTCCATGTCAAAAACGAACAATCTTTTGTTTCTTCTCTCAGATGTTAGTTGGAATATGATATCATATTTTTGGTGCTCCGCTTCTTTTTTAACCAAGGCAGAGACAATCTCTGGCACGCTCGTGTCGACTTGGAAATCAATCACTCTGTTTGGAGAAAGTTCGGTCTTTGTCGAAACAGTCACTTCAAGTCTTGCTGTAACAAATTGTTCGATAAGGTTGTTGTCCTCATCTGAAAACTGTGGTCCATGTGCAATGAATGTTAAGGAATACATCGCCGTTCTCATCAAGAATAAGAAAGTTTGTTATGTCCTCGAAGTGGTGATGCGCGCCCAATAAATTTCATGTGACTCAGAATTAATGTTCATGTTTAGAGGATCTCTTCTGGGAGCACTCACGTATAATATAAGAAAAGGAGAAAAAAGGGAGAAATGACAGAAATTTAAACTTATACGCACAGAAAAGGACCCATTGGTTAATATTGTGGCCGACTATTGACTGTTCTAATATTATACATTGCGTGATGCGTCATTATTATCATTAATTCGCATCGCAAGAAAATGTATCTATACAAGTGGTAGTTATCGCTGGATCAAAAAGCTCTTTTGAGATCGTACTCGCTTAAGCCAATACCTCCCCCAAGCTTTGTATAGTTTTCACGAACGACAGCTGCTTTTTTATCAGCAATTTCGTTCATAATCGGCCAGTATACCTCATGTATGTACTCGAAATCCAACATACCATTAAACTCTTTGTCCAATTGCTCTCTTGGAACAAAGTTTTCAAATGGTTGATCATAAATGGTTTTCAGTCTCGTATAAGGGTCTATGAAAGGACCAACAACTTTAAAGAATGTGTAACCGATCCATGGAATATTTGTAAAAAGTCCACGACCCAATCTCTCAGGGTAGTGGTTTTGTAATATATGAAGAACTTGCTTGGAGATACTGAGTGACGGAAACTTTGCCGAGAGATTTAAATGTGCAGGGGCAGCCTTGAAATCAATAAGCAAGGCTAGGGTGTCCTGACCAGGAGGCATGAACTGTATGACTCTCTCGAGCATAAACACTAGGTGTTGTACCTGTCTTATCGAAGCAGACGTGTTTTGGTATCCGTTTCGAAGATACAAGCATGGCCGATTATCAAAATCAAAACCCAATATAAGATTCTTACCCGAAACATTCTCGGGTTCAACTGTCTCTGGTGTCAAAACGTTTTTAGGATCGGTGTGTCCTTCGATATGGACAACGCCAAACGTACGTCTCCATACTATCGTTTCCTCGATTCTTTTGATAGTCGGTTTGACTTTCCACTTTGTTGCTCTTAAATACCTGAGAAAACACTCTTTTGAGAGCCAGGCTTTTTCTTCATCGGTCAATGGATGAGTGGCTGCTCCAGTGCTATCATTCACTGGCACGTTACCAGTTTTGGCATATTCCTGAAAGTATTCTAGAACTTCGTCATAACATGCCTGCTCGTGTTCCGTTAATTTGAAATCAGGGGGCTTTGTTGCATTCAAGGGTTCTTCGAAAGGTTTGTGGCATTTCACAAGATCCTTTTTGGATGTGGTCGAAGTCACCGATGTTGCACGAGAAGTGATGGATGTAGAATCAACTTCCGATGCGCTTCCATTTGCCTTCGGATCTTTGGACTTTCTTTTGAAAAAGTCCATGTCTTTTTCTTCCGTTTTATTCTCTAAATCCAATATTACGGTCTCCTTCTATAATAAGGCAGGTGAGCCTCACGTATAATAAGAAAAAGATATCGGATACGCGTGTGGTTCTATTGCCCGAGGTACGGTTTCCATCACATCTGCATTAATAATCTGCGGCGGTATCGGCGCTCGAAAAAAACCCGGGCCGGGCTGTGGCGCCCACTGCAGATACTTTAGAATATGCACTAGTAAAACATGTCCGTTCCATCTAGTTTACACGTTGTAGAATAACGCATTAGTCGCAAATACGGAAACAAATTTCGTGGACAAGCGCATGTTTTCGAGGGTGCACGGAATCGACTGGCAAAATAATTAGATTATGTATCCCGAAGCTGGAGCACGCACACTCCCTGAATCCTGGCCACCCCAAAAACGCGGGCGCTTTTGGCGGACCGCGTTTTAGGTAATCCATACTTTCAAAGGTCATATAAATGTCCATCCAGATACTTAATGAAACACAAGCAGGCCAAAGTCCTGTAAGTTCAGATGAACTTCAAACAATTCTTCAACAGGAAAAATATACATTGCACGACTCAAACGAAACCGCACGGAATATTGCACAGAAATTGAGTGCCAAGAGCTCAAAGCACAAATTCCTAGTTCTGATCACTAAGATCAATCAGGCGTCGACAGAAGAAGTTGATATGACAATCAGTTCTATTATTGGTACAGTCTGGGATGAGCAAAAAGATGGATATATGTCATTTCGTGTCGACGGCGCCTCTATACATATCGTAACAGTATACTGGCTCTACGTTGGTTGATTTCATCTCTTGAGGTATTTTTTTTTTCGTTTGAGCAGAGGATTTCACTTAGTATGTTGCGTGTATAGCTGACGTTCAATAATGTCCAATTTATCGCATAGGCTGAGTATTTCATGTTTGCAAGCATCAAGTTTCGAGACTTCCACATTGAGCTCGTCTAAAAGCGGCTTCAATTCATCATCTTGATCAGGATCAAATCTCGTCATGGTAGGTAGGGATAACTTAATGGAAGGTGTCTGGTGGGTAAGTTTTGTATCAATTGAATTTTTCTCAAACGAGTCCAAATGTAGTTCTTTTGCAGTCTTAGTTTTTTCCTGTGACATTTGCCCTCTCAACACTGAGGTAGTCTTCTTGAAATCATTAAGATACTCAAGATCCAGAATGTACGTATCCTCAAGAGAACTTCGGTACGACTCCAAATCTTCAAGCTGCTTTAATTCTGCCAGGAGGTACGTCTCAAGGACAGTTTTTCTGAGTTCGACTTGATCGATATTTAGCGGGTCGAAATTCTTATCTTTATCTCCTCTCATTCTTACAACAAGGGATCTGACAGGAGGCAATTTGGTCACTCTCAAGCGCGCCGAAAAGGATTTAGGTAGCTTGCTACTGATCCAGTGCTGTGTTAATATCCGTTGTGTTTCTGCTACCTTTGAGTGGCTCTGTTTCGAGTGCTTGTATCTCTCTAAAACACCATTCATAGACATGCCACATAGAGCTTCGAATGACTTGAAAGAATCATTGTCAAAAGTAACCCAATACTTTTCTATTGCTTTTCCTGTGATTCTTTTCTTGGTTTTTTCTTTTATTGCCAAAGGAGGACGGTTCATGCTCGTGTTCGATGCACCTATTTTAGTTTCGTTTTTCATCACAACAGCCCGGTCAATGTTTAAAGTAGAGTTTACCATTGAATCCAGGCCTCTTTCATTTCCGGATTGTGGAGAACCTGGAGTCAGTTCTGTATATGACAGCACACCGTCATCGAATGTGTCTGGGGTTTGTTCCCTCGAGATTTCCAAATCCGGTTCAAATGCAAGCTCATTTTCTGTCGGAATATCGAGCGAAATATTGCCTTTTTCGTCATTGGTATCTTCGTACGAAACAGCCTTATCTTCACTCTGATTCTCAACTTGCAAAGTCTCTTCCCTCTTACTCATTGCTATCTGAATGAGTTGATAAGATGTTTCAGAAATTCAATGTTTGTGAATTCAGAATGCGCATTAAAATCATCGTTGAGCCCCGCGCTCTTGATGAGTTGTGGCGTTCGATAAAGAAAATACGTAATTCAAAATAACAGATCTAGAAGTTGTCGAGTCTTCAGGTCTCTTGAAGCTTTCCCTGAAAACGACACACGCATACACCTACTCAGAAATTCATTAATTATGATAATACTCGATTCTAGGACACACACAGAAGGTAATTGGATGGGCTGTGATGAAATGTATATTAAACAATATACAATAATCATGTATATGTAATGCTGATATATTATAACAATGATTATTTCTGGCCCAGCCAGGATGATGTAAAGAAAAAACCTGCTTTGGAGCAACTTCAGATGCAAAAAAAAAAAACACAAGTCTGAAGCCGGGAAATATACACAATATGTCGGTTTACTGTGTTGGTCATTTGAGCTTCAGTCGGAGATTACCGTCGATTTTTTCATATACGCTTCGAAGCGTCGAGGGCTTGACACCGTGTTTGATACAGAGATATTGCGCAAGGTACGATTCGACTTGCGCTTTTTCGGTTTGGCTTAACTCATTTTTCACTATTCGGAATGGAATTTTCTTGTTTGTTTTATCGAGTGCCTGCTGGTGAGGACTATATTCAAAGATAGCATTGATTTTTTTGTCGATAATGGAGAGGTCACCCGCTTCAGGATCTTTGAATTGTGAAGGTAATATATTTTTATGGACCCATTCGAGGTATGTTGCAATTTGTTGGTCTGTTAGACTTGCGATTTTGTCCGCAGGCATGTGATGGGTTCGATTGGCGAAACATGGAAGATCTTCAGTAAGTCGCAACCATTCTATCCATTGTTTTATATCGAAAATTTCGTCGGAGCCAATAAGATAGAGATGTATGGTATATTGAGCTAGCCCAAGCATTTGTAACTCGGGCACCGAAAAAATGGAATAAGAAGATTGCTGTTTAAAAACATTTAATGTATATTCCAATGCAAGCTCGTGGTATAATGCGAGTAATTGAGGGGCATGAGGGATGCGAAGATCAACCAAAATCTTGAAGACGATGGGATAAGAGTAGTCTAGAGGCGTAGCACACACGTTGCGGAGGTCGAGATTAGTGCACAATTTCGCCAACAATATGTAAAACGCGTCCTCTACCAAGACTTTGGACGGTGAGAATACTGTAGCCGAACTGGGTGGTAAAAGGTTTCTCATATGCAGAGGAAGAACGGATAACGCATTGAGTACGGGAGCTCTGTTTTTTGACAACATAGCAATGTACTGGTCGATGAATATCGGGTACCGGTTCAACTGACGAAGCGCCAAATAAATGAGCACGTACAACTCATGGATGTTGGGTGTGGTATTGCCAAATGTTTGTTTGACGAAGCGGACCCACAAGAGTTTTAAGATAGGCTCCACTGACTTCAGTAGCGATTTCACCACGGAATCTCCAAAATCACCATAGAGATGCTGGACCACCTTGGGTGTGACGTCTTGTAGTATGTACTGTAAGCACTTATACTGATGGACAAGCCCGTCTGTACCATAAAGCCTCACCGTTCCCTTATTTGACAGAATGCCTGTGTCATTTGTGGTGCGCGATGTGGCCTGCGATCCAAACCCTGTGTCGGTAAACTGAATGTTCAACCGTTTTGTTTGAGTATACGAATCTCCATCCTCATCATCGATGTCGAGATCACCCTCAGCGATATGGCCGAACTGGCAGAATTTTCTTCCTGCATCCCGCTTATAGAGACGGGAGCGACAGTTGTCGATCCCACAAATAGGGCCTCTGATCCATTTTGTCTGGGACATGGGGGGTTTTTTCTTTTTTTGTTTTTGTTTTTGGAACTGTAGACTAATGCCCACGGTAGTTCAAGGTGAATCTGCAAGAACATGTACTCAGGAAGAGATGAAGGAAGAGATGGAGGAACCAGCGCGCCTACGCGCGTCGCGAAAAAACTGTTGTGGGGCAGTCCCAATTGTGGATCCCGACTCGGACCGTTTACGGGTCTGTTTGTGTGCCCGAAATACAAGGCATCTTACTCTATCAGGATAAAACTGCATAAACCAAGATTCAAAGTGCGTGTTCTCTCGACCCAATTTCTGACATGGGAAGCCGGGGTTAGTAATCTTGCCAGGACTTTACGGGGGCTTTCTTCGCCCTAGTCCTTGGCACCGTAACTTTATGTGAGGGGGGGGGGGAGAGAGAGACTCAACGCTGACCAAAACCCACCTTTGCCTTTTTTCTGCAGGGTCTTATGTCCGAGCACAGAAAGTAGTGCATCATGACCATTGAGCGGGTCCGTAGTTTCTGCTGGGAGTTAAGGCCCTGGTTGTGTGCAGTATCTTAAGAGGACGCCACCCGGGCGTCATCACCATCAACTACATGGATGTATCAGATATGACACCACGGAGAAATGTTTGAAAAGGGTTGGTTACTAATCATTTGTGTTCCCCATACAGAAGTACATGCAAAAACGTGAACAAAAAACCAAACCGGAAAAACAGAAAAATGAGCAGAAAAAACGAACGAAACAAGAAAGGACGGAAAGCACAAAGCATCGTTCTATAACCTAGAACGCATTGTTGTCTGGGGACTCAGGTAGGTTCGAAGCACTTGTTACACGCAATGAGGGGAAAGTGAGCGCGGGAAGTCCGGCTACCAAAAAAAAAAAAATTAGAAGATGTTGTGGCGACTATTTATTCTTGGCTCCCGGGTGTCCATCCGTTGTAACTGTATCGGATCCGGAAATCAGCAGCAATACATGTAACATACGCCAAAATTCCATTTCTTTTGCGGACTTAAAGTGACATCTGGGACTTTAAAGCCCCAAGTATCGCGGAATGGATTCGTGGAGAAACATGGGGTGCGGGTAAATGTAGTTAAAGTTGCGACGCTAAAATCCGAAACTGCACACTCGTATACATTCTTTATTCCGTCCCGTCGGCTTTTGGAGCAACTCGCGGAGTTCGACGCGCACGCCTGCTCACTAATCATGTAACGGGTGATGGGCGGAGACCCCACTGCTCAACTTGAAAAGGGGTGTACGAAAAGGTATATAATCGTACGGCCTTCCCCGGAAAGTACACTATTTTCTGTTTTTTTTTATCACTACTACCGTTCTTGATACAATACTTTAAACCAGTTCCTTTACACAATGATTAAGACTTCTACTTTTAAAGCAATGCCTGCCCGGGCGTTCGCCCCCGCATTGGCAAGATTCTACTCCAACTTGCCTTTGTCTGTGCCTGTCACTCTTCCAAACGGGCTTAAATACGAGCAGCCAACAGGATTGTTCATCAATAATGAGTTTATCAAACCAGCACAAGAGAAATCCTTTCCTGTCATTTCTCCTTCCACCGAGG
The DNA here is from genome assembly GCA_030561945.1 of Metschnikowia krissii. NCBI lineage: Eukaryota > Fungi > Ascomycota > Pichiomycetes > Serinales > Metschnikowiaceae > Metschnikowia > Metschnikowia krissii. The sequence goes on along the minus strand of JAKTYP010000060.1, from coordinate 95,443 downwards.
AGGAGGTTGCGCATGTCTACGAGGCATTAGACGAGGATGTGGACGCTGCAGTTAAGGCTGCGAAGGCTGCGTTTGACGGCGGCTGGTCCGCCGCAGACCCATATGTTCGTGCCACTGCCTTAAACAAAATTGCCGACATTGTCGAAGAAAATGCCGAGCTTTTCGCATCTATCGAGGCGCTCGACAACGGTAAGTCTTTGCTGAATGCCAGAATCGACATTTCCTTGGTTATTCGCTGCTTTAGAACCACTGCGGGTTGGGCTGACAAAATAACTGGTTCTGTGATTGAGACCGGTGACTCTCACTTCAACTTCACTAGAAGGGAACCATTGGGTGTCTGTGGCCAGATCATCCCTTGGAACTTCCCCTTGTTGATGTTCACATGGAAGGTCGCGCCTGCACTCGCCACCAACAACACGGTTGTTTTGAAGACCTCGGAAACTACCCCATTGTCTGCATTGTACCTCTGTAAGTTGTTGCAAGAGCGCAATGTCCTTCCACCGGGTGTATTGAACGTTGTCAATGGTTTCGGTAAGACTACCGGTAACGCCATGACTGACCACCCAACCATTAGAAAGGTTGCATTCACAGGCTCTACTGCAACCGGAAAAATGATTATGAAAAAGTGCTCCAACACTTTGAAAAAGGTTACGTTGGAGTTGGGAGGCAAGTCCCCTCATATTGTCTTTGACGATGCTAACGTTGACATCGCTGTCCAGAATGTGGTTACTGGTATCTTCTTCAACTCTGGAGAGGTCTGCTGTGCCGGCTCTCGTGTCTACATTCAGGAGGGTATCTACGACGAGTTTGTCAAGAAGTTTGTTGCTGCTTCCGAAAACGTTAAGGTCGGAAACCCATTCGACGAGGAAGTTATGCAAGGTGCGCAGAACTCCAAGAACCAGATGGACAAGATCTTGGGCTACGTGCAGACCGGTAAAGATGAGGGCGCTACCTTGTTGAGTGGTGGTGAGAGATCCGGCGACAAGGGTTTCTTTGTGAGACCTACTATTTTTGGTGATGTCACAGAATCCATGAAGATTGTCAAGGACGAAATTTTCGGTCCTGTTATCACAGTACACAAGTTCAAGACCGTGGATGATGTGGTCAAGATGGCGAACGACAGTGAGTATGGCTTGGCTGCGGGTATCCAGTCCACCAATGTCAACACCTGTATTGATGTTGCCAGAAGAATCAAGGCTGGTACCGTTTGGGTCAACACTTACAACGATTTCCACCAAATGGTTCCTTTCGGTGGTTTCGGAAGCTCTGGTATTGGTAGAGAAATGGGCGAGGCCGTGTTAGATAACTACACTCAAGTGAAGGCCGTGAGAATGGCTCTTCATTAAACAGGACTCGGCAACTAGGCAACGCCAGGTAATTTTTGTATCCTTTTTAAATACACTACATGGCTCTTTTCTTACCTCCATTATAATTCCTCGTATAATGATATTATGTATATGTTTTTTACTGGTAAATATTACTTTTTCTCTCCTTCGTCTTTAGCATACCTACTATAGCTAGCAGCAGGAAGTGAGTCTTTCTGAATACCAAGGTTTCAGGTTTATACTAGAGTAGGAGTAATTTGTTAGCAGCACGGGCTAAAGCGTTACAACCACAGGCAATTTTTCGTATGATGTATCTCCACTAGTTTGGAAGCTTCCGCCTATCTACAATAGTGCATGCACAACCGATACACGAATAAGTAAATTGCCCTCATCGTCTCGATTGGTATAGCTTCGCGCATTGCAACCATGCGCGTTGAAACCCCGGGCTCCCCAAGGGCGCGCTCTACGCACGTGCACTATCTGCTCACGTGCGCGGTGTGACTGTGTTCATGCTCTACTCCCGCGTCCGGGTCCTGCAGGTGGACGCCTCATGCTCGCTCGCTCCCAGGAAAATCCAAAAACTTTTTACCAAAATTTTTCGTTCCATCGTCCTACCTAACTTCCACCAATATTGACAAGATGGTATGTGCCTCCGAAATGCGTATACTTGTCACAGATTATAGCTGCTAGAATTACTATCGCTCATAAGAGAAATCAGGATGTTATGAAGACTGTGAGGAGTCTGTTCTCCTTCTAGAGATACCGACTAATGTAAAAGATCGCTTTGAAGGTGGCCTAGCATTAGCAAAAGACGTGCTTTTTCAGTCCAAGAAGGATTCTCCAATCACAAAAAAAAATGGAAAATAGAATTCTTGTCTTCAAGCCGTTTCTTTCGTTCCAAAAAACCTCACTCAGGTGATATCTGGAGATCTCTTATACATTTTCACTTATATCCTGCTCCCAGCTTTTAGTGACATTTTCTTTTCATTTTGCTCTTGTATACTAACTTCAATAGAGTGACTCCGTTACTATCAGAACTAGAAAGGTTATCACCAACCCTTTGTTGGCTAGAAGACAGTTCGTCATTGACGTCTTGCACCCAAACAGAGCCAATGTCTCCAAGGACGAGTTGAGAGAGAAATTGTCTGAGTTGTACAAGGCTGACAAGGATGCCGTCTCTGTTTTCGGTTTCAGAACTCAGTTCGGTGGTGGCAAGTCTACTGGTTTCGGTTTGATCTACCAGTCTGTTGCCGACGCCAAGAGATTCGAACCAGCTTACAGATTGGTCAGATACGGCTTGGCTGAGAAGGTCGAGAAGGCTTCTAGACAACAAAGAAAGCAGAAGAAGAACAGAGATAAGAAGATCTTCGGTACCCAAACAACCCACGCCAAGAAGGTTGCCAAGAGAAACGCCGAGTAAGTTTCTCTGTGATGCCTTGACGACCCTAAAAGAATTTTTGTCCCGCGATAATAATCCTTTGATTCTTGTTAATTAAATAGTATCATTGTGGTATTATTTCTTTAGGGATGCATATACTATTTACTCAATAAAGAATCAACACTGTATTTTAAGGAACTAAAATTAGCACCCAGAATATTGCATCAGTATAATTGCTTTGGTCACTAGAAGCCGGTATTACTCATTCTGATATTCCTTCTTCGTCGCTCTCAACTTGATACGCGATATCAAATGGATCATTTCTAAATTGAGCCAGTCCCGCCGTCTCTTCATCTGTAAAGATCAGTTGCCAGTCGTTGTCTTTGTTGGATAAACTGGGATCTCCGTCACATTCATCAAATGATTTCATGTCATCAAAATTCCTTTCCGACACAATCTTGAAGATTTGTTTGTAATAGCGGATGAGTGACCTCAACCCCCGGAGATAACCCATGTCCGGGAGTGAGGGATGCATAGGTGGCTTGCTATAATTGCTCGTGTCATCTCCAATCACACTTTGGGCAAAGTCAATAATATGAACTCTGATATTTTCATCCGACAGGGGGGCTGCACCATCGTACATAAGAAGTATAGATGAGCCATACATCCGATAGCCCCTTAATTCTTGAAATGATGTATATAGTTCTTCCAACTGTTCAATAAGAAACGGTATCTTCTTCACTATGGAGATAGTGCTAATGCCATCGAAAAGAAACTTGGCCAAAATCTTCGCAAATGGTTTCCCCTCTTCAAGTTTTCTGCCAAAGTACTTGTCTCTCATGTAATATGACTCTGTGGCTTTATTCCAAACCTGTAAGCCACACATTCGAACACCGAGTTTTCTTGAGGTTGTAGAAGCACATTTTTTGCGCTGTGACATTTGTTTGGAATGACTCGCCTCAACTCCGTATTGCCTAGTACCCATTTTCAAGTCCAAAGCACACGGATTCTTCATGTCTGCAGTCAAGTCTTCAAGTAATATAAAGCGTTCGAATCGCGTGTGCTTTCGCAAAATGGGATTAGTAACATTTTTAGAGTCTGCAGTGTCTATCGGTTTACGTATCGTGTCACTGTCAGCATGTACTTGCTCATCATCATCCATACGAAACACCTCTTCAGACTTTCGACTCTGTGGCACAAACACCTCCTGAATAACTTGTGCCTGCAAGTCTGTATTCACTGAGGTAGACCCGATGCTGAGGTTTTGAGTGTCGTTCAAATCTGGCGTTGTCGTTGGATGTAACTCAGGAGAATGTACAAAATCATCTAGCGAAGATGAGCTAGGTGCGCTGCTGGAAAATTGTTTCCACAAAAGTTCAGGGATCATATGACGATTGTCATCGAGAGATACCTCAGGGAGGAGATCATCTTTAGAATACGACCTGCTTGTGGGCTTGTTTGAGTAGAGAGCAGTCCCACTCTTATTAATCTTTGGCGATAAATTATCAATAGAGTCGAATCCGGAGTCTTTCCTTTCATGAAATTCAACATATGGGCTCCTATCGTCAAGAGGTAAGTTGCATGGATATAATTGAGGCGACAATTCCTCCTCGTGTACAATACTAGAATAACGCACATTGAGCACGCCGATATATTTAGGCATAAACTTCCAAAGTCCTAAATGCTTTTGTTCCACTGCTTCGTACCATAAGTTTTCTCGATTCATTAATGCTTTGCAAACGGCTTTTTCGCTAAAGCGGAAGATAGCTGTATGACCTCCGACTTTGTTTTTGAACGGCCGTAGCTCTACAGAGAGGGGATATATTTCATTCTCGAGCGATGGCTGGTGTTGACCGACTGAAAGCAGATTTTCTCTGGTATCAGAAACAATTGGATTTTTAGATTTTAATTGAAGTTCGACATTGTCACGGGAGTGCTTCTTTATTTTTGTGAGTTCTCCATGGGAACCACGATCAAACTCCAAATCAGCCATCAAATGCTGAAGATGATCTACTTCCGTGTCATCTTTTTTTGGCAAGTGGGCTTCAGACAGAGACTCTATGTGATCTTTCATTGGTGTATGGGGGAAGTATGTCGCCGATGATACTGGCTCCAACATGGGTGGGAGTTTCTCGTGATTGGATCCTACGTGTTCCGTGGATATCATTGTAGACTTGTTTTCATGGGGGGATAACCTGGGGTGATCAGAACACAGATCGTCGATGTCAATAAAAGCCTCTAGATTGAGTGCATCGCCACGGAATAGCTTCAAAGACCGGGCCGCCTTTCTGCCTGTGACAACAGGTATGCTGTTCTCGAGCAACGATGGGGTTTCACTTGGGGGCACCATTATTACACACAGTACATACGTTGAGCTAGAACTGGCTCATGAGGAGAATGCAAATCACACGCTTTTTTGTTCACAGTAGAACAAGCAAGCAGTTCTCTTTAGGTGACGATGTTTTCGACGGCTCACAGGGAAGTCGATATTGGTTAACTCGGACGATGGCAAGAGAGTCAGAACCAAAAGTGTGAAGGTATCCGCGTCCCAAGAATAAAGTATGCGTATCCGAGGGGTGGGGCGGAGAAAAGAAGCGCTTCCCAAAAAACAACAAAAAAAATGCTTTAAACACGTCTGAATATCTGCCTGGATGAAACTAGTGGGTGTGGAGTTTGTCAGTCAAAATACAAGGCAAACAGGCGTCAAGAAGAGGTGGACGTTTTAGCGATTTGCCTCTGTTTTTTCCGAGTAGATAGCCGTGCTGTGCGCACGCTCTTTGCAGGTCGGACATCATCTATACCGCGAATATGTGCAAGCGGGAGTCAAATTAGATTTCCTAGTGCCATTTTTTTTTCTGGTGAAGGCCTTTCGAAAATGACCCTTGCCGATGGTGCATACAATATCAGTAGCAGCAGCGGGATCTTCTTGTCGAAATCATTCTGCATGATTGAATTTTTCACTTATAAAAGCGGTGATCATTTGGTCTGGGGGTCTTACTGTTCGAAGCTGATAATTAACACAACTTGGTCCCGCGCTAATACGCACGTTGTCAACGTGGGACATCACACCGTACGAATTAGCAATAATCCTTTTTCCAAACACTTCACGGACCAATCCAATCACTGATTTGTTTCCTACTTGTTTTCTCTTTTCGTGCTGTTTCCTCTTTGTTTTCTCTAAACAAAGAGTCAGGGTATGTTCGGATGTTGGAATACCATTATCTGCGGAATCAGCAAGAAGAACCAGATCGTATCCAGCAAAAGAAATATCATACCCAAAAGTGCTCGCTGTCTTGTGTCTATTATTTTGCTGCGCCGGAAGAGGTAATGTTAGATGTGCCATGTCTACATCCTAAGTGGACTCCACAGAACCCCAAATGGCGTATTTTTCCAAATTCTGGTAACGTATGCCCGCATAGACCGTAGATTGTAATTTTTGCAAAAGTTCTGAGAGACGGCTCCCTTTCTTGGAAGCACCGCAACCTTTGAATTTTAAAATTGTCACTATGCACCCATTTCTGCCTAGTGCGCCGTATTACGCTTCTCCAAAGCCAGTGGAATCACGGTGGTATGAAGAATATTTAAATTCAAGTCGCTGTTCGCAGGCCTCCCTATACCCGCATATCCGGCGACACGCGTGCACGGTACTTATGTCTGCGGCTTTCGCTCGGTATAATCTTTCGCAAATACGAGTATTGGCATATAGGGCCGCTGGTGTTGGAAAGCACACTTGTCATGGAATCGAACTTGTTGCTCCAAACTAACCAATACGGGTACTTAAAATTAAAAAAAAAAATTACCTTTTGTCTGTTCGTGGCGCAGTTCGTCTACATTATATGGTACCGGGTTATTAATAGAACATCCACATGTACTTACTGTACCAGGGTGACCCCTTCCCCCTGAACCGGCCTGGATTCCGAGGGCAATGTCCCTGAAAGAAGCTTAACTACCCATTTTGCTTTGTTTCTTATTATAGTTTTTAATACCACCGTCTGAAAAATGGGTCGAGATCGTGTATTGCTATTGTACGAAAGTTCGGGAGTCGAGCCGCACTCATCAGCGAGCTAAGCCGCAGAGAGTCCCGGAAATAGAAGGACATTTTAAAATCCACTGCTTGGACGTAGAAGATGCTGACATTCTGTGTCGATGAAAAACATATCCTTGGCGCCACATCTATAATTTGTTTTTCTAAAAAAAAAACATGTGTATTTTAGAATTATAACAATTCGAGTAATAACCCTGTGGATGGCGCATAATTGCTGCCTGGTCCATCCGTGCATAGCCGGGCCAAGACGCGTTCATCTGTCCATCCTTCTGCAACATCCACACTAATCCTAAGGCTTCTGGAACACTTGGTATTTTTTGGGAGCCTTTCGCCTTGTTAGACACCTCAGGGTCTAATGGTATATTATTATTTTTAAAGTCTCCTAACTTTTGGTCATATCCGATCCCCGTTGTAAACAGTGTCAAATTATCTTAAAAACTCAGCCGGCCATGGGTCGCGTTCTTTGTAGGCTGACCAAACAGCGCGGAAGCCAAACATGGGATGCACATTAATGAACGCACGATTCAGTCCTATTGGGAGACTCTTTAAATTCTCGACCCAGTACCGGGAAATCCATTTTGCCTTTTCTAGCGGAACCTTTGCTCTAGAGTGCATTTTGTTCGCCGATCTTCCGAAAGCGATCTTTTTGGCCAATTTTATTCTGGTTTGCCTTCCCATTTGCTGGTCATAGCATCTACTTTTTTTTGTGATCCTCGTGTGCTTAAACCAAGTATATTCCCTTTCCATTTTCTCTACCAGTACTGATCACTTACATAATACATGAGATTCGTCAAAAACTGGGTTCTCCGCCTTCGGCGACAACGAAGACGTCACAAAAGCATCTCTGTCGTGGCAGCAGCTCTATTGTTGTTGATTATTTTCTCATTTCTCTACCTCTGGCGAGATTTTGACAATGTCGATGTGGCTCATGTGAACAATCCTGACAGCGACTGTGGCTACCTTCCCTCGATCTTTTGCAATTGGAGATCATCCCTTGGACTCGGCGCTTCAAACCAGTATGAACCATTCAATCCACGTTTGTCGGCATTGCTCAACACTGATAAAGAAAAAGCTGATAAAGAAAATAAAGCGGGCAAACAAAAAGATTCAATTCAAGAAAAGAGCGGCAAGGATCAGAAAGAAAAGTTTGTTTTCCAACTAACCGAAGCTGAGAAAGTGAAACTCGATCATATTGAAAGGTTTTCTGGAGACACTAATTCAAAAAGATTGACTATAGCGCACAAGTTTTACAAAGCCATATTCAATGATTTAATTGCAGCAAAACCAGACATTCAAGACAAGTTGAATAAATACAAAAATGGCGAACTTTGTACTTCAGAGAGGTATGATGATGGTAAATACGATCCTCTTTTCTCGGAGGAATACCTTTCCTCCTTCCTTCAGTTGAGCGAGACTGAATTAGAGGCCTTGACCATTTCTCACGAATACATCATCAATCATCTACCCGAAAACGCACCCGAGGATTTGTACAAAGGAGATGGTATCGTTTATGTCGGTGGTGGAAAGTTCAACTGGCTCACTTTGTTATCTATTAAAGCTTTAAGAGGAGTGGGCTGCACGCTACCAATTGAAATCTTGATACCTACTTTGGAGGAATACGATATTGAGCTATGCACAAAAGTTTTTCCTTCTATGAATGCCAAATGTTTGTTTCTCCCTTTGGAGTTATATGGAAACGACATGGAATTTGCTTCTCATTTGTCATTTAAAGGATATCAATACAAATCGCTTGCAATTTTACTCTCAAGTTTTGAAAATGTGCTATTGTTGGACAGTGATAACATTGCCGCATTTTCCCCCGAACATTTGTTTCAAAATGAGCCATTTTTGTCATCTGGATTTATTGTGTGGCCCGACTACTGGCGAAGATCTACATCTCCCAACTTCTATCAAATCGCCGGTATAGAAGTAAGCGACAAAGAGCTTTTGCCAAAGTACATCGAGAAATTCGGATTTTATCAGGGACAGTCTATCTCTGGCAATATTAATTGGTTCCAGGATGTGCCATATCATGAGCGTGTAGGTGCGATTCCAGACCCATCTTCAGAATCGGGCCAACTCATGGTCTCTAAAAAGTCACACCTCAAGGCTACGCTTCTTGCTCTTTACTACAATTCATATGGCCCACAATTTTTTTATCCGATTTTTTCACAAGGAGTTCAGGGAGAGGGTGATAAGGAAACATTTCTCGCCGCAACAGTAGTTCTTAAGAAAACTTTCTACCAAGTCGGAAAGTTCTTGGTATCGTTAGGTAATGTGAAGAACGGAGTTTATACAGGACATGCCATGGGCCAATTTGATCCTGTGGAAGACTATGAAAAAACTTTAGAAAAAATGCGATTATCTACAAGTCTAGAAGGTGAGAATCTAAAAAAAGCTTTAACTAAAGTGGGTGATCCTAAAATGTTGTTTCTTCATGCGAATTATCCAAAATTGGATCCATGGGCTCTCAGGGAAGCCGGAGAAACACTTGATAAGGACGGCAGACATAGATTATATGGCTGGAGTTTGAAATGGCGCACAGGAACTGATTTGGAGATGGATATCTGGAGAAAAATGGATGAAATTTTGTGCAAGGAGAATTTGGAAATTGACCATTTCAAAAACGTAAACCGAAATTTTCTATGCGCAGAAATCTCTTCTCAGATTAGGCATTTGACCAATACAGTCGATAAATTAGAGTAAGACGGCGTTACATAAAATTTATGACAAAATAATTCGACTGCTGTATTATCTGCATTTACTATGAATTTCATTTTTTTATAGTGTTCTGAGACTTATATTAAAAAAAACTTGAAATACCTTCGTAACTTTCTTTAAAATTGTATTGTGTGCGCCAATTCGCCCCTGCGAACGCTCCTTTACATGCATGAACACGAATTTAAAAGATCAACAGCATAGAACAAGAAACATTCACACAATCTCCCTACACTTACCAATCGCCTACCGACGAAATAAAAGAAACTTTCGTATTTAACTCATAAAAGATGGCTATCACATTCACACTTTTATTATCAAGACAGGGAAAGGTCCGGCTTTCCAAATGGTATCATGCTAGCAGTCAAAAAGAGAAGGCTAAGATCACTCGAGAGCTAACGACAATCATTTTGTCTCGGAGAGCTAAGATGTGCAACATTCTTGAATATAAGGATATGAAGATCGTGTACCGTAGATATGCTTCGTTGTTTTTTGTTATGGGCATAGATGCGTCCGACAACGGATTACTAGCTCTTGAGGTTATTCATAGATACGTGGAGCAAATGGACAAATTGTACGGCAATGTCTGTGAGTTAGACATCATCTTTGGCTTTTCTAAAGCCTACCATATACTTGACGAATTAATTCTTGATGGTCATGTCGTTGAATCCTCCAAACGGGAAGTGGTGAAGAAAGTAACTCAACAGGATGAATTAGAGAATATGGACGAATTTGAAGCTATCATGACATGAAGATATTCCTCTTCTCTTGAATGCAAAAAATTACACAAGCTTTAATCATACATCTCACTTGTCAGCAGCTGCATCTAGAGGAAAATTGTTTCCTCGCAAACCTTTTCACCAATTGCCCTCCTATTTTCGGATTTTGAACGCAGGTCTTAACATTTATCCTTTTTCTACCAAAAAGAATCAACGCCCACGTAAAAGCTCGTCAGTTGAGGCTCAACACATTTGCAACTTTGTTCGCGTCAGGCAGGTAAATGATGATATCGGTCTTAAAATGACACGAAATTTTTATGACCCGCATTTCAATGCTATTTTTTTCTTTCATGCATGGAATCAAAATTGTGAGGAATTGGACATAGAATGTGTATTGCTGCGGAACTGGCCAATATATAATGGGCCTTTCTACATCGAGTAGAACAGAGCTTTGCAATATGAAAACGGGAACTAGACCGAGAAAATTCCAGTAAGCTGAAAATATTTCTGTATCACGCGAATAGTGGGTGATAACTTTATGATATCAAAAAAACTATCTATATACAATTGTGTATCCCAGGGTCCCAAACCCACTAACAATATACTAGCAGTACAACTTATCATCACTCCATTGTGTACTGCATGTAGAGTCTGACTATGCGATGCTCTTTGAGACTTCGCAAGTTTGACTTTTTCTCAGAAAGCAGCTTTTGACTAAACCACCCCAATAAGAAAATGTCCGACGACGAGCGCTTTGACATCGCCAAATCCCTTGTCCTCTCAGCTAAAACTGAAGACTCTGATTCGGGGCTAAGCTCTGATTCAGAATCAGACTTGGATGCTTTTTCAGATAATGAGGAATTCCAGGACATTATCAGCGATGATGAGGATGACCGTGAGAGCCAACCACCTGCTAAGAAAAAGCAGAAAGCTACCAAGTCTGTAGAATCATTGGCCATGCCATCAATGGAGCTTTCGGATGATGAGGATCTGGGGAAAAAAGACTCGCAAGACATAGCGTCTTATTTTGCCGTGAACAACCCTACTGCCAAGAAGGCCAAGGCAGGAACGTTTGCCTCCTTTGGACTTTCCAAATGTATCTTGGGGAACATTGCGAGAAAGGGATACAAGCAGCCCACGCCTATCCAAAGAAAAACAATTCCCTTGATCATGGAAAACAGAGATGTGGTAGGTATGGCTAGGACTGGTTCGGGAAAAACTGCTGCATTTACTTTGCCGGTGATTGAAAAATTAAAAGCACACAATGCCAAGGTTGGTGCTCGAGCTGTTATTCTCTCACCTTCAAGAGAATTAGCATTGCAGACTTTCAAGCAGGTCAAAGAGTTCAGTAAAGGCACAGATTTACGTTCTGTGGTTCTCATTGGTGGTGATGCGATGGAAGAACAGTTCACATCCATGATGTCTAACCCTGATATAATAGTGGCAACTCCAGGTAGATTTTTGCATTTAAAAGTCGAGATGGACTTGGATTTAAGAACAGTTGAATATATCGTCTTTGACGAAGCCGACAGATTGTTTGAGATGGGTTTTGCCGAGCAGCTTAATGAGCTATTGGCTGCTCTTCCACTGAACCGCCAATCGCTTTTATTCTCTGCTACGCTCCCGCGCTCCCTTATTGACTTTGCCAAGGCCGGATTGACCAATCCGGTCTTGATAAGGCTCGATGCCGAAACTAAAATTTCGGACCTTTTACAAATGGCATTTTTCTCTGTCAAAAAAACAGAGAGGGAAGCAGCTTTGTTGTGCATTATTCAAAATGTTATTAAAATCCCATTACCGTCTCCAGAAGAGCTTTCCCGCATTAAAAAAGAAAGCAAAAGAGCAGACGATGTGACTGATGACGAAGATGACAACCAAGACGCGTCTAAAAAAAGAAAAAAGTTCAAAAAAGAGAGGCTTCCACCAGCAAACGTCTTACCGTCTCCCTATTCTACGATTGTTTTCGTGCCCACTAAGCATCATGTCGAATTTGTTACACAATTGTTGAGAGAAGCAGGCTTTCTTGTCTCCTATATCTACGGCTCTTTGGATCAGCGTGCTAGACGTGAGCAATTGTACAGATTCAGAATTGGTCTTACAAATTTGTTGGTAGTGACTGATGTAGCTGCACGTGGTATCGACATTCCCGTCTTGGCTAATGTGGTCAATTTTACATTACCTGCTTCTTCTAAAATATTCATCCATAGAGTTGGGAGAACAGCAAGAGCTGGAAATAAGGGTTGGGCTTACTCGATTGTAAGTGAGAGCGAGCTTCCATACTTGCTTGATATCGAGTTATTCTTGGGAAAGAAAATATTGCTCACCTCCATGCATGAAAAAAAATGTGAACTACTCAAAGCATCAAAGGGAGACAACTACTTGGAGCCAAAGATATCGTACACAGATAGAATGGTTCTCGGTGCCCTTCCAAGAGATCAATTGGAAACATTGGAAGAAATGTACAATACCTTGATCAAAAGCAAATATGACTTGAAAGTCATAAAAGACGTAGCAGTGAAAGGAGAAAAACTTTATTACCGCACCAGACAAGCCGCATCCCCAGAATCGGTGAAAAGATCTAAGGAACTCTTACAAACTGGTTCTTGGGACGAGCAACATCTACTTTTTGGGCCAAACTTGGAAAAAGAGAAAGATAACTTTCTTGCCCAACTCCAAAATAGGAAAACTAAGGAGACAGTTTTTGAGTTTACTAAGAAAGGAAAAGAGAAGGAAGAAGATTCTATGGTCACCTTGATGAAGAGAAGAAGACGTCAACTTGCGCCAATACAGAGAAAGGCCAAGGAGAGAAGAGAGCTCTTAGATCAAGAGAGATTAGCAGGTTTGAGTCACACTGTACAAGACGAAATTTTGAAAGGTGACGCAGGCGAAGTTGGATATAATGTTATGAGCATAGAAGCAGACGATGATGAGTTAGCAAATGCTTTTGAAGATGGCGATATTGCTTTGAATCAAAGGAAAAAGCAGAAGAAGAAATCATACAGAGATCCCGAGTTCTTTATCAGTCACCATGCCCCTGCTTCAGAAATCCAGGATCAACAATTTTCCATTCCTAACTCTTTTGCAAATGATGCTGCAAAGGCTACCTTCGACTTAGAAAATGATGACAAATTGCAAAAGAACTCACAAATCATGAAATGGGATAAAAAGAAAGGAAAGTATGTTAACAGTCAATCTGTGGAAGGAAAGAAGTACATTATCGGTGAGAGCGGACAGAGAATCCCCGCAACATTCAAATCCGGCAAGTTTGACCAATGGAAAAAGCAAAGAAAGATTGGATCTTTTGGCGCTGCTGTTTCGGAGGAGCAGAATAAGGAAACGGGAAACAAAAGATTTAAGCATAAGAAGGTTGCTGCTCCAAGAGCACCAGACAAGTATAGAGATGATTATCACAAGCAAAAAATTAAGGTTGAAAAGGCGGTGGAATCAGGAAGAAGAGTGAAGGGTTTCAATAAACCTGGTCAAAGACAGGAGTTGAAATCTAATGAGGACATCAGAAAGTCCAGAAATTTGAAAGAAAAAAAACAAGCCAAGAATGGACGCGGTAAAAGAAGATAAAGCTTATAAACACATGAGTTATTAACATAAACGAGGATAAATAGACATTAGTCAATAATTTATATTGAGACCGAAATCATTTTTACAATACATGCTGGTTTGAAGTAAACTAATATTCTTTTCTAACAATCACATACTTTTTAAAGATTATACGAAATAAACATCTTTATGACTATTGTGTTTTTATTTTTTTTGAAAAAAAATTCTTTGTTAAAATGCCTTCTTCCAGCTATGATGATCAAGCTTTTGTCACAGCTATACCACTTCATCTTCTACTTCCACGGCCATAGGGGTGATATCCACCTTTTTTGTAGCCACTTCTACCACTCTTATGGCCGTTTCCGCCGCTGGATCCATTCCCGCCTCTTCTAGGGCCTTTCGGGAGGTTAAGTCGGCGGTTGTTTCCATCGCTGTCGCTTTCATGGCGGTCTCTACGGCCACCTCCACGCGACCCATCAGAACGCGCAGCAGCGGGGCCTTCTGGAAGTCTGGAAATTACACTGGAGGTAGAGTTGCCTCCAGCTGGGCCTTTAGGAAGGTCTCCTGCAATCCCTTGTTGCTGAGGATTCAATGGCTGTTGGTTGGGATGTTCGCCTGATTGTTCATCGCCATTCTGTACAGCTGATACGCCAGCTTGTTGTTGTTGAAACATGTACCACTGCATTCTTTGCCAGTACTCTTGCATCATCTCAGGGGTAGCCCCTGCAAAGTTTGGCTGGTTCTGGCCGAACTGCATTTGATATTGACCATAAGGATTTCCGTATGGGTTGGTATACTGGTTTTGTTGTTGCTGCTGCTGCTGATTTTGATTCTGTTGATGTTGACCTCTGGGCTCAGCACGCTTAACCTCCATAGCTTTACCCTTTAATGTCAAATACTTGTTGAGACAAACCTTATCTACGGCCTCTGGTGAATCGTATGTGATAAATCCGAATCCCCTAGATCTGCCTGTGTCCTTATCAATCATGAGTTGGGCATCAATAATACGACCGAACTGAGAAAAAAAATCGTTGAAGTCTTTTTCATTAACTAAGGGATCAATACCTCCGACAAAAATCTTTCCAATTTTATCTTGCTCTTCTCTGGCAATGGCTCTTTTAGGATCAATTAGTTTACCATCTAAAATATGATCTTTTTTGATAACCTCGTCAACGGCACGCGGATCCTTGAACGTCAAGAATCCGAATCCACGAGACCTACCTGTATTTGAGTCCTTCATAATGGTGTAATCGAGAATTTCCCCGTATTTCGAGAAGTAGGCGACCATTCCGTCCTCTGTTGTGTCCCAATTGAGACCTCCAATAAACATTTTTCCACTGTCTCTACCTAAATTAGAAGGTGGTTGACTGTTGAAGGAATTTTGCCCGTATTGCTGTTGCTGTTGGCCATATTGTGGTTGCTGTTGGCCATATTGTGGTTGCTGTTGGCCATATTGTGGTTGCTGTCGGCCATATTGTGGTTGAGGTTGGCCATACTGTTGCTGGCCATTTTGGTTTTGAACATACTGATTTTGTGGCTGCTGACTGTAATTCAGAAACTGTTGTGTTTGAGCATTCTCAGGACCCGGAGGAGGAGGTGGAGGAGGAATTCCGTACTGTTGATTCTGGAACTGGGCTTGTTGCTCTGAAGAAGCAGTTGGAAAGCTTTGTGCATTTTCGGTGACACCAAAATTCGTTTGGTTCGTTTGTTCGGCCGTAGGACCAGAGTTCTCTGTTCCACTTGGAGGAGCAATCGTAGCAGTCGATGTGTTACTTGTTGTCCCTGCATCCACCTTATCCGAGTGACCTTTGAAAGAATCTAAAGCAGGAGCTTCTGCTTCTTTTCCTTTCGTTGAGGGATTCGTTTCGGTCTTAGTATCATCCTCATAAAGGTCTTCAAAAAGTGCCTCATCATCGTCGAAAGATGACATTTTTCTGTTCTGTGTTTGTAATTATCTAGGCTCCTTGGTGAGTCAATGAGAGTGAGACTTCCCAGGAAAGTATTATAATGAAATTCAAGAATGAGGAGTATTGCTTACACAAACAAGCTTTGGTGATCTACTTCCTAGTTGATTGAACACTTGGCTGTCTTTGCCCGTCACATCTAGATCGGCTTCGCATTTATGGAAGAAAAAAAGTCGTGCACGTGATTATTTGATTTGAACAACTTAAAAAATGGACGAGTCCGGATTTGAACCGGAGACCTTTCCCATGCTAAGGGAACGCGCTACCAACTGCGCCACACGCCCGTAATGGTCCCTAGCAGGATCGAACTGCTGATCTTGGCGTTATTAGCACCACGCCTTAACCAACTGGGCCAAGGGACCTTTTCTTGTTTTCTGTTTGGAATACATCATTTATAATCTTAAATAGGCTTATTTAATAACTATTAAAAGCATTAGAGGGTAATTATATATTATTATTAAATATGTATATGTAAAACATAGCAAACTATTTCATGGGCTTTCATCAAATAATTTGAAGCTTGCAAATATGTTTTGAATGTGGTCATCTCACTATGTATGTATGTATATGAAGACCTTGCAAGTTATAGAGAAGATATATTGCAACATGACACTACTTATTCGTATTGCCTTTTTAAATTTTGGCTAAATTTTCTCCGCCTAAGATAAAAAGTACAAGATAAAATGGATGTGCACAAGTTTAGCCTAATTTTTTTCTGTGAACATGCAAGCGGGTCACGGGTTGTCACTACATAAGTTGGTTCGAAACCAATATACCTTAGCAATTGTGTATTTTTATAATAAATATTCGGTAAAAGAAAAAAAGGTATGGGGAATAAAAAGAACACAGTCAAAAATGTGTTTTTTCAAATCGATAGCTTTTCGTTGGATGGTAAAACAGAATTACCAACTCTGACTAGCCGTATGAATTATACTTCCTTTTTAGACTCGCGCTTTACTCAAGATATTGTTTTTTGATCTCGCGAAAGTCTTTGTTTTTTTGGCCCATGTCATGCGACACGGGCAAGTTAAATCAGTTCTTTTTTTTGAAGATTTTTTGTATTGTTTCATAAAGTAGTGATCTTATTTTAAACATGTATTGACCCTGGTTTTTATTTCTTTTCACTTCAATAAAACTTAAAATCTAAAATGAATACATACTTTTAAAAAAAATCACTCAACTTGTTTGAATCTCAAATAATTTAGCTACCATATTTTACAAATATTTCGAAAAACAAAGCGTTAAAAATTCAAACTCCAAATAAATGCTTGAAAGTCGGGTGAAAACATGTCTCAGAGAATATAAGATAATGGAAATGGCTTTTTTCAACGCATTAATAAAAAAAATACATCAGCGTTTCAATGTTCATAGATTTATATCTTGATACCTCGACAGCGCTGCATATTTCAATTCTCATCTTTAGTTTTCAGTGCGCTCTTGGTCATAACTCATCGAGGCAAGTTCAGCTTTTCTTGAGATGAAAGAATATATCATATGTTTTGCAAACTCATTCCCCAACTTCAGAATTCCGGAACTAGAGTCTCTATCGGATATGTTCGGAGTGGAAGTTGACCTCAGTGGTCACAATGAGAAAAGTCCGTTTATGATTGTGCAGCTAGAGAGCGATGAGGCTGCCCGGAATCTCATAAAACGGTCTATTTTAGCCAAGGGTATTTATGAACTTTGGGGCCATGGTGAAAATTTGATCGAATTACATGAGAGTGTTCAAAAAATGTCGACAGATTTGTTCGAAATCTATAAAAAGAATACCTTCAAATTCGACTTCGTGAGCTTTATGGGTGCCAAAAGCAACGAGGAAAAGATAAACACAATTGAAACCTTTAGATACTTGGGTTTCGAAGGTAAGATTAGACTAAAGAATCCAGAAGTTGTTTTTGCTGTGCTAGAAGAGTATTCTGTCTGCGGTATGGAAAAGGCTGATAAACCAAAATACCTTTGGTTTGGAAGAGAAGTTCAATTGAGTGCGCGAGCCTCTGGTGCCGTTGAAAAGTATGATCTCAAAAAGAGAAAGTATATTGGAACAACGTCCTTCGAAGCTGAATTATCTCTCATTAGTTGCAATATTGGTCAAGTCACACCAGGAAAAATTGTCTATGACCCATTCACGGGCACAGGATCTTTTCTTGTTGCGGGTGCATATTTTGGTGCGTATCCATTGGGCACTGATATCGATCCACGCTCAATCAGAGGAAAGGGAAAACAATGCAATTTGAAGAGCAATTTCAAACAATACAACACATCATCTCAATTCATTGACACATTTGTGATGGATTTTACAAATAATGCTTTCAGATCAGATCTCATGATAGATTCTATTGTTTGTGATCCACCTTATGGGGTAAGAGAGGGGCTTAAAGTGTGTGGAGCCAAGAACCCCGAAAAAGCAGCAGGAAGAGAAAAAAATGTAGTTAATGGTGAATTGGGTCACTTCAGAAGAGACTTCATTGCTCCCAAAAAACCATATGAGCTCGCTAACTTGCTCGAGGATCTACTCAACTTTGCTGCAGAAAGACTTCCAGTAGGGGGCAGATTAGCTTTTTGGATGCCTACTGCAAATGACGAATTTGTTGAACATCACATACCTCAACATGAGAAGTTGGAAAACTTGTATGCTTTGGAGCAAGAATTTAACAAATGGTCGCGTAGATTGTTGGTTTACGTGAAGAGAGATGATACTTATCAAGGTTTAACTAGGAATGGCATGCTAGAAAAAGGAGTCACGAGTTTCAGAAAAAGATACTTCAAAAGCTTCAATGAGAAAAGTAAGAAAGACAACTAATGTACGAGGTTTTGTAAAAAAAGGTGAAATATGCGCCTACCAGTCTATAATTTGCGGGTTTTACCCCCGCACTTAAATGTAAATAATGACTTTTGCACGAGACATTTAATTATGCAGGAACATTATGAGTATCAATTAGAAATTGGAATTCCCATATAGAATGTGGAACACCAAGAAACTGTGACCAGATTAAAGGATAATGGAGGTATAATGCAAATAAACCAGTAATGAACATTGTCTTGGATTAACTAATGAAATACTCCATGTTTTGAACATTTTTACACAAAAAGACGACTATAAAGTAACGTATATTAACTATTTAAGTTGTAGCCAGAAAATGCAGTTAGGAGTAAAGGAATTGGGGTCTTTTTTCGGACGAGAACAAGGGTATACAAAAAAATTATAAATCCTCAAGCGATGAAAAGTTCAAGTGATATAAATAGATGGTTTACCACGGTTTAATCGGTGATGTTTGTGCATCAAACCGAAATGACACATCCCGCTATGGTTTCCAACAGTCACATCTCAACAGCTTCAGATATTGAACTGAAATTTTGTTTCAAATCAAATTCACAAAATACTGATACCAAGTGTGCTGATTGGAAGTCTTTTAAGTTTACTCTTATCAGAGAATCCACGGTGTATAGAGCAATGTCGAAAAGATGATTTGCTAACTGGGACAAGTATACCGAATCAAACGTTGTAATTGTGTGTACAGGAAGTGCTGTATTATCTGCTGCATATGTCTCTGCTAAAAAAAAAAGAGGGACCTCAAGATTGCCATCATCGAGGCTTTGGTCTCAGCTGGTGGAGGCTGTTGGTTAGGAGGGCAATTGTTCTCAGCTATGGTTTTGAGGAAACCGGCTCACTTTTTCTTGGATGTGATTGAAGGGTCCTACGGGGATGAAGGAGACTATGTTGTGGTGAAACATGCTGCCTTGTTTATGTCTACGTTGATATCTAAAGTCTTTAGCTCCCCAAATGTGAAGTTGTTCAATGCTACTGCAGTAGAAAACTTGATTACTAGTCGTGACCAGTCAAATGGAGAGCTGCGCATTTACTGAGTCGTTAAAAACTGGACATTAGTGGCATTAAATCATGATACACAATCGTGCATGGACCCAAACACAATCAACGCTAATGTGATTATTTAAACTACAGGACACAATTGCTCTTTTGTTACATTTTCTGCTAAAAGATTACAAAGTTTGAAGTCAATCACTCTGGAAGAAGCGTTTACTTTGGGTGGAATGAGGGGTCTTGATATGAACAAGGTGGAGGACACTATTGTAAAGGGTAAAAGAGAAGTTGCACCAGGTTTACTTATTGCTGGTATGGAACTTGCTGAGATTGACTGAAACAACAGAATAGGTCCAACTTTCAATGCAATGGCGCTTTCGGGAGTTAATACTGCTGAGGCTGTATTGAACGTATTTGATTTGAGAAAGAAACAGAATGAGACATGTTATGAAGGTTCCCTCAACAAGTGAAAAAATGCTTTGAGTAGTTTGAAATCCAGTATGTGAATAGCTGCACATTATATGTTTTCATATCTTAATTTTGTGCTAAGAAAACTAGATATTCGATATTCAATATAAGAATCTTATAAATTATATCACCTGTATAGAATTTATGATGGAGTTGTGCATACTTTTGCATGAATGGGTTCACGCCTGCTTCGCGGAACTCTGTTGTCTTTTTCGGTGATCGCCTGGGTGAAACTTTCGGTCATGGTCGCGCGCCCGCATCCCAAAATTAATCCCTTTCTTGCTTCAGTTTTGAATCCAAAAGCATGATGACAACAGATAATATAACTGCCGAGGACTCAGATAACTTTAAATTCTTTGGTCTAGGAGGATGCAATGAAGTGGGTCGCTCTTGCCACATCATCGAGTATAAGAATAAGGTGATCATGTTGGACTCGGGTGTTCATCCGGGGCTCAGCGGGATGAACTCTTTACCATTCTTCGACGAGTACGACTTATCAAAAGTTGATATCTTGTTGATTAGTCATTTTCACTTGGATCATGCTGCATCTCTACCTTATGTCATGCAGCAAACCAATTTCAAGGGACGTGTTTTTATGACCCATGCGACGAAGGCTATCTACAGATGGTTGTTGTCAGATTTTGTGCGTGTCACTTCTATGGCAGGTGGCGGTGATGAAGCTCGTCAAATGGACAGCTCTCAACATAACGGTGGAGGCTCGGCTAACCTATACACAAACGAAGACTTGATGAGCTCTTTTGAAAAGATTGAGACCATTGATTATCATTCAACTATTGAAGTTGAGGGAATTAGGTTTACTGCATACCATGCTGGTCATGTTTTGGGTGCATGTATGTACTTTCTTGAGATAGGAGGTGTGAAGATCTTGTTCACCGGAGATTTTTCAAGAGAAGAGGATCGTCACTTAAAAGTCGCAGAAGTTCCTCCCCAAAGACCAGATATTCTTATTACAGAGTCAACGTTCGGAACAGCAACACACGAGCCAAGACTAGAGAAAGAGAGTCGAATGATGAAAAATATTCATTCCACAATTTTGAAGGGCGGTCGTGTTTTGATGCCTGTCTTCGCATTGGGAAGAGCTCAAGAACTTTTATTGATCCTTGAAGAATACTGGTCAAAAAACGAAGACATTCAATCTGTAAATATATATTATGCATCTGATCTTGCTAGAAAATGTATGGCTGTTTATCAAACATACACCAGCATCATGAACGAAAAAATCAGACTCAGCACCTCTACATCGGCAAAGTCAAATCCTTTTCAGTTCAAATTTATCAAATCTATCAGAAGCATTGATAAGGTCTATGACATGGGTCCCTGTGTTGTCGTTGCATCACCGGGCATGTTACAAAGTGGGGTATCTCGTCAACTTCTTGAAAGATGGGCCCCTGATCCCAAAAATGCAGTAATTATGACAGGATACGCGGTTGAAGGAACTATGGCAAAGGAGATTCTCACAGAACCACATGCGATTCCTTCCATATCAAACCCAGACGTTTCAATTCCCCGCAGACTATCCGTGGATGAAATATCATTCGCTGCTCATGTTGATTTTCAACAAAATGCCGGTTTCATTGAGGAAGTGGCTCCGAAAAAGATCATTTTGGTTCATGGAGACAGTAATCCAATGGGAAGATTAAAATCTGCCTTATTGAGCAGATATTCTTCCCGTAAAGGAACAGAGGAAGAAGTAAGGGTTTTTAATCCTCGCAATTGCGAGGATCTCCAAATCGGTATCACCAGTGCTAAAATTGCGAAGGTTGTTGGATCACTTGCAGAAACTGAATATAAGCTTATCAAAGACTTTATGAACAAAGAACTTGATAAAAGCAAGATCAAAGAAATAAAAGATGATGAGAATATCAAGAATGAGGAAGAAGATGTCAAAATTGAAAAGGAAAAATCTAGTGGCGAGGTCGTTTCTAAAGATGAAGTACTCAAAAAGCCAACAAATTTTAAAAAATTGGATCAGCAAGTCGAAGACAAACTCATAAAATCCGGAATAGTCGTATCAGGGGTTTTGATTTCCAAAGACTTTGATTTAAATTTGTTACAATTGGACGATCTCCATGAATTTACACAACTAACAACGTCTGTTGTAAAGTCCAATATAAAATTGAAAATAGAAGCCAATGTGTCATTAGTTTCGTGGCATCTTGAGCAAATGTTCGGTTTTATAAACGTCATTGATGATTCAGAAGAGGCTTGGGAGTGCTTGATTATGGACATGATATATATCACAGCCAAAAAGTCAGTGGAGTCAAATGGGCTTGAAGTAACAGTTGAATGGATCAACAACAATGCAATGGCAGATTCATTGGCAGATAGCGTGGTGGCAATTCTTTATAACGTGGACTCATCGCCCGCTTCTGTGAAGTTAACTTCTAAGCCACATTCACATGGGCACGTGAAAGAAGAGCCCTGCGAAGAAATGGTAAAGGAAGAAGAAACTAAGAAGGCTCATGGTATCAATGATATTGAGACTAGAATTCACAGACTTTCAACATTATTGAAAGCCCAGTTTGGAGATTCAATTTCTCAAATTGATCTTGAAGGTGCAAAGATAAAGATAGGAAAGGCAGAGGCACATGTTGACTTTAAAACGTTGGAGGTTATATGTCCCTCTCGTGTGTTGAAAGATCGAATTGAAAGCATAATAAAAAGAGGGTGTAAGCTAGCGGCACCACTTGCTTACCAACCCAAAGTTGTTTGAGAAAGTTTGATCTCGTGAGCTCGGAGCATTTATCACTGCTGAACGTATTACTAGATGTCAAAGTAAGGTCGTGGAATCATCTCCCCAAAGAATATATTTGTTTATATTTTCGCAACATAATTATATAAGAAATAATCGGTCTACATTAAAAAAATTGTAATATGGGATACTCTGTTAAAAAGAAAAGTTTATAAAGAATGACAAGTTTGTAATGGGGCAGAAAAAAATCAAAGTTCTAGGTTCAACCTGTAAATACGAGTTCCACTATATTATTTGAAGAAACAAAATCGCTTCATGCAGTTCCAGCATAATCCTTTCGCGAGATGTCTATTCGTTTGCTTGCAGCGATCTCACTGCACGAAACTTCTCGTGAACAATATTTGTTTTGCTTGTAATATATCGCCCTGAATCGATATGGCGTATGTGAATCACACAATATAAGTTTGAAGCTTAGAAATAATTACTAACAAATTAGCGAACTAATAGATCGAGTGCGTTCAGAACTCACTGAGGTTGAACTTCAGCAACTCGAAGAGTTTGAGTTCAAACATGGGCCGATGTCGCTTATTCAAACCGCCATGAACGAAGGGAGTCCCGTTATGATCTACTGTCGAAACAATCACAAACTTCTTGCGAAAGTAAAAGCCTTTGATAGACACTGTAATTTGATTCTCGAAGATGTCAAGGAACTATGGACAGAAACTTTGAGAAATAACAAAGGTAAAGTTATAAAGACAGCATCGAAAGAAAGGTTCATCGCTAAACTATTTTTGAGAGGCGATTCTGTTATAATTGTTTTAAAAGTGTAAGGACGAAGTCTAAGAGCGGACAAAGGTCCTCAAGTTATGTACTCCCCCAAGTGAATTATACGACCAAGGAACATGATGAAATTTCCACAAAATAATCTTTAATTAGACAGGGCGCAACTTACATAAGTTGAACATAGTTGAAAAATGGATAGGCTGTTCAATACTGAATATTATATTCTTCGATTCAAGAAGGTCTGACATGCTAGCACCTTATCAAATATTCAGCACTAATCTTTAATATTTTCCCTGGATAATATAATATCAAATCCAAAGAATGTTGAGTCCTGATTTACAGTTCATGAATCGTAGACAGCTTTTATTATTATCATATACTCCAGAGAATGGTTGTAGTTCTCCATGTTAACGCGCACCACGCACGAGGCTATAAACAGGCGTAAACACTGTGTATTTCACGAATGAAGCTTAAGCTCGAGACTGAAAGCTCGGAAACCTTGAAGAAATGTTTCTCTTTGATTAACACATTAAGGAAGGGTGTTATTTTGCGGTTCACTCGGGAGCAACTTTGGGCTATACTGATCAACCATTCTTCGTTGAATCAAGAACCACAAATATGGTGTAAGTTTCCCATGAGCAGCATCTTTCTGAAGATAGAAATCCAAAGCCTCAGAGATAATATTATACTGCTTGAGATAAATATAGAGCTTTTTCTTCAGGCTTTGCGGAATTTTGATAAGGCCAGTAGCAACGAATTGAAGATACGGCTTCAGAAGAAAGAGGGCGAGAAAAGCTCGGGAGGTGCCTACCTTGCCATTCAATATTCTGACTTGTCAGAGAGTGCAAACATCATTAATCACGTGTTTAGAATACCAGTGAAGATACTCAAAGAAGCGGCCGATCGTTTGAGAGAACCAGTGCTTCCCAAGATAGATCTTATGATAAAACTTCCGAATGAGTTTTCGGCCACTTACCGCCGCCTCGAAAAGTTCAAAAATTCAACCTCACATGAAAGAATGACAATTAGTGTGTGTCATGCAGATGGAGGATCATTGAAATTCATCCTTCAAGAGGCAGATAGCTGTGGTACCACTATCAGATGGAATGACAGACTTGACATCCAAGCCCCACCTTCACATTTTGACTACGACAGTTTAAGGTCAGCAGCTCTTCAAGACAGCCCTAGCCAAGACAACAACGGTACATCAGCAAGGAATGTGAATGTGACCGTAAGTTTAAAAGAATGGTGTCTGGCCGCCAAAATTGTGGGTACTTGCCAGACAGTGATATTATTTATATGTGACAATCATGCTTGTGCAATTCATTGTCTACTCGATGATACAGATGATGCTGAAATTATATACTACGTAAGTGGGATTCGCCAAGTTGACCTTTATTCCGAGTGAGTCATTAACCACTTTTTGTATAAAGAAAGCACTAAAAAGGCATTCAAAGACCATAATTCGACAAATGCACCAGTGAATTATGTCTTTAATTCTTTTCCCTACAATAGAGGTAAATTTACGCTTTTTTTTGGAAATCCGTTCTTGTTTAGGGGTATTACGAATTACTCTGCGTCCCAAATTATTGACCCGTGACTCGTAATGTTAATTAGAGGTAATTTTGCGCGCTCGTTACTTCAATCCATCTACACCCATTTCTTTAACTTTGAAAATGAACACTTTAGACCGTGAAGAGCCCAACTACTTTGGAGCAGGCCCAGCTTTGTTACCTTCGGATGTATTGAAGCAAGCCGCGTTGGACTTGTTAACTTTTGATGGAGACAATTTGGGAGTGGGCGAGATTTCCCACCGCTCCAAGACTGCAATCCAAATCATTGACGACACGAAGGCAAATTTTACCAAGTTATTGAACATCCCAGACACGCACGAGGTATTTTTCATGCAAGGTGGTGGAACTTTAGGCTTTGCCTCTGTGGCGTACAACTTGTTTGCTAATTACGCGAAGAGAACAGGCAAGAAAGGTAAGGCTGCATATGCTGTAACAGGTGGTTGGTCCAAGAAGGCTGTGGAGGAGGCCAAAAGATTAGGGTTCGACGCTGATATTGTTATTGACACAAAGGCGTCGAAATTCAACCACATCCCGCCTTACAGTGAATGGGCACACATTGACGAACAGAATACTGCTTATTTGTATGTGTGTGACAATGAAACCGTCCATGGCAACGAATTTAGTGGTGTCCCAGGTCCAGAGTACTTGCCGGAAAATGTGGAGTTAGTTGCTGATATGTCCTCAAACATTTTGTCCAAAAAAATTGATGTTTCGAAATACGGACTCATCATGGCGGGCGCCCAAAAAAA
This sequence comes from Metschnikowia krissii, assembly GCA_030561945.1. Classification (NCBI taxonomy): domain Eukaryota; kingdom Fungi; phylum Ascomycota; class Pichiomycetes; order Serinales; family Metschnikowiaceae; genus Metschnikowia; species Metschnikowia krissii. The sequence continues at coordinate 69,632 of JAKTYP010000060.1, read as the reverse complement.
TGTTGGATTGGCAGGATTGACTGTTTACATTATCAAGAAATCGTTGCTTGAACAGAGCTCGGATAACGAGTTGAAAGAAATGGGCATTCCATTATCCCCAATTGCCTTCCACTTTCCCACTGTTGTAGCTAATAATTCGGCCTACAACACTATCCCGATTTTCACGTGTCACATTTTGAAATTGGTTACTGAAAAATTGTTGAAAGCGGGCGGTATCGAAGCCATGGAATTAATCAATGAGAAAAAAGCAAACTCATTGTATACTGCTTTGGAAAAATTCCCTCAATTGTACAACTTGCCTGTTGAGAAAGACTCTCGCTCCAAGATGAATGTTGTATTCACTCTCCCAAATGACGATTTGGAGTCAAAATTTTTGAAGGGTGCAGCAGAGGAGAAATTGACAGGTTTGAAGGGACACAGATCCGTCGGGGGGATCAGAGCTTCTCTCTACAATGCAGTGACTGATGAGAGTACTAAAAAGCTAGTCAAGTACGTCGAAAAGTTTGCTGAGGCTAATATTTAAATTTGAAGTTGCGCCGACGATGCAAGGATGTTGATGAGTTGTAACTCTTGCGTGTACACAGTATTTTTCGATTTCTCTAAGGAAACCCAAAGGACCATTGAGTTGTACGGTACTTTTATATAATATGATGATAAAAATCATCAGAATACATTTAATTTCATTTAATTCTTGATGTCAAGGTGCTGATATTTGTCAATGGTCAGTTGGTTCCGTACCATTTTTCTGGGTGCAAATACAGTGCGAACAAATTTTGCTTGCATGAAGTAGCTTAACAAAGCCGTTATTCACCATGTATTTTTCACCACATGTCGCCCGACATGTTCTTAAAAAGTTCCCAAGAAGTCGAAGATTCACAACAAGCCAGCTGTTTCTAGCAGCGGCAAACAAAACCGTTGCTCAACAAGACTTAAGAGCGAGTCTAGATAAAGAATCTCATGTCAAAGCCATCGAAGAGAGAATAGAAAAGATACCAATGAAGAATTACAGAAACTTCAGCATTGTAGCACATGTGGACCATGGCAAGTCTACATTGTCGGATAGACTTCTAGAACTAACTGGTGTGATCAAACCCGGTGATGCTAACAAACAAGTGCTAGATAAATTGGATGTTGAGCGAGAACGGGGTATTACTGTCAAGGCCCAGACATGCACCATGTTTTACAATGATCCCAAAACTGGGGAAGACTATCTTTTGCATCTTGTAGATACCCCCGGTCACGTTGATTTTCGTGCTGAAGTCTCGAGATCATATGCGTCTTGTGGAGGCGCTCTTCTATTGGTGGATGCAGCTCAAGGTGTGCAAGCTCAAACTGTGGCAAACTTTTACTTAGCTTATAGTTTGGGTCTCAAATTAATACCCATAATTAACAAAATTGACTTGGATGCGGCTGACATACCTCGGGCAATGGAGCAAGTCGAGACAACTTTCGAGTTGGACTCTAATGATTGCATCCCGGTGAGTGCAAAAACAGGTCTTAATGTGGAAAACATCATTCCGAAAATCATTAAGGATATACCTGCTCCAACAGGAGATATTAATAAGCCATTGAAAGCCTTACTAGTCGACTCTTGGCATGACCCGTATGTGGGTGTGGTGATGCTTGTCTTTGTGGTTGACGGAAAAATAAAGAAAGGAATGAAATTGATTTCTGCTCATAGTGAAAAGAAGTATGACGTGAAAGAGGTGGGTGTTATGTACCCTGACAAAACACCAATGAACTACATCAGAGCTGGTCAAGTGGGTTATATTATTCCAGGAATGCGAAACCCTAAAGAAGCCATGATTGGTGATACATTTTTTCAGCACGGACATAGTGCTGGCCTTGATCCCCTTCCAGGGTTCGAAGAGCCCAAACCTATGGTTTTTGTGGGGGCGTTTCCTGCTGATGGAGGCGAGTTCAAAGTTATGAATGATCACATGGAGCACTTAGTGTTGAATGATAGATCAGTTACGTTGGAGAAGGAAACTTCGTCAGCTTTGGGATTAGGCTGGAGATTGGGGTTTTTGGGCTCTCTCCATGCTTCTGTCTTCAAAGAACGTTTAGAGAAGGAGTATGGTGCAAAAATAATTTTGACTGCTCCAACAGTCCCATACAAGATTGTGTACAAAAATGGCAGGGAAAAAATCGTGACGAATCCGGATGAATTTCCGGGCTCTGATTATCGCTCACATGATATTGAAATGTTCATGGAGCCCTTCGTGGATGCTATCATGACTATTCCCAATGAATATATCGGGACAGTAATGTCACTTTGTGAAGCCAACAGAGGCTTACAAAAAGAGATGGAATATCTTACTACTGGACAAGTTCTTCTTAAATACGAAATACCCATGGCACAGCTCGTGGAAGACTTTTTTGGAAAACTCAAAGGTGCCACAAAAGGTTACGCTTCCTTGGATTATGAGGATGCGGGCTACAAAAAATCGGATGTTGTGAAGATGGAGCTTTGTGTCAGTGGTGAGTCTCAGGATGCCTTATCACAAGTCATGCACAGATCTCAAGTTCAAACAAGAGGCAGAGAGTATGTCTCACGGTTTAGAGAATATTTAAAGTCCCAGCTCTTTGAAGTTGCCATTCAGGCTAAGGTAAATAACAAGGTGGTTGCCAGAGAAACCATCAAGGCAAGGAGGAAAGATGTCACACAGAGATTGCATGCTGCAGATATATCGAGAAGAAAGAAATTACTAGAGAGACAGAAGGAGGGCAAGAAGCAAATGAAGGCTACTGGACGCGTGGTAATCAATAATGAAGCCTATCAAGCATTCTTGCGCCGGACTGACTAGGGGAACGAACCAAAAAGGATCGCTTCATACTTCTTGTAGTTATATAAAATCTAGTATTTACAAAATGTAATTAGAATCACCTTTTATCCCATTTTGTCAAATGTCCTTCCTATGAACGCGATGACTGAAATACAAATGGCGATGATCATTTCAAGAATTTTTGATAAACAACATTCTCGGTTTCATCAATATATTTATAGCCCAATTTGTTCAAAAAGCTGTAGAATTCAGATTCATTTGATCCCTCAGGGATGACAAAACCACACAAGACCTTGCCCACATCGTTGCCATGATTTCTATAGTTGAATAGGGTGATGTCCCAATTATCTTTCAATTCTTGCAAGAATCTTGTTAATGCCCCTGGTCTCTCAGGAAACTCGAAAGTAAACAACTTCTCCTTTTGGGTGACGTGAGAGGAAGTACATTTTCCTCCGACCAAATAACGACCATGTGTTTTGGCGAGTTCGTTGTTTGAGATGTCAACAACTTCATAATTATGTTCACTATTTGTCATGGTCTCAATGATTGAAGTTACTTCCTTTTCCTTATTGAGAACATTGAAAGAAACGTAGATATTGGCGGGATCACTACCAGAGTACCTGTAAGAGAACTCGGTGATCAGTCTTGGGTGAATGATTTGTTGAAGCTTTGAGAATTCGCCAGGCTTTTCAGGAATAGAAACTACAAATGAAACTTCTTTGCCCTCACCTAAGACAGCCCTTTCACTGACAAATCTCAACCTGTCAAAGTTCATGTTAGCTCCCGATAAGATGGGGATATAAGTTTTATTGCGGTGGTCCATATCTTTCTTGGTCTGTTGGATGTATTTCTTCATTCCAGCAACACCAAGTGCCCCAGAAGGTTCGACAATCAGTCTTGTATCCTCGAAAATATCCTTAATCGCAGCGCATGTCTCGTCAGTGGTGACCCTCACTACCTCGTCAACGTATTGAAGGCAGAGTCTCCATGTCTCATCGCCGACGACTTTAACCGCAGTGCCGTCAGCAAAAACACCCACCAGAGCAAGCCTTACCCTTTTCTTATCTTTTAAAGACTGATATAAGGCATCTGCATCATAAGTTTCTACGCCAATGATTTTCACATGAGGAGCTACCTGCTTTAAATAGGCTGCAACACCAGCAATCAAGCCACCTCCTCCTACTGGAATGAAGACGGCGTCCAAGTCGTCAAGAACCAACTGCCTTGTCAATTCTAAAGCGACAGTCCCCTGACCAGCAATGACGTAAGGATGATCAAAAGGCGGGATGTCAGTCAAGTTTTCCAAACTACTCAAACGGGCACATTCTTGTTTTGCGGAGTCGAAGTCCTCGCCATACAAGACAACCTGGGAACCTAACCTGCTGACGTTTGAATACTTGATAGAAGGCGTGGCTGTGGGCATGACGATGGTTGAGGGAATTTTGAGCTTTGCTGCCGAAAAAGCCACACCTTGAGCGTGGTTTCCTGCGGAACAGGCAATGACTCCATTGAGAGGTGTCTGGGAATGGATTTTCGAAATCATATTGTACGCTCCACGCAACTTGAAGGAAAACACAGGCAATAAATCTTCTCTTTTCAAATGAACATTGGCGTTACATTTGTGGGAAAGATTGATAGCATGTGTTAAAGGCGAACCTGCATTATCAACGACGTCGTAGACTCTGGAAGTGAGGATCAACTTGAGGTAATTGGGCTCACCGGTGGCAGAGAAGTCGGCCTCCGAAAGCTCCGGGTATTTTTCTGCGAGTGTGGATTTGTTTCTTGCGCAGAATGACACTCTGGCCATGGAAGCCCGACATGCCAATAGTGGCAAATTCTGGACTCTTGCGAGCATCTGGATACGCAAGTTGAAGTTTGGGCGAGATGGTTTGAGGATTTTCATCCATTGAAGATATCACGATACAGGCGACTCTGTCAAATAAGCGCGCATTCGCGAAATTTGATTTCCGTATATTATATCTGTAAAAAATATAGTCAGACGAAGACAAGAACTAGTTCTAAGTATTTTTGAAAACATTAAAAGTTACTTTAATACTCCAATCTGGCGCGATTCCAAAGAAAAGAATATATACCCGGGCATTTTACGGTTGAGAGAAACGTCGCCTCCAATGACTGTAGCCTAGTCTTAGCTTATGTTAAGTTACTTATTTCTAGCAAGAAGTCCAGGTAGTCAATGGTGGCAACACCAGTAAGCTGCTTGTCGTATTGCTTGAAGATGTCAGTAAGTTTGCGTAGATAGACGAGTAACTCAATGAATGCGTCGAATTTGAGCTTGCCTACGGCCATGGAGCCGTCATCATGTGCCTCCTTATTTGCAAATTTCTGGAACAAATGTAGAACCAAGTCAACATTAAGCTTGTACCCAATCTGCTCAATTATACGCAGAAACTCACCGAACGAGATGTCACCAGACTTATTGACATCGGCCATCACAAATAGCTTTTTGTATGCGGTCAAGTACTTCCAAAGGGAAACGAACTGGTCAAAGTTTAAACCGGAAGAAGGCCCATTTGCTGGGCTGGAGAAAAGTTTGATCATGAGACGCACTGTCGAGTGCTGGAATCCGGTATTGTCGAAGTTGACCAATGCGGCGGAGAGCTCACGCGCGGATATCTTACCGGAGTGGTTGGTGTCGACGCGATCAAATGTCGAGCGGAGCTCGGCCTCAAGCCTGTGCTTATTCGAGTGTTTGTGTGACTCTTCAAGATTTTCACGGGACCGGCTGGTGGGAAACTTTTTAGAAGACGCGTGCGTGCGACCAGACATCTGCGAGGTTGTAGGTGAGTGCACCGGTGGCGGTGACAGTGTGGGTACTGATGGTTGAGCGTACTGCTGGTGGTGTTGATGATGGTGATGGTGCAGCAGTTGTTGCAGTTGTTGCAGCAGCTGCAGTTGCAGCAATTGAAGTTGTGGTGGATGCGCCAACGCTTGCTGTTGCGCTTGCTGCTGATAATGGTTACCCTGATGATAGTTAGAGGGCTGCTGGGCACCGCCATAGTGATTCAGGGCAGAAGATGATACCCGTGGAGGGGCCACTGCCGGGGGTGGAAGTGCACTATTCAGATAGTACTGCTGGTTTGGTGTTGGAGAGGGCCTATGCAGCAGAGGTGTCTGATTTTGTGTGTAGCCGTTGCCTTGGTAGACATTTGGGTGCAGGTACTGGCTGGCAGCAGCAGGAACAGGAACAGGCGGCGGCGGGGCGGCGGAGGACGGTGGCGGCTGATAGTGCAGTGTTTGCTGCTGCAATTGTGGTAATGGGGGTTGGTATGTTCGCGATTGCTGGTACGCGTAGTCCTGGGCTTGTGGTGGGGCAGCATTGGCGGTGTGGTTAGCGAAACTGCCCAGCTGGTGTGACGAGCCTGGGGGAGCAGCATTGGAGGGCGCGTACTGTTTTGATTTTGTGGTTCTGCGCAGCGCCGGCTGGACCAGCGGTATACTGTATGTGGCCTGTTGAGGCGTCGGGTAGATGGGCAAGTCGTCGGAGTTCATGTCGGGATGAAGCACCGAGTCAGAGCGGGGAGGGGGTTTGCTATGATGATAGGGCGCGAACAGGTGAGGTAGTAGTCGTGTAGAAACCATGACTGGCGCGTCGATGGCTGGGGCAAGACCTATGCCGCGGTTTGGCGCGGCAGTCCGTGGGGCCAGATTCCGACCGGGATTCGGAGCGCTATGTTTACTCAAGGCTGCTTCCGCATGCGACAGGCCGCCTTCTTCTAGCTATCATTTCTCTACTGGAAACGGAAGCACCAGGAACAATGGGGGTTTTTATCATTTTTTTTCTTAACTGTTTTATCCCTTTTCTTTTTGCGTTGAGGCGAGGGGGGACACATTCGTCGTCCCGCGTGAATCTGTGTTCTATTGCAAATCGCGGGTGATGACCACTGGATTGAAACTTTCTGGTGGTTTATGTCACGACACGTCAATCCAAGGGCGTATGGGGTCTGCTTAATACTGGGTCGAATTTATTGGTGTGAATTTTTCTTTACTTACTTCTTTTTTCGTGTTCTTTTTCAATGGCACAGGGCGCTCACACTAGGAAGGTCGCATTTGATTTGGCGGCAATTTCACAGTAAACCTGCGGTTTATCAAATAATATTTTCTGAATCCGGAAAACCCAACAAGAATAGGGGCGCATTTCAATCTAGTGAATCCGAGCAACGTAAGAGAAAAGGTCTGCACCGAATTCCATGTTTTATCTATCTAATGGTGGTGACTTCTGGAAGGAAAAGGTACGTTGAAGCGGTGTTGTTTTACGGGTTTGCCCAAAAAAATCAAATGCAAACGATACGCATGTTTTTGCTATCCTCGAAAACTGCCGTTTTTCGCTTCTGCGAAGTCGCAACATGTGCAGACCTTCCCTCCCCGCATGGTTCCTTCTTTTCCTTAATGTTTCTCTCCCTCGTTCTTTCAATCTTTTCTTTCCCCACCTTCTCTCTGTCTCACAGACTTTAATCTAACACTATAGTTTCTTCTTCTTTTTTTTTTTTTTTTGCTAGCGTTAGAGAGTATGATTATTCGTAGCATGTGAACTCGAATATTTTGCTTCTGAGAATTATCTCAGAATTCTGCATTTGACAAATACCTGATCTTTACGTGTAGTAAAACCAGGCCCGGCTTTTGGGGCCCAGAGTATCCATGGCGGTGAAGTCCTTGTATTGTCTGCTGCAGTAGAATTCGATAGTCGCCATGTCACCCAAAGATCCAGCTGCAACGGTTCGAACTTCCAGGTTTGTATTCATTACTCAGAGCTCCTAGGCATTACGTTCCGATTATTTGTTCCTGAAAAAAAAAGCCATTCTATCACGGGTAAGGCCGCTATTTGAGCCATACGATCTGTCACGAGACGACTTGTAATGGGTTGCGCCTGTTGGTGTCGGACTCGGTCGACCTATCATATTTCTATGCCGTATTACCGCGACATGTAGACTTACAGGATTTGAGGTATGGTATTCTACAAAACCGACACACGATATCGGCTTTGCGTTCTGGCGGATTTGAATCCTGATGCATCAATGGACTCACAATGTGTGTCTCATCACTTTTACATTCAAGAATATGACTGCTAGAGGTCGACGCGCCACCCAAGCCTGTGCCATCTTTCAACGATATCTTTATTAAAGAAGGTAAGTATACACTCAAAAATTAAACCATCTGAAAAAGACGGGAATAACTTAATCTCTGGCTCTTCTTCTGTAGGAGTCACCACCGAATCTTCCCTGTGGGCCTCTAGAGGAAGGACCTTGTCTTTGAGCTGGAGCACCCTTCAATCTGGTCATTGGCAAGATTCCCTCTGGGATGTTCAACTCTTGTCTAAGGTAATCCACACCCTCGTCAGTCAAGGTGTAGTAGTAGTATTGCCACGAGAACTGAGTGGTGACAAAGCCCTTGGAGGTCAAAGACTGCAAGGCCTTGATGACGTACAAGTTTTTGGTGTCAATCTCCTCGTGGGCTGGTTGGTCAAAGTCCTTCTTTGCGACAACAACACCCTCTAGAAGCTGTTAGTAAAATGTCCATCACAAAAAGAATTGGGATGTGGCCCAAACTTCAGATTCTCATGCATTGTCCTCTTGCTCCATGATGCTAATCAATACTACCACCCCATGTAATGTCTTAAAAGAGTAATATGCTTTTGCGATCCCCGGCCTGATACCACGCCTTGGAAAAGAATCAAGGCATGTCATAACATAGGCTCTAAATACTGACAGCGATAAATGATGGGATGGAGGCGACATGATGGTGAAAAATAAGTGCCGTATATGAGGTGAGAAGGGGGTCCATCGCTGGTCATTGTTACATACCTTGGAAGAGGTATTGGTGAATCTTTTTTCTGTCCTCCTTTGGAATCAACATATTGAATTCTACTTATTTGACGTCTGGGTAAGAGAAAGGGAAACGAAAAAATGTGATATGACTGTGGGAATTTTTTTCGCCTGACTCGCGTATGCGTGCAGGCAGTCTGACGCCCTACTGGGGTGGTTCAAAAGGTCTGCTGCCACGTGCGCGACTTTGAACCTAGGGCAGAAACCCTCATTTCTCACGCTCTTTCCTTGGCCAGGCATCTACAGTAGACTTGGGCGCGAGCATGATGTCACTTCAAGCAATGGGGTAGGAACTCGGATCGGCCACCAGTGTTATTGATAGTTTCGAGAACGCAAATCGAAAATAAACAAGAAAGAAACTCTTTTTGGTCATAAAAAGGTTGGATCTTTTGAACATTCTTGCGGCGATAGATAATGGTGTTTTTATGCCATATTCAGACCTGCTTATATGTGTATATTTATATGGATAAATTTATATATAGTTTAAGTCCTTTCCTGATTTGTATTATTTTGGGTTGAATGACCTATTTTTGTGTGTGCTTGGGGGTTGCCCACCTCTGCAGCATAATACATCACGTAGAAGTCGGACAGATAATCCATTTTATTCCAATATATTAACTATATCTTATCCTTTGAAAACCACATCTTACGTCCATTTCATCTGTAGTTTTGAGATGTTAAACGATAATATTGCTTTATATTATTCAAAAGTGAGGGTATTGTTCCGAGGTTTTCCAAAATCTGGCCAATCCCTAAAACGTGCGTCCTTCACTTTGTTTCTTTTATACCCTTTCCCGTCCCCCTTGAAAAGCCTTTATTTTTGTAAAAAGGACGAAAACTGTCTTTGTTTTTTTTTTTTTTTTTTCAAATGGCTTTTCAAGGCCAACTAACTCACCTAATAGAATCATGAGTCATATTGAGGATGCACCCATACTCATGGGCATGTGCGGCTTCGTGTGCCTCGCTTTGCAAGTAAAGTGGGCGCGCCCCGCGATAAGCATATAACGAAACATTAATGAAAATGGGTTTGCAAGATCCATGAAGGTATGCTTCAGTGACAAAATTGATACATAGTGCCTGAAATCATATAAGCACGTGCTGTCATATCTTTTGCTGTGCCCTTGACTTACAACATCACTCGTCGTCTCGAAATGCGGTCGATATTAAAGCCCCATAAACGTTCCAGTTCTTCAACCTCTGATTCAAGCTGCCAGCCTGATCATTCCTTCGTCAAGGCACCAATACAGAGGTCCCATGTTTCCCCAAATCAAACACCAGCTTTGGAATTGACGCCTCCAATGGGCACTTCTGGACTTCACCAACTGACCATGAGCTCACCAAAAAAGCTTTTGACTCCAATTAAGAAAATATTTGGGCACCATTCAAGACCTACTATTGTACCACGGACCACAGATACTCTCCAAAATGTATTAGCATGTGATATTGATACACAGAAGCACCAAGAACTTGATCTTTCTAAACCTGTCTCCTCTCTGACCTCCACGGAACGACCTGTTCCAAACGTCTCGACACCCCGTATGCCCTCATTACATTTGAATGGTAATGGTCTCAAACCAAGCACGGCGCTCATCAACACCAAACACACCGAAAGTGATTCTGGTAGAGTAGATTCATTGTCTCAGATCAAAGTGGATCTAAGCCCGAGCCCCGTGGCTTCTGGAAAAGAGCAGGTATCTTTTCTAAATGCGTCCGATATTTCGATAAGAACATCACAAAACAGCTTGCTTTTGTCTCCCACAATGTCTATAAGAAAACTGAATCGTCTGGCTTACTGTTCTAGTGATGAAGAGCTGAACGACTCTGACGATTCATCCCAGTTCTCGTTTGTCAAGGATATTCGAGGAGGCCGAAACACATCAGTGAAGTATTATAAAACAAAAGTCGATGACAACGCCCGTGAAGAAGAATCCCCAACATACCTTACCATTGATGATATGAAGTTCGAGGCTGAAGCGATTTCTGATTATGATTTTGAGAATAATGGTCTCTGTGACGACGTCGCTTTTGAGGACGAAATACCAGGTGGCGCTGACCGTTATGGTGATTTTCTTTCTGATCATCTTTCTGATCATGCATCTTATGACATACATGGTGTCATGGATAAAAAATTGTTGACATCTTCTCCAAAATTATTTGATCAATTTACGAATTCTTTGAGAGCTGGCTACTCAAAGAATGGGGAGAGCGAGAGTTTTGAAAGTTTACCCATATCGGCTTTGAAATCTCCAGAATATGGAGGTGATTTTCTTGACGCTTACCTAGAGTCTAGGCTGCCTGTAAACACCCTATCGTTAGCGCAAAACGAGAATGATGTTGGCCACAACGATGCAAGTACGAACAATAGTCATGTCAGTCTCGGATTGAACATCGGTTCACTGACCGAAAAATCGGACGATAATTTTGGAAAGTACTCAGGTACAAATATCATGGATACCCTTAAAAAGTTAGAGGATGACTTAGGGGACAAAGATGCTGTCGCTTCTTCAAGTTCATTTGAAAATGCATTTTCTGAAACATTAATTCAAAACCAAAACCAAGACGAAGATTCTAACAAAACATCGAATGGTGAGCAGCGGAAATCCGTTGCGGATATGTTGGCTACCCTTACATTATTGAGCAATCCCCATGAACTCGCGCAACAAAGTAAAAAACCTTCTAGAGGAGAATCAACAAGAAATACTGTTTCACATACTCGAAAAAGATACTCGTGGTTTAGCAACGAAGACTCTTTTGAACAGAGAGAGTTGACTAATGCTCCAAGCTTAATAGATTCAGCGGGGAAAGATGCTTTTGACGATGATCTACTTGATGAAGTCAACCTTGTCCCCAAGAATTTTGATTTTGAAGATATAGTAGATCCGTTGCTCATAAATACTGGGGCTCTGAACTTTTTGAGATCGAATTCATACAAGAAAAAACCACAAAGAATCTTGACGGATACTAATTACCGTGAGACAAGGATTGACTTCCAAGATAAAACTGTTACATTTTACCAGCCTAAAAGCCTCGAACATAAAGATTATCTCAGAGCAACAGACCCTTCTAGAGCTGCTTCACTTCGATCAATCACCTCTTTCAATGACGAGGATATAAAAGAATGCGATGAGTACGAATAAAATGATTTAGAACCATCAGTGACATTGCGAAACGCCAATAGAAACATTCCCTACATCTGTTTTGCAACAAATGGGGCTTTTCCTTGAAGAATATCAGAGTTTAACTTAAATGAATAAAGTCGGATTTTAAAATGTATTATGTTCAAATAACGTATTCATACTTTCATATAGTCTTCAGATTTTATGGGACTACTTTTCACCTACCCGTGTTCAACGGTTGATGTTATTTTAAAAATTAAAAAAGTATACATTAGATGTTAGCGTTCAGATTGCTGTTTCATGTAAGAATTGAAGTCATACGCATTTCTTGACGAGTAATCAAAATAGTTTGCGTCACGAGAGTTCAAGGTGGGTTTCTTGATTGTCGCATTCCCCGTGAGAGATGAGCTTGGTGGATTTGAATTCTGTGTCAATTTTTTCATATAAGCCTGTTCCCTCCTGACAGACGCTATAGACTTGACATGAAAATTTGACTCAGAAGTGGCTATCCAGCTTTGTACCAGGGAGTTACTAGCCTCTGAAGTCACAGAACGTATTGAGGATCCCCGATTAAGATCAGTTGAATACGGAACAGTGGGGGCTTGTGGACTGGCTTTCATAGATCTCTCGCCCCAGTTATTTAAATATGCTGAATAAATACTCAGCAAATCATCTTTTTCTTCCTTATGGTCCATGCTATCTTTAAAATTTGTTTGTTCTAGTTCCTCCTCCTCTTCTACAAGAACCACCTCCACGTTTTTTCCGTCCTTGGTTTTTTCGATCGTTGATTTGTAAGAAGTGGTAGAGTCATTCCGATTGATTAAACAGACATTGTAATTTTCTTTTGTCAAGTCTATCATGATATTAGCCAGTTCAGTTTGTGCAGTAGATTCAGAACCAGTAGAAGTTTTACTGGATTGATAACTTGATGCATCTTGATAAGATCCTGGTGTATATTGACCCGAGGAAACATTGGACAGAGGTTTATGAGAGCTTCTGAAACTGGTGTAGAAATTAGAAGTAGCAGTCTGTGTGGGGAATGATAATTTTGGAATAGTCAATGAGTCACCAGCCTTGAAATCAACAGCATAGGAGACTCGTTTAGGAGGCTCGTTCACTTTGATATCCAAATCTTCAAAATTACCCATTAATTCCTGATCATTTGGGGGTTTATAGGAGGTGATGTTGTTGTCTTGTCTTCTAGTGCCTGCACGCCTTGAATTTTGTTGAGCATATCCTAAGAGAGAACTTCTTAGTAATGGATTTTCAACATAAGCGTTTGATTTCGAGCGATGATGACTTTTTTGAGGACTCTTAATACCTTGACAATCGAAATCGATATTGTACATTGATTGATGACGCGAGTGACGGGCTGGGGATGTGATTATTGAAGTCATAACTGGTTTATTTTTGGGAGGTTTAGTTTTTGTAGTCTCATTTATGGGATTTATTTTTGAGAATTGAGAATTGAACGAAGAATCACTATCAGAGTCGAACGATTGATTGCTTGTTTTAGACGTCTTTGAAAAGATTTGGTCAGAATCATTCAACATTGTCAGTTTGGTTTTCTCTTGTTGTTTTTGCCTGACGTGATGATCACTTCTTTGAAACACATCATCATCCAAATCAGGGATTTCAATTTTTCCATTCGAGAAGATACTGCTTCGGGCAGAGTCCCGTGTATGCTGGCGCTGTACCCGTACTTTACTCTTTACCTCACTGCTATTTGTAGCATTGGAAATGTCATTCGGAAAGTGGAAACCGATACCAGCCCCTATATTATCATCTGGCAATTTTGAATCCGAGAGATTTTCGACCTTTTTCTTCTGAATTACAAGAGGAGCTGTCTCAAATCCAGCACCCAAAGATAATGGCCTAATATCATTCGAACTGGTGTGCGATTGATTTTTAGTCTTTAATATAAGATCTGGAGTTTTGGGCTCATCAATCAAGTTTTGAGCACCAAAAGTGTATATCTTTGGTTTAACGTCGCTTAAAGAGTTATTGGATTCAATGTTAGTTATCAGAGAGTTGGAGTCATAATTTTGACCAAGTAAGGAAGAGACAGGGTAAGCAAGTTCGGAAGGCATTAACCCTCTCTCTTTGTCGGACTTTTCCTTGATCATTGTATCAACGAGATGCTTGGAAACGTGCACTTCGCCTTTGGAGTTAGGGCTCAGCATGTATACATGTTTGAAGTCGAATATGTCACGTTCAGAGCCGAACGAACTGACTGAAGAAGCTTTCGACTCATTAGACATTTCTCGCCGATCAAGTTTGTTAATTGGAAAACTAGGGACGCGAAAGGGATCATGAGAGCTGGTATTGTTTGATTTTTCGTTATGGGGTATTATTCTTGAGATATCAGTGACTCTCCTCGGTAGTGCCAGTGTGTTTGAGATATCTGATTGTGGAAGTGGCATATGAAGTGCACAGATTTTCTTTTCAGGCAGAGGGAGAGAATCAGTAGCTGATACTTTATTAGGACGAGGACGTTGGAGCTCACCAGGAGCTTGGCGATCATATGGCATTGTAGCAACATTTCTTGGCGTATCCATACCTGGTGTTATGGTATTTGTGGTTGGGGAGCTGGTTGTTTTAGAGCTGGAAAATCCAGTTATGAGGGATGTCCTATGGAGTTTCGGGTTTTGCGGGGAAAACTCAAGACCCGAAGTACAAGACTCAGAACAAGTCTTCGGGATATCGGGAAGTTTCTTGTGGCTCATTTTTTGGGAATTGTCAGTGGTGAAATTCTCCTCAATCATGCTGAGTTGGTCTTGGGGGTCGCAGTCTGCATTTTTGACAAAGGAAGAAACTTTTTTTCTGCTCGCAATCACGGAAGATGGCTTCTCGGGGCTTGGGGATCTCGGGAAGGAGAAGCCTTGCTCGAAAACAGGGCTATCGGTGAGTTCCAGACTAATAGGCTCGTACGACAGCCCAGTGAAAATTAGTCTTGGCAGTGACTTCAGGGTCATAAGACCGTTAGGGCCATTTGGCGAAGGTTTCCGATTCGCTAAACGTGGGGGAAACCGTATTTGGAATGGTATGGGTATGGCGTAGCCTGCCTTGCTAATATGCAAGCGCTTGGAGATATCAGAGTTTGAGAATTGTATCAATTGGTCATGGCTGAGAGACATTGTTGAGAAAAGCTTATCAAGAGATCCATCACCGGAGCGGGCCAACGAAGACCAGTCTTGGGTAGGCCGCCTTTGTTTGACTGGCGAAGACGAGGTTGCCCGTTTTTCTAGGTGCTCCATTTGACGAATGTTCAAGTTGATGTCATCAACGGAATGACGGGTTAAAACCATGAGGGTGCGGCTAGGAAGTGGCTGAGGTTAGGAGGTAGCTTAGGTTAACCGATAGTTGAGGCTAAACGGCAAAATAAGATAGACGATAAGGCGATGAGTAGAAAAACAAACGGTCGCAATAGTTCCAAGATGTCTCAAACAGCGGGGATTTGTTAGTCCAATCTATTATGTAGAAGACGTGTTTAGCTGGGAATGAAAGAATCAAAATTTCGGGAAGGTGCTGTACACGGGTCCTTTTTTATTCAATTTTTTATTTTATTTTGTGGGGAAGGAGGGAAGGTGATTGGAGATAGAAATACAGACGGGATAAATGAATGACTAAGGGCCCTTTGTCGGGACTTTTGGGAGGATGGGGTGGGTTAATGAGAAAGCTGAGAAGCAACAAATAAATGGTGGAGAGGTATCTACTTTGAGAAGCGCCAAATCTTAGCTGAGCGCAGCGTGTATTACGTGAAGGAAGGTGTTTATCTTGAGTCCAAGTTAGGCAAAAATGCGGGAACGCTTACAGATATAGACGACGCGGGAGGCAGTCGTACCGAAGCTTCTGCCTATGAACGCCGTAAGTCATGCGAGAGACTTTAGGCATGTGTTTTCTTATGGAAGAACTTTTTTCAAACTTTTCTAGAAGTGGGCTGGACAGAGAATTTACGAGCTCTTTATATTTGTTCGTGCGGAGCCGGGAAGCATGGGCGCCGTACAAGCCGGCACCTTAAAATGAATCACCGCGGCTAGTGTTTTACATGGCGATGTTAGCTGTACTCTACTTATGTCAAGGGGCCAGGCTTCCGAAACCAAAAGTATATGGTTTTTATTAGCTGTCACACTGACAAGTGGTTCTGCAACGGATGGCTCTATTTTTGGAGAGGGTTCCTACACATATACTCGCACATTTACCAGTGTATCAAAATCGGAGTTTTTGATTGAAAAGATGCGCTTGACTTTAAATTGCGGCTGGTTTAAAGTGAGATGCAGCGAAAAGCACGTGAAGAAAAAAGTTTGTTTTAAAGGGAAGAAAAAGAAATAAAAAAAAAAAAGAAATGATTGTAGAAAAAGAAAAAGAAAGAGAAAAAAAGAAAAACAAAAACAAAAGAAAAGAAAAGAAAAATTAGAGGAATAGACGAAAAGAAAAATCATAATAATACAGCAATACGTCGGAAACTGAATACACCAAATTTGGGATGGTGCCGTGCTTGGAACTTTTATTTAAATCCAGGACCCGTTGATGTTTTTCTCCGAGATCTGTACATCTTTCAATCGCTGTTTGAATTTCGCAGCCTTCACTGCATCAAAATCCTGGGATGTGAGAGATTGAATGACAAAGTTTATATCCAATATTCCAGCCAGACACAGATGATTATTTTGAAACAAATTTTTAGAAATGAGAAACCCATACCATTCAATAGTCATGTCTGTGATATAATAATGGGTATGTACAACCAATTTCTCAAAAATACATTCTCATCCAAAAAGGAAGATATCTATAACTCTTTGGTGTGCCATCTGTTTCTTTAAAGCTTCGACACAATTCAACGTTTTCGATCACGTTGACGTTGTTTTAATTTTATTCACACTGCTTTTGCTCAATATGCGAGGTTTTTAATATGCCTCTTATCAATGGTAACTTTGTAAACACGCGGCGCCTTCTTTTCGCACCCGTCCGCTCAACATAATCTTTTGTGTCTGATTTTGCTCTCTCTTTCCTCTTTATTTTTGTTTCTCCTCCTTTCCCTTTTTTTTTTCTTATAAGATTTTAGAGGAATAAAATAAAACTCATTTATTCATGACAAGAGTAACATCCGAGAGCCAGGCGAAAGCCGTGGGACCTACTAATGCACCCGCTTGTACTGCCCCTACATCGTCTCAGTCGGCTGCAAATATCCAAACCCTAGAGCCACCAACGACAAGTAGCGCCAACACTTTGACCACTCCTAGAAAAACTTTGAAAAAGGCAATTATCGATAGAGTACCACAACTGAGACTTTCGTCCAACAAGGTGGGGCTTTCTAATTTACCTGTACAAAAAGAAATATGGTGTAAGAGAAAAGGCGCACATTTCAACATGGTTCTCGCCGGATGCAGAGGCACTGGTAAGACCACATTTCTCAACACCCTTATTGGCGAGGAATTGGACAACGACTTGCCCGCTTGCGAGCCAATGCAAGTGCGCAATAGAAAGTACTATCTTCAGGAAGACAAGTTTGACATGGACTTGACCGTTGTGGACATGCCTGATTTTGGTGCAAACATCGACAACCAGAATACCTGGCTTCCCCTTGTCAAGTATATTGAGTACCAGTACCGGTCTTATTTAATCCAAGAAGAGCAACCCCTCCGCCATCAATTGAGAGACAACCGTGTTCATGTTTGTGTCTACTTTATCAACCCTACGAACACAGAATTGAGTTCGTTGGATATTGAGTCTATGCGGGAGATTTCGAAGAGAGTGAGTCTTATTCCCGTGATTGCCCGGAGCGATACACTCAACAAGGATGAGTTGCATAGCTTTAAGAATATCATCACGAAGACCTTGAAGCAGAATGAGATTGATGT
The DNA here is from genome assembly GCA_030561945.1 of Metschnikowia krissii. Classification (NCBI taxonomy): domain Eukaryota; kingdom Fungi; phylum Ascomycota; class Pichiomycetes; order Serinales; family Metschnikowiaceae; genus Metschnikowia; species Metschnikowia krissii. The sequence continues at coordinate 52,032 of JAKTYP010000060.1, read as the reverse complement.
TTGCAAATACGTCACTGACAGCTTTGCGAACGAGAAGATTGGTGCACATTCTCCTTATGCCATTATCGGCTCCAACGTGCTCTACACCAATCCTGATGGAAAGCTCGTTCGGGCGAGGAAGTATGGCTGGGGTATGGTTGAGGTTGAGAATTCCGACCATTGTGATTTTGTTCACATTCGTGACCTTCTTATGTCAGAACATCTTCTTGACTTGATAAGCGCTATGGAAACGCACTATATCCTGTTTAGACAACGTTTCTTGAGACAGAGATTGAACAGCACCAAGGCGGCATTTAGCCAAAACGAGATGTTTCTGCAGAACGTGATTAACGGGGAAGAGGATGGCCTCGCGTCTTATGTTATGTATAAGAAAACTTTGGGTCTTGATGACATGGTCATGCTTGAAAAATATAGTGGAGAAGAGGAGCAGCTTCAGCAAGAAGCCCGGATCCACTTGGACGACATCATCCGGAAGCAAGAGGGCAAGTTCAGGGAGCACAAGGCAGCGCTTTACACGAAACAAAAGATCTACAACAATGATTTGGAAGACACCCACCAAATCGTGAGGCAATTGGAGAAAGAAATAGAGAGATTGAATCCTGAAGACAAGGATGTGATTAAGGAGATTGCACTGAAGGTGGGTTTGCCTGCCGGCGCGGCCCACGCACCGGCACAATCGGATGACAGCACTCTTGCGACTGGCTTTACCATCATGTTTTAGAGCCGTAGCCCTAAGCTCCGGCTGGTGCGACTTTTTGCACCCGTACCGCTGAGAAAAAAATACAAAAGTCAAGCGAGGAGAGAAAAGATTTTTTTTTTCATCTTTTCGGCTGGCTAGAAATCTTTGTATTGACCATGCGAACGGCACGTTGTTGAATGTGGTTTGAGACTGGGTGCTATATCGATATTGCTAATAATATTATTTCCAAATGGTATGTTTTTTTTTTCACTAATTGTGTTTGCAATGCTCGGTGTCAACAGGATGAATTTTTTACACATATGTTTTTTCTGGCATCTCTAATGTTAGGGCTCTCCGCTCGATGAATAGAACTTTTGTTAATTATCTGATATGTGATGAGCATTGCCTCTTTTGTAAGAGGTCCAATACTAACCCGCAGCTGAGTCCTCCCAGATATTGTTGTCAGCATACGTGATATTCTCATTTTCGTCTTTCCCCTCCCCTTTCTTGACATTTTATTTTTCCTTCTTTCTCTTACTTTTCTGCTTTTCCTTTTGCCTGTACACCTATTCCATTCTGTATTAGTTCTCATTTTTCTCTTACTCTCGTTTCTTCTCCTCCAGCGTGTTCCAGTATCCATTGCGTGGGTGATGGAGGCGTTTTGCCCAGTTATTGAAGCACAATGTTTCAATCATATATGACAATTTGTAACTCACTCTTTAACTGTAAGGATCCATGCGTTGGTCGTTGGTTTCATGTATACGGTAACCCAGAGCCACGAGAGGTCGGAAATACTGGGAAATCCGCAATAAAATCCGGGATGGCTGAGGGCCTTGGTTGGGAGGTGGGGGTGCTTGTGACTCCACCCAGGAAAATTTACGCGACCCACCCATTTCGCACACGCACCTACCACCATCGATGGAGACAAGTACCAATTCTCCGCCAATGGACCCAGATGTACCAGCAGAAAAAGTAGATGGGTTGGCAGAGCGTTATTCGAACAATTACGTCGAGCCAGCACTCAAGGCAGACCCTTTGAGGACAGTGAACTTCATTCTTGACCAGTCTGCATTCACGTTGGGCTTAGGCAACATCGAGCGATGGTTTGACTCGGACTACTTCAAGACGCAGGTCAAAAACAAGCACGAAAAAATAGCGTTGAATCTCTATGTGCCCACATACACTTTGCACGAGCTCGACTACCAGAGACGGGGACCCATTGTGGGCTCGACGCGAGCCCAGGAAGCGCTCAAGTTCATCGACCGGGTGCTTGAAGCGGACGATGGTTTGGGCGAGGTGGAAGATAGCTTTGAGTGCGGGACAGCTCCACAGTGCAGTGAAGCACCGGCAGGGATGAAGCCCAACATGTTTCTTGAGAACCGCACGCAGCAGTTCCCTTCATGGGGAACGTGTGCCAGGTTCCAGATCAGAGACCCGAGCGCGCTGGAGTTGCCCAAACATGGCAACTACTTACTCTACGATGAAATTAACAACATCGGGGGCGACTCGGGCATGCGACCTGATGAAGCACGCTGTGTGCCCACGCGCTTGCGGCACTTGATCCGCTCGACTGTATACCTCACGCAGATGAAGCACAACGGCTTTCAAGAAATCACGGGCAGCGCGTGGAAGTTGGTTACCGAGGATGCCGTCACGCGCGTGTGGGCCAGCTGTTTTGGCATCGACTGCCTAAACATTAATGAGGCGGAACTCTTGCTCTTCCACGGCAAAGACTTAATGCAGTTTGAGATCAGGAAAGAGGGCGCCGGCTTTTTCTTGGGCGCCGATATAGACAAGCCGGAAGTCCTCGATATCTTGCACAAGAAGGTAAATACCACCTCCTACAGCTACACCAACTACAAGGCACTTGGGTATGGGAACAGTGGCCGGCGAGCGGGAGGCAAGCGGGGCAGCAGAAAATCCAAAAACGCTGTGCGCGAGGCCGTGGACCCCGAGTCATGTACCGTGAGGAGTGAAGGTGACGCCATTACCGAGGACTTCAACATGATCAATTTCGCGCCCAGAGAGCAGTCGCTGGTCCTCATCACATCTAAATTATTTCCGACGCCCCGCAAATCTGGGCTGAAGTATGGGCCCAAAACCAAAGCTGACAGAAGTAAGCTGCTGTCTGGATTTCCCCTGAGCACCACGGCTAGCTCTGAGGCCAGTAAAGAAAAGAAGAAGCCCGCAAGGAGAAAGCATACAAAGAACAAGAAGGTCGCACATCCCAATCTACCAACCGCTGCTGGTGGGAAAGATATCAATATGAAAAAAGTGGACGATGACCAACAAATGATGGACACGGAGATCGGCAAGAAGGAGGGTAAGTGATTTGCTGGCTCCACTAGGAAAGGCGTAGCAGAGGAAATAATGGAAGGTGCGGTCTCCACCACCGTTAATGCCGACACTTGAGAGAGAGGAATAGAGAGAGAGAGAGAGTGTGTGTGTGTGTGCGAGAAAACCGAGACAACTCATAAACATCAATATGGCGATGAAGGCAGCGATCAGATGTCGATTCTTGATAGTATGGGTGGATCTCCCGTACGAGGAATTGGCCGTGAACCTGCGTGCTGGAAACTAAAATACTTCAGACGAAAACAAGAGAAAAAAAAAGAAAGGAGATCCGAAGATTAGCAAAATTGGAAAATTGGTTTTTTTCTTTTATTTCCCACCTTTCTACAAAATTTTTACAAAAAGGTGTTTACGAATAGTCTTGGCTGGTATAGAGAGGCACCGGAGCAGAAGGTCGAGGCGTGTTTGTCTGGTCCTGGGTCTGTTCATTGCAGAGAGACCGAGCGCGTCGATGGTAGTGACGCCTATGGTGTTGGCGTTGGTACGCGGTGCTCTAATCGCGAGACACCAATCTCAGTGCGGCAAGCAGACACGACGTTCAAGCCAGTGCACACCACCACGTATTTAGAGTACAGTCAAAAATGGCAACAGAAAGAAGAAAAAAAAATCCTTTCCTTCCACCACCACCCTCTGTTTTCACAACTATAGACACGTATGACAGTCCTGTCTTGCCACTTCATACCCTGTTCTCCATTTGCTCCTGTCCCAAGCTAGCCCCGGCACCGCCCGTAGCTGTTTATGGGCCGCGCACGACTACGGAAACCAAAGCACATAATTTTTGAGGGTAAGCTCCATTCATCAAAACACGAAACTCTCGGCCTGTCCCCAGCTGGCACAACACAATGAACAGACAGCCGACCCGCGAGGAAGTACAGCGTTACATCCAAAGATGGCAGCAACTCAAGGCACAGTACGGCACGGACGCCGTTAACGTCCCGGAGTATAACCAATTAACCAAGCTTATCCGGTTTATCCAGGCACAGGCACTTCAGAGACAGCAGCAACTCCAGACGCAACAGCAACAGCAGCAACAGCAGCAACAGCAACAGCAACAGCAACAGCAACAGCAAATACCCCCGCAGCAACCGGTGGCACCGGATCCATCTGTGCCACAGACTCCCCACCTGTTTGCGCTGCCTCAGCTTCAACAGCGGCTGGCCCTGGGTCTTGCCATGAACTCCAACGGCTTACCCTTCCAGCAGCCGGGACCGCGGGCGCCGCAGGCATATCAGCAAGTGCCCCAGAAGGCCAATCCAATCTTCCAGCAGCAGTACCAGAAGCAGCAGTTCATGCCCATGACTGGAGTGGGCAGTCCCGGTATGGCGCCGGGCGCCATGCCAGAGTCAACCATGTCTAACTCTGGGAGCACAGCAGGCACGCCAGTAGCGAACTCCATGAACGTAAGCGCCATGGGTCTCGGCTCCATGGGCGCCCCTATGGGCGGAGCCATGGCTGTGGGCGCGGCATCGCCGCAGCAAATGGGCCCCGTGAACGTGGTTCCACAGCTGATAAATCCAGACTATGCGCGTGGCTTGGCTGCAGAGAGTATGGGTGTAGTACCTCCAAGCAATAATGGCGCGTTTGCGGCCACGGGCTCGCCGTTCGTCGGCCTGCAAATGGACGTGCTCAAGCTGCAGCACCAGGTGGCAAAGCTCTTGTTCCGAAATCCGGGCGTCTTCGCGCCGATCCCACAGGGCCTTATTGATCTTGCGACTAATGAACGCATGATTTTTTCTCACAATGCCACCTTTGCTGGCCAGCCGCTGCTCTCAACCGCGGGGGGCATGCGTGCCCAGGCCACACCTGTGACCCAGCCCATCCCGCCCTCTGTGTCTAGCATACAGCTGCCTCAGGTGCCGTTTCAGCAGCCATCCGCGACCTCCACGATACCGCGACAGGGCCTGTTGCATGGGCAACAGGCCTCCGGCCATCATACCGACTCTCATCTGCATTTCGTCATGAGCCAGCAGGCTATGGAGCAGAAGAAGGCCATGGCGAAGCGCGCCGCATCGCAGCAAAAGTCTGCGTCTGCAACCCCGAAATCGTCTTTCGCACCAGACCCTAACCAAATCCAGCCCGTGCCAAGGCCGATTGAGGCTCCCGTGCTGTTCGAAGAGCTCTCGAAGCAAGAAGATCTATCCAACCAGCTTGTGATCCCGATCTCTAAGCCAAATGCACAAGTCGATACTTTTGTGTTGCCCAAGATCACAGACACGGACCCGGGAACAGATGTTCCTTTCAGCTCCATTTATTTCCCTCAGAGCATGACTTGCTACCCCTCTCTTCTCCCATACAGTATAAGCTTCAACGAAATTGCTAGCTCGCGAGAGGGATACATCAGCTTGCAGATTCATACGAGGATATCTCAGTTGGAAAAGCAATTGGAAAGAGCTGAAGATGAAAACGAAAAGGATTTTTTGACCATCGAGTTGACACAGCTCAAGCTACTCCCCCGTCAAAAAGAGATCAGAGGCCACGTGCTTTCTCAAATGTGGTTCAGCAGATCCTTACTTCCCAATTCGCACCCCAACTTTCTTGCGAAATTCCCAGAGCTCCTGGTGGAAAATGTTCTTGCCACAGAGCTGCTCTATAATCAACAGCTCTATTCGGTGGTCCAGGCAAAGAACAAAAGACACCATGAGACTGTTTCTAAAATTATCGCGTTCACTACGAAAAAGAAAGAGAAGCAACATACCTCCCGAGAGAGGTTGGAGCGGTTGGGCATCAAGGTGAACAGCTTTCATAGTCAAACCGCAAAGGAAGAGCAAAAAAAATCCGAGCGCATGGCCAAGCAACGTTTGCAGGCTTTGAAGCTGAACGACGAGGAGGCATACTTGAAATTGCTCGACCAAACTAAAGACACAAGAATTACACATTTATTGAAGCAGACAAATCAATTTTTGGACACATTGGCTCACGCAGTTCAAACTCAACAACGTGAATCGGCGTCGAAGGCTCAAAACGTTGAGGTCGAAGATGAAATCGAAGATACTTTACCAGATGAGGTCAAACGCGAAAAGGTTGATTACTATCAAGTCGCTCATCGCATCACTGAAGAGGTTACCAAGCAACCAAGCCTTCTTATTGGTGGCCAATTGAAGGAATATCAGCTCAAAGGTTTACAGTGGATGGTGTCTCTCTATAATAATCACTTAAATGGTATCTTGGCAGATGAAATGGGTCTAGGAAAAACGATCCAAACTATATCTCTTATTGCATACTTGATTGAAGTGAAAAATGTTTCTGGTCCATTTTTGGTGATTGTACCGCTTTCAACTTTAACAAATTGGAATATAGAGTTTGAAAAGTGGGCTCCCACTATCCAGAAAATTACATACAAAGGAACTCCTGTGCAGAGAAAAGTCATGCAGAACGATATCAGGCAGAATAATTTTCAGGTTTTGTTGACAACTTTCGAGTACATTATCAAAGACAAGGGACTTTTGGCGAAAACGAAATGGGTCCACATGATCATCGATGAGGGCCACAGAATGAAAAATTCACAATCAAAATTATCTGAAACTTTGACCCATTTCTATCATAGCGATTACAGGCTTATTTTGACCGGTACTCCGCTACAAAATAACTTACCCGAACTTTGGGCGCTCCTTAATTTCGTCTTACCAAAGATTTTCAACTCAGTTAAATCCTTTGATGAGTGGTTCAATACTCCTTTTGCTAACACTGGTGGTCAAGACAAAATTGAGTTGAGTGAAGAAGAAACTCTATTGGTCATTCGGAGATTACATAAAGTTTTGAGACCCTTCTTGTTGAGACGTTTAAAAAAGGATGTTGAAAAAGATTTGCCAAATAAAGTGGAAAAGGTTGTGAAGTGTAAGATGTCTGCACTTCAATCGAAATTGTATCAAATGATGTTAAAATATAATGCATTGCTTGCCGGTGATGCAGGAAATGGAAAGAAAGCATCAACAATTAAAAATGCAAACAATCAACTCATGCAGTTGAGAAAAATTTGCAATCACCCTTTTGTTTACGAGGAAGTCGAAAACCTCATCAATCCAAATCTGGAGACAAATGATGTAATCTGGAGGACAGCAGGAAAGTTCGAGTTGCTTGATCGCATTTTGCCCAAGTTTAAAACAACGGGACACCGAGTCTTGATTTTCTTTCAGATGACACAAATAATGGACATCATGGAAGATTTTTTGCGTTTACGTGAAATGAAGTATATGAGATTAGACGGAGGAACCAAGTCGGACGATAGAACAACCTTATTGAAGCTGTTTAATGCACCGGGTTCAGATTACTTTTGTTTCTTACTATCCACAAGGGCAGGTGGCTTGGGTTTAAACTTGCAATCTGCCGACACAGTCATCATTTTTGATTCTGATTGGAATCCTCACCAAGACTTACAAGCTCAGGATAGAGCCCATAGAATTGGTCAGAAAAATGAGGTTAGGATTTTGCGGCTAATAACTGAAGACTCCATCGAGGAGATGATTTTGGACAGAGCAGTAGCAAAATTGGAAATTGATGGCAAAGTTATTCAAGCAGGAAAGTTTGACAACAAGTCAACAGCCGAGGAGCAAGAAGCCTTATTGAGAGCCTTGTTGGAGAAAGAAGAAGAGAGGCGCCAAAAAATTAATGAAGAAGATCAAGACTTGGATGATGACGAATTAAACCAAGTTATTGCCAGGAATACGGATGAGTTAGATGTCTTCCGAGAATTGGACGCTAAAAGAGTATTTAATCAGAAGGATGCAGATTATCCATCGCGTCTTTTCACAGAGCTGGAACTACCCGAAATTTATCGAAAGGATCCTCGAGCAATGTACAAATCTGAGGAGCAATTGATAGAAGAGTATGGAAGAGGAAATCGCGAACGAAAGACCGCTATTTATGATGATAACTTGACTGAAGAGGAATGGCTCAAACGCATTGAAGGTACAGTGTCTGATGATTCATCAGAAGAAGTGGTGGTCAGAAAGAAAGGCCGGCCTAGAAAAATTGATATTGAGAAACGTAAGATGCTAGGCTTGAGCGAAGAAGGCCAGGTTAAGAAATCAAGATTATCTGCTCCTTCTTCAAGAGGCAGAAGAGGCAAGGTGGGAAGACCTAGGTCAAAGACAGCCTCTAATAGAAGTACACCTTCAATCGACGTGCTTGCTCCCGAAGCGCGGGCCATTCTTCAAGAGAGAATGGAAAAAATTACAGATGCACTTATTAATTATTCAGATGGGGAGCGCAGGGCGAGTGACTTGTTTTTAGTCAAACCTTCCAAGAAGTTATATCCTGATTACTACATTTCGATCAAGCATCCTATTGCGTTTGATGTCATTAAGAAACGAATCGGAAACAAAACGTACACGCAAATGAGAGACTTTCTAGAGGATATTCATCTTCTTTTCAGCAATGCAAGGATGTACAACGAGGAAGGATCGATCGTCTATCAAGATGCCTTAACATTAGAAAATTTCGCGATTCAATTATACAAGCAAGAATGCCCAGAAGAAATGAATGAATGGGGGTCCATTCTCGACTTCACAAGTTTTGACGAGGTGCATCAATATAAACCGTTGACCGCGGGCGGAATCGCGACCAAACAACCGGTCGCAGAAAATAACGTGAATTATGTGCCAATTCCCTGATATTTCTCTTTGGAAATACTATCAAACTAAGCACAAATATGCTTAATTTGAACAATTGTCCATAATTAGATAAATTTAATGCCAAAATATTAATCAAAAAAATAAAAGCCTTGCTCTTTCCTAAACTAACAAAGACCCTCTTACCGTTATTCAGGTCTCGGAGTATCTAGGAAGTTCATCGTCAATATGGTCATTATTCATCATGTCGTTCATTGAATGGTCAATGGCGGCAATGAAGTCGAATAATCCTCCATCCCTAAAGGATACCTCACCCTTAAACCACTCTGTTTCAGGAAATCCGTCGCACGTGGAATCTGGAGAACTGAAGAATAAAAACAGCCAATAGTTCGGACCAAACCAAGGCGACTTTAAGGCATGTGAAAACTGACAGACTGGACCCAAAGAGAACTCAAAGCTAAACGACTCCATGTCTCCTTGAGCTTCGGTGATATAGACAAACCTCTGAGAGGTCACGAAAATTCGCCCGCTGGTCAGCGAAATGTTTACTTTGACAGGACCTTTCGGACCTTGCAGTCTGACTGAGAAAGACTGCCTGGCAGTAGGCGATGAGTACGTTAGTATTTCACGATCTCTTAATTCAAAAGGTATATTTATGTGGCAATTTTCTTTCACGATGGCAATTTGGTTGATCGACATATTAAGATTTGTGTTCAAGGTTGACAATGAATTTCGTCGTTTTTAAAGAATGAAACAAGTAAATGTATACTTGAAATTTCTGCTGGATTATAAAGACAAGAACAGTTTGTTGGAACAATATTTTGAGGTTGGTTCTGTAAGATATTTCTCTTATTGCCCACTGATGGCTTTTGACTATTAGATGTGGGGTTGAAGCATTTTGGGAAGGCGCACTCCAAAGAATGAATTAGGCACCTTGCGAAGTGCCTAGTAAAGAAACTTATTATTATTCCTATAAAATAATCGCCACATACTTATACACACATACATATAGAGTGCCATTAAACTACTGTTTTCAAGATGCCAAATCATTCTTAGACGGCAATAAATAAAATGTAAATATTGAGTGACATTTTGGTGGCCACGGCTCACCCACTGCCACCCCTCATCAATATTTCAGTTGCCAATTGTCAGATGAAATGTTTGAGAGGCATTTTCAACGCAAATCGCTGCGAATAGAATCATGTCTTCAATGATATTTTTTCATTAAAGAATTCTGCTAAATAAAACTTCGAATTAATTAAATTTCAGGTATTTATTCCAATGTGCGCACATTGCCTGCGCAGCGCGTAGGATGATGATGCAAATAAAGAGCGTCTTGCACTGATGGCATCATATGAGATGCTAAGATGACGAAACTCCCATCGCTTAATCCTCGACTTTTGGCAAATTTTGCTGCTTTCCCGTATCCGAATCATCAATATGGGCTCAAAAACCTTAACAAAGCTGGTGTCTGTCAGAAAATCTTGGACAAGGTAAATCTAAAACTGAAGTACCCAAATTCGAATGGTAGACTCGATATCATCGATATCTTTTCCGGCTACGGAATATTGTCGACCATGATCAACTACGAACTTAAGCCACGGAATCATATTATCATCGATAACACCAAAGAAAATAAACGGGTTTGGGAAAATCGTATATCTCATCTTGAAGTTGAATCAGGGAATGCAGAAAATTTTAAGTATTTAAACTTGGACGGTCATCAATGGGAGAGTTACAATATTCTCATTGACCAAATGAAGGCGGTCGTTCCCTCAACTCAGCCACGAACTCAGGTGCATGATGAGTTACTCATTGTTGGAAATTTGACTTCGATGAAGCTGGGCGAGAGTCTTTTCGCCCAATGGATTCAGTGCTGTGCATGTGAAAATTGGCTTCAAAAGTATGGACGAGTGAGAATGTTGCTTTTGGTGCGAGAATCTACAAGTCTCAAGTTCTTGTCAGGTCCTGCTTTTGTGAAAAGGAACCGGTCAGCACTCAAGAGAGATGTGTATACGGAATCGAAGTTAGTAGCCGTTTCCGATACCCTGGTTGAAAGTACTGGTATTCCAGGAGACACCTTCGATCCAAACCTATTGGTAAAAGATCAGCCTATCATTATACCGACATCTGCAATTTCACCTGCTGGGGGAGATCTCTCCGTTGTGGAAGTTATACCAAGGGATGGCTTGCAAAAACTAGATATAAACACGATGGACTACCTTGCACTGGTAATGATGTACAGATCTCTTAATAAAGTCCGAGAAGGGTTGGCATCTATCGCTCCTGGAGCAGCCGACTATTTAATACCAAAGCTATCCCCCAAGATTCTCGACAAAATCGCTCGTGAACTCACGAGAGAAGATATCATTCAAATTCATGACGCCTACAACAGTTGGCCATTCAAGCCGTCGTATGAGGAAACGTTGAATTTCTTTGCCGACGAAACTCGTACTTTTTAAGCCCAATCTTTTTTTATTAATCTCGAAGAAAGGTATATTCATTGTATATACAAGTCCTAAAAGCTTCCTAGAATGAAAGAAAACTTGAATCAGTATTTGAAATGAAAAAAAAGAACTCTTGCTTTTTTCTAACTTTTTCATGTTAGAACTTTCTTAGCTCTCATTAGGAAGCTCAATATTTGCAAACAATTGAACAAGTTTCCCACCATCAAATACATGTTCTGGGGATGGTCCAAAATATCCGGCGTTAGGCAAGTACTGAAGCAACTCGTAGATCTTGTTTCCAACAAACCCATGTTGATGTGACACATGTTTTTTATTGTGAGAACCTGACACCAGACCATTTGAAGATGGAGTTACTTTACCAGAACTTGTTGCCTCCGGAGAATAGTTGTCTCTAGATTTTGTTTTTCTGCGCTTATTTGGTTGCATTTCCTCTGTATCTTCGTCTTCATCATCGTCTCTTTTGGCAGTAAATGCGTTTTTATCATTCATGTCGTATCTTGCAACAACATCAAGATTGTCCATCTTGTATCTATCTGCAAACAATGCCATTTGATCAGTTTCGGGAAAGTACAGAAGAAAGCGTTTTTCAAGACTAATAACGGTATTCAACTCCAAAAATCTAGCTGCAAAATCAACATATCTCCGAATGATTTTTTTCATGTAATACTCGTTCTGCTTGAGCGTCCGCAGTCGATTTCTCTGATCCAAAATATTAATCGTTGCAACCTGTAAAGCTTCTTTGTCGCTATCAATTTTTTTGAGGAGAGTGGTGACAGCAACTTCAAAAAAGACTTTCAAGCTCTCTATACCATTGGTGAGAATCAAATAATCCATGTACCGGTATAAGAAAGCACCATTCTGTCCGAATATCTTCATGGCGAGATCAAAGATCTTGTCTGCGGTCTTTTTGTTGTCAGAATAGAACTCAATAAGTGCATTCTCAACATAAAGCTCGTATCCCATAGACTTGAAGTTTTTACGCTGCTTGAACACAGATCGGACCTCTTTAATTCCTTGAGATCGTTTACAAAAGCCCATTAACTTTACATAAACTAGAGTCACCGAATTGCTCAATTCTTGTAACTTGTCTTCTAATTTCAATATGGCAAGAGCATCGGCTTCCTTATATTGAACAACGGGCTGAAAATCTTCCTCTTCATCATCACTTGTAGCTTTTGCTTCTTTAGACTCTGTTTCCTGAGATTTGGCCCCATTCTTGTTGAGTGCTTTGCTTTTAATACTGTCAATTTCTGCTTGAATTGCGGCATGCTTGTCTGTGAGTCTTGAGATCAAGTTATCATACAGCTTTTGGGCCTTTGTAAAAGCGTTTTCTCTCTCAAGAAACTCTGCTAATTGAAACGTCAATAGATAGCTTTCTGGATTGAGGACTAAAGCGTCGTTTAGTAGTTCAATGCAAGAGTTGTGATTTGCATCATTGTTCAGCTGCAGAAGAAATTGGACATAGCGGAACCATAACTCCGGAACAAAAGGAAGTAGAGAGGTGGCACGTTTGTACACATATTCTATTCTGGTTTGAAGTTCTGTTGGTTGTAAATTTAAGCTGTTTTTCTTCTCTAAATCGATCCACAGGTACCACAATGCGATTTGGTCCTCGATGATATTGGTGGTATCATTCAATGGCGAGTTGGCAATGAGTTTCCTGCGGAGCGAATTCTTCGTGACATTATGCCATTCGGTATTCCAAGACCTTGCATCCATATAAGCAGTCGAGAGGTCAGCAATGAACTTACTGGCAGAATTAGGGGTCGATACGTCGTTTTCCCACTTGGTATATTCGGACCATAAGGTCTCAATTTTTGATGTCGGAATAACAAGACATCGTCTATATAGTTTTCGTATCAAGTCGTTTTTCTGCTGCTGTTCCCAGCTGGAGCTCGGTGTCCAGCTTTTGAAGAAGTCAAAGTAGTCCTTCCATAAGTCATAGCTCTCTAGGTCACCCCCTACTTTGTTTGTAGCAAAGTCGAAAGCCAGGACAACTGTACTTCTGGCTTTTTCGCCTCCAGTGATCACATCATTCACGCGACGCACGTACAGCACATAGGTCCGACAGATGTCGACATCTGTCGTGATTGGGAGGCACCGGGCAAAAAGCTGTTCGACTTTGGAGAAGTCGCCTCTATTGAGCTCGAAGTTGATATAAGTTGACCACTGCTTGGCCTATAGGGTTAGTATTTTAGAACGCACGTTATAATATAGACGGATTTAGAAAAGTTTCGCTTCAAGCACACATACGTCAAATTTGAATATAGACAAGTATTTATCGAAAGTATTGCGGACTTGTTCCTCCTTATCCTTTGACACAACTTGATTAATCAATTTGGACCACAGAGTATAGTTCCAAGGCTGCGCTTCCACCACATCCTCAAGTTCGCCAATGACGTCCAAGGACCTTCTGTTCTTTGGATCAGCCAGGACCATTTGAATCGATTTGCCACCCAGCAAAGTAATATTGATGGTAAAAAAAGAAAAAATAAGTAACAACAAGTGTTAGAACAGGATTGGGTCTATCGATGGTTTGGGAGACTCTAAAGTCGACAGCGCAAGAATCTGAGATTTGAAGTTGGCTGGCCGAGGGTGGTAGTGCAGGTAACCAGGACAATGAGCACTGGGCAGAGCCGACGCAGCCAAAGTATGAGAAACCGTTAAAATATACATACCGCGTGATATTCGTAAAATAATGTGAGGGTAAGAAGAGTTTTGAACATGTAAATCTGTGTAAGCCAGGCGGGAAACTTTTTGTTTTTTTAAAGGAGGATCTGGGAATGAAAGTGTCGAAGTTCAAAAATCGTTGGATGTTGTGATGTCATCTCTGAATGCGCATGGAACGTTACTACGCAAATCTTTCCCCAACTTGGACTTGTCTCCAATTCCAACCGTAAGGACAAGTTTGAACACAACACTAATTGCAGCCGCACGCTCGAGTGTTTAGACAAAGAGTCCTCGTCGTCTTGCTCCGTATAATATCCTTAGCCTCTTACAGACGTAAGTGCTTGATTCAAAATGATGGATTTGCATGTATGGGGAAGAAGCAACATCTCGGTCATTGACCCCGAATCCCGGGCGGCGGCCTGGCTTTTAAGTCTCCATCTAATTCCACAGAACATAGAGTTCAATATTGTGCCGTCTTCAAACACGAACCTTGCTGATTCGAGACAGCTACCCTTGTTGATTGTCCGGACAGAGAGAGAAAATACGAAGTACGAAGGATATGGCGAGATTGCCCGGTATATATGTGATACCTACCCAACGGAAACGAAGCTCATTCCGGACAGCAAGCTCACGCCACTCGAGCAGATGGTAAACCTTACATTCACAGCATATCTCACGAGAACCCTTCATTATGTGAATCAATACAATCTCTACGTGAATTCAGAGAACTACGAGCTATACACCAGAAAGCTCTTTCTGAAGTACTTGCCATTTCCTATGATGTACAACCAGCCTCTCAGATTCTACGAGAACGCCTGCGAACAGGTCCAGGTCGTTGGTCTAGGTGTGAATAACACCTCGCTTTTCAGCTTCAGAGCGAAGAAGCAGGTTGCAGAAACAGAGTTAATCAACGAAGATAGCGATGGCATAGATGATGACGAGACAGCTGTGAGCGCATTGCACGAGAAGGCGATTCTTGCAAAAGAAAAGACCAAGGCCCTGCTAAAAGAGACTAAAAACACGCTTCGGTGTTTAAATCTCTTGGACAAGTACATCGTGCAGGTCCTTGGTGTGTTCAAAGAGCTTCACCCCGATTCGCCTGTGGAATTTGCCCACTTTTTTCGTGTCAAAAAGATCAGCACTTGTGAGCTTCTACTCTACTCTTATTTCTACTCCCTAACCAGTGTTGCGCTCCCTGATCGTTTCATTGCCAAACATTTGGAAAATAAAAACCCGGTTTTTTTCAGCTTTTCCACCACCATAGTTGAGGCATTGAATCTGACTTTGGACAAGAGCAAATTCCGTCCAGCCCAGGGTGATGAAATCCCAAGCTTGTGGAATGAATTGAAGTATGTTTTACGCTTACAATAAAGATAATGTGCAATATGTGAGGTTTTATTTTCACCATATATAATGCACGGCTCTACGTATTTATGATGCATGAATATTATAAGCAAAATTTCTCGCGTAGAAGCATTTATAACGACAGTGTTTTTCGACTACTGGTTTCTTAATATTATATGTCTTTGAGTCCATTCCAGATAAGATTCTGGATAAGATGCTGGCGTGGGTGCTCGCGGAAAAGAGCACGCTCTTCCGTTACCCGCATCGCGCCGGGCCTGAACTATAAGAGGCGATGGAAAAACACTCAGACTCTTTCAATAAGCATGGCAACTTCAGCATAGTTTCATCGCAAATAAAATCTATGCTTGCGATGATGGAATTTTCTGTGCCAAAGATCAAAAGATGCATGCCGAGTAGGTACTGAATTCTGATGGTAGAATCTGGACTTTACTGCCTTTCACGGAGTCATCGACAACCCCCGCCCCAATCTCCGTCCTTAGTTATTTTCCCTCAAGTAAATGAACTTCGTCTTGATAGAACCACACATTGACAAACAAGCGCGAATAAAGATGATATTCAAATGTAGACTAGTAAGTTTGCATTACACAGAGTTCTCTAAATCTAGATACATTCGTCGATCGGCAAAAAAAAAAAAATGAGTAGAAAAAAAAACCAGTTTTATATTAATGATCCGAAGCTTATGGTCGTGAAGCCATGCGCGCGATTTAGTACGCTGTAATTTTATTTTTGTTTTATTTTGATGGCGTCTCGGCTCGGATAAAGTGCGAATCTTGTTCGTAGGCACTGCTACCCATCAACTTTTAGATTGGTTGCGTAAAATCAAACACAAAAGGCCAACCGAAATGAAAGTAAGGGGTCTTTTTGCGACATTATTATTTTCTGTGGCAACTGTTAATGCAGTGAATCCACCCTCAACAGTTACCTCTGATGACTCACGTATCACTGACGATCCGGTTTTAGAGAAGAGATTCAAAGATGTCATTGTCAACGAAAAGTATAAGGAATTACAACTGTTGAGAGAGCACGGCAGTGCGGCTGCCCCAAACACCTTGAGGCCGTGGGTGAGAACGATTTACGGCAGCAAAGTCGAGATTGTCACGCCAACGGAAATAGCTGGCGTGACCATCAGCGCCAAGCCGCCAGCCACCACCAATGGATTAGAGCCGTGGATTTCTTTGAACAAAGACGGGTCGCCAAAGACCATTAGACCAAAGATGAAGAATGCAGTCATCAAAGATAAGTCCCCAGACTATGGCACCTACTTCCAAACAGCCACCACGGTGAAATATTCGAAGGAAGAGTTGAAAGCACACAACATGGCAGATGACGAGGTGTTCTACGAGGAGACTTTTATACCGGAGGACTTGACCTACCGTCTGTTGAACCCCATCATGAGATGCACGCCTAATTCGTACAACATGAAGGGATTGGGCAAGGATAGGAGCCCCGAGCCGTTCTGTTTCCCCAGGGACAACTCCCGTCTTTACAAAGACCAGACTTATTTTGTGACATGGTACTACCGGTTCTTCGAGGATTCCGTCAAAGATGTCAGGTTGCATCTTCTGTATGTGAAAGAGAGTCTCAGGTATAAAGGTACCAAGAGAGACTTGCAGATGGAGGAGCCGGGCGCCGATGTCGTAGCCAATGACATCGTCAAGAGATCGAAAGTCATAGAGCAGGGAGGGACCTTGGGTGAGAAGTCGTTCTTCACCTCCGACTGGATGCCCAAAGAGGAGGGAGTGTTCCCCTTGGAAATTAGACCGGAATGGTTCCAGAATGATTACTACAAGAAGGTGTTGATCTCGCTCCAGCCTGACAACGTTGCCGACGAGGACTTTGACCACATGGCTAATTTTATTGTCATTGAGATCGCGCTGCGGGCGCGAGTCGCCAAGGGCCACGCCGAGGACATCAAGAAACAGGAAGAGAGACAGCGGATGAAGGCATTGTATGGAGACAGCTACGACGTCGAGGAGGGACTTGATTATGAGAAGTACATTATCATCATGACAATGCCGACCTGTGTGATGCTAGCTGCTCTCTTCATGTACCTTTTCGTGTGGTACAACAGCCGCGACCACGATTTATCGTTCTTAAAGAATGTCAAGTTTGCAAAGAAGAAGCGCTCGCGGTTGCCATTCCGCGGCAAGAAGGAGCGTACGTATGCAGAGCTTCCACAATGGGACGGGCCTAAGATAGATTGAGTGAACTGTGTTGATGACAATAAAGAGTGTGAGTATGTGAGAAGGAGAAAAAATATATATATTAATATGCATTTGTATGACCATGGGCTCCTTTTATGTATATTTTTAGGAGTCTTTTTCACAAAGCAAGGATTTTCTCTATTTTAAAGTATACGTATTTATTGTCTTTCAAAATAAAAAAAGGCTCTCTCATGTAACAACCCTGCTAATGTCTTGCAATGTACCGCGCCGTGTGCCTAGCCTGTGTGGTTATAAGATACCTCTGAGGTTATATTGCATAGAGAAGTTTATATGTCAGCCACACCGTCGCATCCTCTCACTGATTATACAAAAGTTGCATTTCCCCCCACATAGAACGCGTCGATCTACCATTCATATTACATTCTCTCTTATTTTCGTTTTTGCCTTTTGGTTTTTTCGGCCGACTATATAAAGTTCACTAGTTACCCAGTGAGACTTTATCATTGTTATAATCCTCAGAATTCTCTATCGTCACACAGACGAAAGCCGGCCTTATCATCTTAACACAATACCTTGGTAACTTACAAAGCCGCCGCACATCTCCGTCTGGTATCCCGCGTCGAATATATTCACGCCACTCGCAGCTTATTCCACAACTTTTCACAACATATAACACTTACTTCAACATGATACTAGAGTGGTATGAAAACGCCTCGCAGGGCTGGTTACTCACCATGATTTCATCGCTTCTTTGCGTGCTGGGCTGCTTTATCATATTCTTGGATGACGTGTACTATTTCCTCTGTCCCAAGGTGCTAACGACAAGATTTCCTTTTCATCTCAGGGAGAACTACGCGTTCATGAACGGATCTCTTGCATTTAGTTGTGGGTGTCTTCTCCTCACTGCCCTCTACCGGCTCTTGCCAGAAGCGATGTCGTACTTGAATTCTTCAGATCAAGTGAGAAACGCAAACGCCGTTTTGGTGTTCTCCTTCATTGGCGGCATCCTCGTTTGCATTATCTTCAACGAGGGAATGCACTGGCTCACTTCAGAGTCTGTTGTCCATTGTTCTCATGATGGAGAACATAGGATGGAGGAGTTTGCATACCCTGAGCACCATTCCTCGTACATGCACGAGGCACATGGTCACACTCATCACGGCAGAAACGAGCTGTCGTCATCCCATCATCGTGACCTCGAAGCAGGCCTTGCTCAGGAAGCCCACGGGCATTCTGATTCTCAGCACCATGGAAGCTCCAGCAAATGTTTATGCAGCGATGAGTCCAATGTCAATGGAACTGCGAATAATTGCCTGGAAGGTATCTTCGAAGATGAAGAGTCAGAGACACGCCCGCTCTTAGCCCACAAAAAGTCTAGTGGCTTGGCTCATTTCTTAGCACATGGCTCGACGCAAGAAGAGTCAATTCTTGGAGAATGCAAGGGTTATTCCTCTGCTGAAAGGTGTCTTTACGAAACAACTGGTGAGTTGCACTACTGTGAAATCCCTGAATTAGGCAAGCATAGCGATGTTGCGTCCGAATTTGCAATGGAGGAAAACGATGCAATCAAATCGATCAAAACCCCTGTCGCGGCCCACTCCCATCACGTATCGGATGAGCACCATCATCACCATGTGAATTCACCATATTCCAGACTTCTTCTTATTGGTGTTCAAACCATATTTGCTATCACGCTTCACAAAATGCCCGAAGGTTTCATTACTTATGTCACTTCAGAGACCAATCCCCAGTTGGGATTCTCTATCTTTCTCAGCTTGTTAATCCATAATTATACCGAAGGCTTTCTGATGTGCTTGCCATTGTACTACGCGTTTGGCAACATCAATTGGCGAAAGTTGAAGGCAGTGGGGATCAGTGCTACTCTCGGAGGGTTTTCGCAACCTTTGGGTGCGTTTTTTGGCTATTTATTCATGAACTACTATGGGAAAGAAAGCTTTGATGTCGGGATGATCAATTATGTTTTCGGAATCTCCATGGCCGTGACAAGTGGCTTTCTTGTTGTAATTGCCTTGTCCATGTACGGATCATCGGTGTCTTTCAGTGCAAGACCCAATTTCGTTTTGGTTTGGTGCCTTATTGGAACGAGCACCATAGGCATTCTGACAATATTCACCAACGACTAACACAAAACCTGCGTAGAGGACATACGTACCATCAAATAAATGATTCTTATTTCTGTTTTATTTTCAGTCCAGCTACCACTAAAACTGTCTCATAGAACTATTTCGTATGCACTTTAATCAATAGGTCTGAACTTTACTAGTATGCATAACAGCACTGTGTTATCTCCAGGATATTTGTCCCGCGCGAATAGCGGAAACTCCTCCTAATCAGCAATCAAACAGGAAAATTGGTACACGCACTCTATTGGTCATTTCTTTTTTTTTCCTCGGGGGTTACAGCGCCCACTATCTTAATACTCCATTTCTTACTTATCATCAGCGACTTACAGTCAACTAAGCTATTTTTCTTACGTATATCTGCCTTGGCAACCGATCTAAAAAACTGAACATTCATTTTCGTACACGGTTATTCCAACACACGATTTTATACCTCACATAAGAACATATAGCCAAGATGATGGCCCACGAAATACCGCTATCGATACACCATAAAGCGCCGTCGGGATCAAAGACTAGGAAACACAAACCTGTTCATCATCCTAAATATCAGTTACCGAATGGTCAAAAACCGGATTTTGGAACTAGTTGTAAACAGAAATCCCCCAAAGGGAGAACTCCCCAATTACCCAATGGTGAAAAGCCTGACTTTGGTGGCTCCGATCACAAAAAGGACATGAACAACAAATCGAATGGTGGAAAAAAGACAAAAAAGCCATCTGGAAAGAAAACCGGGGCATCGATGCCAAATGCTAGTTCTTCAAACCATTCAGATAAGTCACACGGAAAGGAATGCTACGCTGGGTCGTCATTTCACTCATCACCAGAGGCTTTGGCCCTTCCTAAGCCGTCGTTCGTGAAAATGTCTCCTGAAATTGCTTCTGTTGGCAATTTCAGTCCTCAGAATCAAAATCAGTATTCTGTAAATGCTGCCTCGCATGACGCTGCTCATGTACCCCACGCTTTTGTGTATCAGGGCATGCCACCAAATGGTCCTCCCCGTTATCCAGTCACAGCTTATCCGCCATCGGCTCTTGCTGGATTCTCGTACAATGCCAACAGACAAGGTTTTATCAACTATCTGTACCCACCAACAGCGGTTCCACAACCACCTATGCCTTTGCAATCCATCCCCTTCCAAAACTATCAGCTGGTACCACCACCTCCAGCACATCAATTGAATCCTCACTATCAGGGTCAAAAGATAACGTTTAATGAATTGATGGGATCCTCGCAATGAAATTAGCAAATGCTTGTTGCTCGTGTCCCTTGTGATTCAGAACCTTATTCAATTCACTGCGCATTAAGTTCATACTCGAGGAAGCTATACATAAATATGCACTCATTGGTATTTGAGCGATCTACTTCGGTAGACCCTGTTACATCTATTCATGGGTTTACGAAGTGTACCAGCGCAGAAACTCAAGAGATTTCCGTATTATAAAATATGCGGCCCCCTATTTCTGTCTTATTTTTATCTTTTTATCTTTCTTCTTTTTTTTTCTTTTTTTTTCTTTTTTTTTTCTTTTATATATAGCCTCCTTCGCTTGTATTAATGAACGAACTATTGTATAACACTGACTGTATATTCACGGATGACACTCTCTATAGTTTTATCGTGAAATAATTACTTTTGAGACCGTGTGTGGTGAACCCAAGAATTAGAATGGTATAAAACGAGTTCGACTCGATCGAAACATACTTCATTAAAGACACCTTTCTTTACAACTCAGGAACGATATAACATATGAAAAAAAAAACATGACAAAGGAGGTTTTACACCATCTACTCAAATTGGATTTTGGTGTGTTTGTCTAGGTTAATAGAGATAAAATTGAAAATCGTTACTTTAGAGATATATTCTGTATACTCCTTTCTAATTAATTTTCTTTACCTCTTGTGTAAGTAAAAAGGTTTAGCTAGCTTCAAATTTTGTTTTAAAGAACACAAAATGGGAATAAATTAAAAGCACTTTGAATTCTTGGATACTTCTAAAATTCATCCAGTAGCTTATGGTGCTCTGGACTGTGAATTCCAAAGCAAAATAATCTACTGACTGCCCTCGTTGTCGACAAAAAACCAAATATGTAAAGAAGTTTCATTGCTTTTTGAAAAAAAACATTTGGTCAATGTGAAGAAGTTTACTTGCACATAAATTCGGGGAATGAGATCTGCAGAGAAGATCTGATGTGAGCCCTTTAAAAAAATTCCAGTCTCCCATCGTTTGATGCGACTACCAGTGGTTCTTTTGTATACGGAGCTATAGACATTGTTGAGTACATTCGTATCCACTCTGATAGGAGAGCCAGTAAACTAGAAAAAATTGCCCGAACCAGAACAGCGCATTTATTTCTGAGGAAGAAACAACCGCCAAACCAACAAGTCATCATGAAAGCCAAGGAAATTAGAATCATCACCCTTTTGGTGATTGATATATTTTTTTTCCTTTTGGAGGCTATTGTTGGATATACAGTTCAATCTTTGGCCTTGATTGCGGACTCTTTCCATATGTTGAATGACATCATCTCTCTTTTTATTGCATTGTGGGCGGTGAAGGTGAAGAACTCCAAGCCTGCCGATGGAAAGTATACTTATGGATGGAAAAGAGCTGAGATTCTCGGGGCTTTAATCAATGCTGTATTTTTATTGGCTCTTTGTTTTACTATTGTCATTGAAGCTATTCAACGTTTCTTCGCGCCCCCAGAAATTACCAACCCTAAACTTATCTTGATTGTCGGGTGTTTCGGGTTATTAAGTAATGGATTGGGCTTAGTCTTGTTCCATGAGCATGGCCACTCCCATGGCCATTCACACGGAGGTGGATTAAATGAACAATCTCATAGCCACAGCCATAATTCTGGCCCATCTAATTCTAACGATGAGGAAGGGAATATTGAATCGAGTTCGTATACCGAGAACAATAGGTCGAGCTCAAGTATCTCTGAATTCATGCCAGTCGCAGTTGTTGGCAAATATGACGAGAGAACCAATCTTATTTCCGGTAACAAGCAGAAAGCACCCAGAACGAAGCAAAAGTCGATGAACATGGAAGGCGTATTCTTGCATGTACTCGGCGATGCTTTGGGTAACATAGGTGTAATTGTTACTGCTCTTTTCATATGGAAAACTGACTATTCATGGAGATTTTACAGCGACCCTATGGTATCGCTCTTCATTACAATTATCATATTTTCATCTGCTTTACCTTTGTGCAGAAAATCATGTAAAATATTATTGCAAGCCACTCCACAAAATTTGGACTCGAATATCATTATTGGAAAGATCACGTGTTTACCTTCAATCAAGGCTATCCATGACTTTCATTTGTGGAATTTGGATGAAGATTTTCTTGTGGCTTCATTGCATATTGAGCTCAATGAAAAAATGGACTCTAATGTTGGCGACTTAGTGGGTGACGGGAGAATAGACAAGAATGCTTTTGTTGAAACTGTTGCTCAAGTGAGAGAAATTCTTTTTGACGCAGGTGTCAGTAGTGTCACGGTTCAACCGGAGTTTGACAACAAATTGGTAAATTCTGTATATGGGGTACCCAAAACGCCGTCATGCAAATGATGATTTTTTATCTAAATAACCTAAAAGTGATGCATTAATTTTCAGAAATTCTGATGTAGTGTATAAAATATAGAAACTAGTGAATGGTTTTGTCAAATATTGAGCTGAATGTTTCTGTTTTTGACTACAGATCAAATGCAATAATATATTTTCTTTACTGAATCAAGGCACTGAATGTTTTTAAGTAGATGATTTATCAGCTGGATTCAATGAACCTTGTACAACTATCATGGCACCCTTCGTCTTGATACACGAAAAAAAAAGTGAAGGTTTTGGAATAGGAAGACATATTCGAGATCGAAATGCCTTAAAGGTCTTAGAAATGAAGTCTTATTTGACCTAGAAAAATCATTTTCACTCACACATGAAAGTACTCTTTAATTTCACGACCAAATACTGGATAGCAGGCAGATTTCAACATTACTGATCAAGCTAAGCCCAAAAATAAGAGCATACAAAATATTATCGTGTTTTTTGAGGTGAATTATTTATCATAATTTATTCCGATATTAATACTTGGAATAAAAAATACGTTACATATTTGATTACCAAAACTTGATTTCAGAACATCAAAAACCAGATATGTGGTCTGAGACAAGATATTTTGCATATACGATATGAATAACTTAAAGATTTTTTTCGTAGTTTTGATATTCCAGAGAGACATAGGTCGTTACGTATGAAACTTAAGAACAAAAACTTAGGAACATTAATTAGATGGATTGACTATCATTTGTGACAATTTTGTTCATCAATAGACAATGAAAGACTTGGCTGATACGCAATTAGGACGTTTAAGTGCTTTGCACTGCCAAAATGAATATATTATGTGCTTGACTCAAAAAAGATGTTTAAGGCAATTATCAAACTTTTGTTCAAATTGGAAAAAGGTGCGTTTTTTGGTTGATTTTTTTTGCTGACAAATATGATAAATGATAAACTGTCTTCATAGGTTGAGGTTGGGAATCATGGAGCATGTTGGTCTCTTTGTGTTCAGATATATGGTAATATGTAAAGCAAGTTAACATATCTTGAGGATACTTTGAATATTTGATTCAACGAAGAACAAGAGAGCACATATCGTTCCCAAAGTCGATCAAGGAAAGAACCGAAATTGTTTTCTGAGAACTAGCTGGATAAGATTATGGAGTTGATTCGTTCAGGGAACAGAACGAATGAAAGCTGTCCTGGGACTTCAACCTTACGATACCAGGTTGATTCACTTTGGTTAGCTCGCTTGGCGTTGGACTTTCATGAACAGGTAATGAGACCTGTTTATCTTCTGTTGATCTATCAACCCAGTGTTCAGCTTTTTCCAACTGCTCGTTAAAAACATTGGTGAGACGTCCGATCATATCTAAGGATTCCCTAGCGAAACAAATGGCTTGATTTGGTGCCTTTTGGGCACCTGGAACAGTATGTGACACTTGTTTAGGTAGACTTAAGATGATTTCACGTATTGTTTTTTTCAATTTGATGTCATCATTACGACCACCGGTGATGTCATCACCAACATTCAAGGAGCTTGGCCTAAAATTAGATATCACATGTACTATCTTTTTCACAGTAGTAACAATCTCATGGTTTGTTTGCAAAGCTTTTTCAGGGTTGTTTGCGGAATTTTGAGCAACCTCATTAAAAGATGCATTGTTTTGGGTGTCATCCAAAAGTTGGCTCACGGGACTGGGAGAAGTTCTGCTAGACACTTTCAATGTCTCCACCTCCTTCATCTTTTCCTGAAGTTCGACGACTTTGGAGCTGATATTGTCATTTGCAAGCTTTAAAATATGCAAACAAAATTTGATACGTCGCTTGATTTCATGTTTCTCCTCTTTTTTGTTGACCCTTCTTTTCTTCTTGATGCGTGCCTGTTCTTCAAGTTTTGCCTGATGCTTATTATTCAAGTTGACTTCGAGTTTGTTAAACATGGGCATGGCTGCTTTTTCGACAATTCCAGCAGCGTAATTGAACGTCGCAGAATTTCTCTTAGAAGTTTCATAGTATTTCACCGCATTAGTGACCAACGGAAGCTTGGATATCGTATTGACCCGCTTCACAATCGGGTGTACTTGTTGTCCTTTACTAGGACGAGTAGATGCCGAAAAGGAAGATAGCCTTTGTATTGCCATCTCATTATTATTATTATCATCATAAAATGATGGTGGTGGAGTTACTGACTTGGTGAGACGGGTCAAAGCTTCAGCAGCAGATACCAAATCATCATCACTGGCCTCAAATTGGGAGGCAGATTCCTGAAAATCTGGCAGAATATTCGTTCGTGTTACAACTTCAGGGGGTGAAATTTCTGACAATTTTCTCTTCACCTGTTTAGGTTTTGGCATAGCGTGAACGCAGACTTGTGGTTACGATGAGCTTGGATTTTTGGCTGGAAGCTGACAGCACAAGTAGATGAAATATAGGATATCAGAGAGGTAATATTATAGTTCCTATAGCAAAAATAGAGCAGAACAATTTTTTCCTACTTTTTTTGAAAAGATAAGCTGTAAGAAGAAATGGGTATAATTTTGGGTTATCTTTTCAAATGGTGGTCATGTGAAAGTGAGGCTCGCGGCTGCTAAGCGCGCTGATCACATGGGACGAAAATATATCGCACCTTTAATTGTTACAAAGCATGAGCCTTCTTGTGTAGCATAAGTCGAATTGGCGTAAACCAGTTCCTCTCAGAATACTTTCATTTGTACGTGATCTACTGATAATATTCTGATCATTATGGCCATAATTTTTCTTTTCATCGAAAACAATATGCAGCTATACTTGAATTTCGCTTTACCGGCAGATAATAATAGGCTTTTTACTTCATCAATAACTCCTCTTTCTGAATACGCAAAATTCACCCAAAATCATGTATGCAGCATGATGCTTGCTGTTTCACCGATTCAAAACCTTCGCCCGTGCTGAGGCTCTCTGCCGTCTGTTTTGCATATGAATTTACAACTTCAATATGCTAATAGAAGACGATCAGGTGGATTCTTTATGGACGAATTTAAAATTGGGGGGACTTAAATAGGCAAATAATTTTTGTTTAATGCTTCTTTACAGATCCACCGGTAAATATATTCTTTTGCATGTCTACAATGTACCTGATCGGATGCGCAGTCTTATCATCATCATTATCAGTCACAAGTAGCGCGCAATACTTTTCTAGGTTTGATGAGGTCAACTCCCGCCGAAAACAATTGAAGTTTGGCGACGCAAACTTCAATTGTTTTCGGCGTATCCTCGCGATTTTTGCAGACACAAATCATCACGGGTCCTCTCAGATGTACGACTTGTTTTATACCTCATTTTTGCCGTAACGTAGGCTCTCATTTTGGCCCGTCCAATTTCGGTCAAAACATTAAAGGAAGGCTTATCATATACGTAATCAACCGAAAGAAGGTCATCTTCAACGACGATGGGCCGAACACCCGAAGGTTCTATTCTGAGAACTTTCGGGCAGGATGAGGGAGGGGAAACTAGAAACTCAACTTCGTCGACTGAGGACGCTTGCCGTGGCTCAGAGGGAAGGTTGGGACAATCAGTTTTATTTTCAATGAAATCAAGCTGTTCGGCTTCAAAGGTTTTAGCTCGCTTTTGGGCAAGTGAAACTGGGAGCTCGGACTTGTATTTTTTGGCATCGCTGTCGGCGTAAAACGAAGCTTGTTCTTCACATTGAGAGGCACATGTATATTGACAGTCAATATTATTTGCTCGACACAAAGACGAAGTTATCTGCTGGGTTTGCCCTGACTGGTATTTTTTCATTTCGGTGCACCCGGATAAAGGTATTCCTTCGTTAGAACTCTTCAGCACATTAGATTTATTACTCTGTTGTGTGTTCGTCTCTTTTGGTACTGCATCTGGGACTTGCCATTTGTCGTGAGATTTTGCACCCAAGATTTCCGCTTGGGAAACGGTCTGCGTGTTGAAAGTTTGCATCAAAAGATCCCAATACTCCACCATCTTTGGGGATTTGTGCATATTCAAAAAGAATTTCATTTGAGTCTTGACCCATAAAGTTATAATTTTGAAAGAAAAGATCAAAAGTTTGAAGCCGAGGACTAGTGTTTCGTAAACTCTTGTGATTGAGCAATCTAAGGAGACAAAAACCAAGAACACCACCACGAAAATGGTGATGAAAAAAAACCAATTATCTGCCATTACCTGCTGTGACACATGTGTCTTTACCAAGGAGTGTCCTGAGCGGAAATCGACAAAGTCAGCTGCATGGAAACACTTTTGGATTCCGAGCATGAATAATAAGTCGTGGAGATGTTGACTTTCCACTTGATGAATGCAAACCGCCACGAGCTGGTATGCCAAGTCCGAAAGGCTGGGTCTAGCCAGATTTAATATACTCGAGCCATGTTCATTCCAACATATTTGAACAGCACGTGTGTCCGAACATGCCACTAATTCCTGAAAATGGGGAGAGGTTTCAAGCCGAAACTCTTCACCGGATTTCAGGAAACGCATTAGCCATATAGAGGCAATTGCAGAGGCAACGATTAAGCCTGTTATGGGTCTCAGCATCAGTAATTGGGTTTGCAGCTCTGATTAGTGGATTTCTTTGCAGTCCGTGTGTTCAACGGCTAGTTTTGAAATGAAATGCGGGTATTTCGATTCAGTTATCAGAATAAGGCGAGCTTACAAGTAGAAGGGATCACAGAATATTCACAAAAGAGAATGTAGAGCCAAATAATGAGGCGAGCGCGAAATGTGCATGAGATAAGCTTGCCAAAGGCTTCTCTCCACAACTTCGCTTATACAAGAATAGTCAACAAAGTCTTGTGGGAAGCAATACTAAGAGATACTTTCCCTTTATAGTTTTTCTTGCAACATTTTGAACCATGAAACTTTCCTCATATGTGTTTATCTGTATATGTTGCTCTTATAGTCAAAAGTTTATTGGTTTCTACATCTAAATATTTGGCACTTTTAGTCCTTCACAGGTTGCTCAGATCATCAGTTATGTTTACTATAAAAGGGGATGAACTCCAAAGAAACAATAAGACTTTTTGTATCACTCATTTTGTGACTACCAAATGAGCGAGAGAGTTCATGTTTTATATACACTGTCTTTCAAAAAGGGAATATGAAAATACGTACAGCGAGCTTGTATCATAATATGGTTCATACCGCGCCCGTTTATTCCACAATAAACTAGGCCACGCAAGCAACGAAAACTTCATAAGAGCGAGACATACCCCAGCTAGAGCTTGATCAAAAGATAAACCTTTTTTTTTTCACCGATCGATATTTTTCGCATGTGCCCCCAGTGGTGACATTGGTACAGCGTCATTTTGAACACCGCCTAAATTAACCAGCATATTTTGGATTACAAGGTGTGCAACGGACCAGAATATTTCTTTTAGTAAGCCAGTGCAAAATGTTCTCCACAGAGAAAATCAGTTTCCATCAGACAATCCAGTTTCTGCTCGACAGATTATCCTTGGATATGGGTATCCTCGATGTAGAGCACGTTCCATAAAATGAGCCATGCTTGCGTGCGTTGTAAATCAATAGGTCTACGCATTTCTGAAAATTTATGATGTCAGTTTAGCCTTATTTTGATGTCTTTTATTCGATACTTGGCTTTATTGATGAGGGGCATTTTTTCTTCCAGTCGCACAAACTATTTCCCCAGGTATTTCTCCGCTATCGGAGAGGCGTAAAAGTACTGACACTCCCATTCAGCCACAGCCCCGCCTGCATGCGCACGCATAGTTATGACGTTGCCCCTAGTTAAACCATCCACGTTCTCCAATATTTGTCAGGACTACTACATATTTACACAAATCAATTCAGCAGAAGCATGGTATTAGACCCGAAAAACGATCAGCTGAAAGAACCATCCGTACCGCCTGGATGGAGAGCAAAGTTCGATGAGAAATACAAAACTTGGTTCTATGTAAACTTAGATACGAAGAAGTCTCAATGGGAGGCTCCCACCGGTACCCGTTTTCCTGCCGATGCCGCGGACGATGTCGGACCGCCACCTTACGATCCCTCAAAGAGCAAAGGTATTAGTGCGGACGGAACAGGTACCAACCAAAACGCGAGTCAGGCTCAAAACCATAACGCCAGCTACGATACCAGTCGCCAACCAGGATATGGCGGCTATCCACAACAAAATGCCTACGGCGGCTATCCGCAGCAAGCACACGGTGCATATCCTCAACCGGGATTTCAAGGGTACCCACAACAGGGTTATGGTGGGTATCCACAGCCGTACCCACAGCCGTATCCACAGCCAGGATACGGTGGGTACCCACAGCAGTATCCACAACAGTACCCGCCGCAGGCACAGCAACAAAGAAACAGCCGCTTTGGAGGCGGAACAGGCATTGCAGCGGGTGCAGGTGCAGGTCTTTTGGGTGGTGTTCTTCTTAGCAGTGCTATTCACAATTCACAAGCTAACGCATACGAAGAAGGATACAGTAACGGCTACGATAATGCGGATGCCGGTGGAGACGATTTTGGGGGAGATATGGGTGGCGATTTCTGATGCAGCTTGCATCGCATAAAATTGTACCCGGCCCTTGTCTCGAAAATGGATATTGAAAATGGAAGCTCCACATACACGACATGAAACAGACATGCAGACATACAATGTACAAAGTATCAATACAGCAAATGCATAGTAGGGCTTAAATTGACATGCGACTGTTTTCATTCGGAGGTAACGGTACTTTTGGGGCGGAGCTTCTTAGCTTAAAGATGGAATTCGCCCTGGGCGCCCCCAAGAGCTGTTGACTTATGAACATTAAAAAAAACGTTTTCGAAATTAAATACAAAAACCACAGACTAATGGATTCAACCAAAATGTGTATAAAAAAAGAATGCAAACATTCAAATTGTAAAGAGCTTCTATCTAGATTGGCTAGATAGTTTCCATGATATCTTGGACTCGGAGATGATACACCCGTGCATCTTGTCCAACCAAATGCTAAAGAAATTTACGCGCTAATAGTAAGCCTGCCGATCATCTCTTAGGATACATCAGGTTGACGTTAAAAATATGAGATACACTAGAGCTTTGAGACAGGTCCAGGAGGTGCTTGTAAAAGCAGCCTCAGGTAACCCCATTGGTTTGACTGGATATTATCAGCACCCCAACCCAAGACCCGCATTGGTCTCCCTTTACAAGCACACCTTGCGTGTGTTGGAGAAAGAATTCCCCAAGGAATCTGTGTACAGACAGTCAGTGGAGCAAATGACAAAAAACAGATTGCAAATCGTGGAAAGCAACGAGATTACTGAACAGATCGAGAATAAGATTGGTGGTGGTTTGATCGAGGAGATCGTGGTGCAAGCACACGAGGAGTTGAACTTGGCGAGAGAGTTGGGTCTGTTAAAAGTCTGGGAGGAGTTGCAAGAAAAGCCTTTGGATGACCAGTGGGTGTACTTTGGCAAGAAGATTTGAAGCGGTTGCCATAGTTGGAAAAGTACGGGGCAAAAAGAGTAATGCAAATACACATTCATAAGAAACGATATAGACTAAAGGCATAAAGCTTCTCGTGACAAAACCACCCACCCTGTAGTTGATATGCATGCAACGTAACTTGTCATATTTAGAAAGGACCGACCAGACCTTTTGTGCGTACACTGTGTCTCGCAAGACACTATGAGAACAAAAAAATTAGACATTATATGGAAACAGTAAAAAAGAGATAATACTTATAACTTCACCAGGCAGAAAAGCCAAGGTTTTGCCATCGTGTTCGCTGTCACACAAACACACACACAAATACTTCAACAGCAGTTGTTCGAAAGAGAGCCGTTGCCCTTGGAAACATCCACACCTCCAGCGTTCACTTGCGGTACGGTATCTACGTGGTTTTTCTGGATTATGCTCGCCAATTCATAGAAAATGGAGTCGACATTTTCGTTCGTCTTGGCAGATGCCTCCAAAAAGGGGACATTCAATTTAGATGCCAACTGTTGTCCTTGTTCACGAGAAACCTGTCGGTTCTCCTCATCGTCGCTCTTGTTTCCAACCAAAAAGATCTGAGCATCTTCGTTTGCGTGCTGAGTTACGGTTTCAAACCAGTTCTCGACGTTCTCGAAAGTACGGGCGTCCGTAACGTCGTAAATCAAGACAATTCCCATGGCACCTCTATAATAAGCGGTCGTGATTGTTCTGAATCTTTCTTGCCCAGCCGTGTCCCAGACCTGTAACTTGATCTTTTTGCCGTTGCTTTCAATCGTTCTAATTTTGAAGTCAATTCCAATAGTTGTGATAAAAGATGGATTGAACTTATCCTCAACAAAACGCAACAACAAACAGGATTTACCGACACCCGAATCCCCAACAAGGAGTAACTTCATTATCATGTCGTACGACCGTGATGGAACTTTGCCGCTCATTTTCTATTTTGAAAGAATACCTGTGGTGGGTTACTTGACAAGGACACTGGAATGGAACGAAATCTGTACAGAATGTATTCTTGATATGCTCTCTCCGGAAATAATTGGAATACGGGAGTTGATCTGGAATATTTATGAGGCAAAGTCTCGATTTGCAAGGCGTGAGGTTACCGTTCAGAGGTGGAGAAAGGAGACGACGTACCTGCCAGTGCACGAGGGACGTGAATGCGCCATAAATTACTGCACATTGCCATGATATACGTCGAACAGAATAATCAATTGTTTCCACTAATTATTATGATAAACCAGTATATTAAAAGAAAAGGGCAACAACTTCATTTTCGCAAGCTGACAGTGTGTAGCACAATCTCCAAAACACATCCGGAGGTGATATTAATTTGTACGTTTCTAGCTATAGACTCAAACTTTATTCTTCAGTGAAGCGCGCATGCTCAGCTACAAGAATACCTCTGCATTGATCTCGACTGCAGAAGCGGCATAAGGAATCTCAAAGTGGCCCATAACCTCTGGGTGCAAGACACCGATTGAACCAATATGTTTTGGCTCCGCATTCTCAGAGCTTCTGAAAAACACCTTGGCGCCTCTTCCGGGAAAGAAGGTCGCATTGTTTATGTCTTCCTGGATCCAGTAACCTCTTCTTTTGTCTTCAGTAGGTTTTTCGATCCATGGAGTTCTCAAGGTTTGCATGATTTTGCCTAACAAGCCTTGAACGTACTCAAAACCGGATGCTTTGCCGGCGTAGATAGCGGACCAGTTTCTCTGGTTGAAGGCCCCTCTTTCCAACTCGGGATTTTTGAAGACAACGTCCCCACACTCGAATACCTTGATAGGCAAAGAATGCTTTCTGTTTTCCTTGATCGTCTTGAGAATACCTGGAAGCAAGGTTGTTCTGACGACCTGGTATTCGAAAGTTTTGGGGTTCTCCAATTTAACTGCTTGTTTATTGTTGTCAACTTGTCTCAAATATTTGAAGTTTTCGTCGTGGGAGCACAAAGTCAAGGGCAAGACTTCCAAGTATCCTGCTTGTGCAGAGGCAATTCGAATGATATCACCGACTTTGTTGATAGGTAATGGTGCGGCAACAAGAGAGTCGCTTTGAGGCTTAGTCTTCTTTAAATTGTTGAATCCATACCCAATAGCCGCATCTTCCATGATATCGCATTGATGTAATATGTCAGATCTGGTTATAGGAACTTCCACGGAAAGATGCTTTTCGTCAGAGACTGTCGCTTTCAAGGACATTTTCTTTAAAAGTTCAGCAATATCCTCACCAGAGTAGTTCAAGCCCAAACAGGAATTGATGTACTCGATGTCCGCCTCGAACTTTCTTGGAGTGATGTTGGGGCTCACTTTGTCTTGCGTATTGTGTGGTGACTCAATTTTAACAGGCTCAATCTCGAATTTGGTGGCCGAGTAAGTAGAAAACATCGCCACCATTTGATTGATGACAATGTCAGTTTTAGTTCTATCCGTGCCAGTGACTTCTATAAAGATATTCTTGGTATCCAAAGTAATTTTGGAATGATTCGAGTTAATGATGGGTGGCAAGGAACACACAGTTCTCTTGGAGTCAAAGATAACAGGATACACTGGAGAGTCTCTGATTATGTGCAAGTACTTGCCCAAGTTCTTATCTTTGTCATAAAATTCCATCAATTGTTGTCCATTCATAGTCTTTTCTTGGTTCAAGGGCACGAAGTTGATATCCTGTGGGGCTAATGCCTCGTAGGTGAATGGTGGTGTTAATTTGTCCAAGTCGTGCGTGCCAATAGCCACCAATGTTCTGTTACGACACAAATTTGTGTGCAATTTGTCTTGCAACGCAATAAATGAGGCATAGCGTCTATCGTCGAAAGTGACACCTTTCAAAATAGCAGCAGCGGCATAAGGTCTGATCTGTTCAGTGGATTTATCGATACTCAATTTGACGCTGGGAATCTCTGGGTTCAAAGAGAAGTTAGCGGCATCTGTCCTTCCCAAGAACTCATTCAAAGCTTGTGCAATACCCTCAATACATAACATATCGTATCTGTTGGCTGGAATCTCGATTTTGAGTTGTGGTCTTTCGTCACCTTGGCATTCTTCGGTGGTGTCTTCATCTAATTCGATTCCAAAATCAAAACACAACTCATCGAACTCCTCTGTAGTGTATTCTCTACCTAAGAGCTTATAGAGATCAGCTTTGTCCACTGGGATAGTTGGCATTTTGAATTGTAGTTTAACTGTCTACTCGCAGTCAAATTTCTTCAAGAAAAATTTAGTCACCAATATTAGTACTCAGATTTACGCTAAGGCCGATACCTCAGAGTGGCATACAAGTAAATTTGAGAATAGTGTATATGGGATAGCATCTAGGCGGATGCAAACTCCTTCGGGTTTTAAAACCATTTCAAGACTCAGAAACTTTTCTACGGAACACAAAAAATTTTTAAAATTACAGACCAGAGAAGCTTCAATGGGCCATAAATTATAATATTCATGATCAGTATTATTTATGACTCGCAGAACCCTTGATGGACCCCAATTTGTTCCCTAGGTTCTTGAACATATTTGATTGTTGTCCGGCCTCTTCTTCGAGGTCTTCATTCAAGACCCGTGTTTCTTCTTGATTGAGAGTTTCTTTTCGAATTGCTGCCAAAGTTTCATTCGTAGCTTCTTGACCAATTTTCTCAATGTCTTGTACTTCTTTGACAAGCGCATTAACATCGAATATATTTTCCCGTAAGACGTTCTCTCCCGTGTTTCTTTGTGCATTAGTGGTTTGTTGAGAGTCCAGCTCAGAATATTCTTCAAAACCACCATTAGATGCTTTCACACCAGTCTGTTCGGCTCCATCATATACTTCCCACCAATTTTTTTGCTTTGGCTTGAACCAGTTCTTCCAAGACTTTTGTTTGAGTTTTTCTTCTTTCGCTTCCTTTTCCATTTTCGCTCTTGCTTCATCAAATTCATCGAGAAGTTTTCTCTGTCTTTCTCTTTGCTCGATATCTGGTTCTTCAATTTCTGCAAAATCTTCACTAAGAATTTCCCAATCGAGGGCTTTTAAGATCTTTGGTATTGCTTTTCTGTAGGACATATGTCCTTCAACAAACAGGGTGCAATCAAAATTCTCCACACCGGGTATGTTTTCTATAGGTGAAATTCCACTTACCGTCAGCAAGCCTCCACCTGTAGCTCTGAACAAATATCCCAAAATCCAATCGTTACGCGCGTACCCGTTGATGAATTTTCCACTCACAACAGATCTTGCCAATGTGATTTGATCATATTTCACAGTCGCGGGATTTCCAAGAATAATAACGTTGTCAATCAAGCCAAAACCTCCGTGGTTAGCTAATTCAATTAAACAAGAATAGATTAAACGTGAACCAAGAGAAAATCCAACCAAAGTAATGGGGCGTACTCCCATATTTCCAGAAATGAGTGTATCTGCTAAAATCTTACCTGCTTTCCAGGCTCTGTCTAATGAAACATTCCAAGGATTATCTAACAAATATGAAAGCTTCGAAAGTAACATTGGTAATTGAATAGCAGACATCAAGGCGGTAAGAATCGTTGCTCCTAGGATTTGCTGAATTGATGTACTTAACGCTTCGGAAGCAAGAATTCCAATAGTTTGTCCCATAGATCTTAACATTTCAGGTTCCCACAAAAGAGAAAACATATCTCCCATAACGGGGTCCACTGTAGAGAAAGGAAGTCGGATATCATCCATTTCACCGTTCATCCATCCCGAAACCGTAATTATTAAGTTTGAGCGCTTATTATTATGAAGTGGTTTCATTTCAAATGTGTTCACATCTCCCATTCTTCTTGATCCAGCTTTGTTACCAACTTTGGCACCAATGGCAACGCCGCCCGTTGTAATAGCCACGCTTCCTCCGACACCGGCAAGGAAGCCGCCAGTTCCAGATATACCAACTGTTGTAAGACCAGCAGCCAAACCAGCGCCAATCACAGGCGCTAACAAGCCTGCAGAAAGTCCGATGGCTAATGATCCACCTAGGGTTGCCAAACCAATGTATGCCAACTTTTTTCGATGATTTTTCAGAATGTGTTTTTCGATAAACAGTCTATCGCGCAATTTGTCATCTCTATTTTCGATGGTCTTGCTACTTGTATCCATCTCCAAGCTTTCCACAAGTCTTCTTTCGAACTGTCTCACTTCAAGATCTAACATATTTAACTTCGAGGAAAAGTTGAATAAAAGCGTGCGAGAGCGACTGTCGTAGTAGCCGTCGCTTAACAATAATAAGAATAAATCGCACACGAGGACCCAGCGGAGATCAAACCCATCCACTTCTTTCTCTAATTTTGGGTTTTTTAGGTCTAAAAGAAGTAAGCTGTTCATAAGATCAGCAGTCTCGACCCCATGCATGCTTAAATTAGATATCATTTGCTGCTCTTCTTGTGATAATTGGAGATGATCGAAGATTTTGGCCATAATGTACATTGTCCAATTCGCAAAGTGTTTCTGCCCAAGATTTAGCTTTTTGGCAATTTTGTTTGTGGTCCTTTGATTAAGCAATGCCAAATCGGTTGCCATTTCCACGGTGATGAGTTTGATGATTCCAACATAGGCGAATTTCTGTGAGTCAGTCAACATTCCGCGGGTGCCAGCAAGTGTTTCCTCGGAGTCCACGTTTTCAGTATCGTCGTAGAATTCTTCTTCGAAATCTTCGGAGGAGCTTGTGTGGGGGTTGGACGAGGAGTAGCTCCGAAACAAGAAGTCTGTCTTGGTGTCTAGGCTTGCGTATTTGATCAACTGCTCCTCGGTATCAATTTTTGTATACTCTCGGCGATTGTTGCCTTCAAACACACCGAAGTCGTGGTCTTTTTTGAATTCTAGATTCCCCATTTCATCGTAGTAGTTATCTGCCGTTACCTTCTTCATGGGGTTCCAAGCTGCAGAATCTGACGAAAAGAAGTCATCCTCCTTCAGAGGCTCCAATTCATGCACGGGCTTCATGGTTGTCTCGGTGTCCAGGAGCTCGTCACCTTCGGGGTCTGGTCTTACTGGCGACCGCGAGGACACGTTCATTTGCTTCCAAACATCGGTGGTACTATTGTTTTTGCTCCCTAAATCAAATTCTATATATCCCTGGCACTCCTCTTCATCAGAACCATTTTCTGACCCAGTTTGCGACAGTAAAATTATGTTGTCATGGGTAATGGAAGAAACGCTTCCGTGCTGTGCCGTGTCCGGAGACGGCAACAGCGGTAGTTGTCCCAAGCCTGAATTGGCATAGGCGCGAGATTCTGAGCGGGAAGATGTTTTGGCTTGGCCAAACCAGGAGCTTTCGCCAGGCGGAATTGATGAATCGTTCATATTTGACTCAGTAATGTGATAGGTGTAGCGTGGAGAAAGACGAGTTAAGGTAAGTTAAGTTATATTCTGTTCATGGCTGCGCAGCGCGCGTGCGTAAGATATAGTGCTAATCGGTCAACAGAACAGGAGTAACGGGATGTGGAGAACTCGCAGTTGAGGTATACAAAAAAAATCGGAATTGAAATAATACCAAAAAAAAAAAAACATCAATTGAATCTGATAAAGAGAGTAACGATAAAAGAAAGAGTGCGAGGCAAAGTAAGCCTGGAATTCTGTGAGTAAGGTGGCCTATGGCCAAAATGCGTTATTGCGCATGCTCTACAATGCGCTACCATCGGTCGCGCACCAAGAGAGCATGAATCTTTAAGGATGAAAGAAAAGTATACTTCCTTGTTGGTTTACAAATTTTGTGCGCAAAAAAAAGTAATATAGCTACTGGGGACAATCTCCAGACTGTTAATCTAGAAAATTTCAATTTCAAACAACTGAATCTCTCTAACCTCAAGTTTGCTGCTAAAAAAAAGGCCGAATACATCGTGTATTGATCATACTAATGAATACTCAAGGTACCGCACTCCAGAAAGCCCACACTATGGCTGGCCCTATACAAGACATGCCCAGAGACCATAAGTTGGATACAGTGCAAGTATTTTTATTTCCAGGGCACCTTCTTTTGGTCAAGCTGGAAAACGAAAAAAGGAAAGGGATAGAAAAAAATAAACGAAGCGAAGACAGAATGATGAATGTACTCCAGAGTGTATCCAGAGCCATCGGTAATCTGAGGATCTTTTCCATAATCTCGGGCCCAACCCCAATGCGCGCGCACACAATCAGTGAGGCAAGAAAACGCGTTACCCACCGGATAATTTCTCATTCACACTAGCACAAAATACACATTCCATTCTATTATGTTTGTGCCGAGTGTAGGAAACGCGGGCAGAGACAATGACGAGACTGGAAAAGAGGTTCTTTCCAGGGCCGCAGCTAGTGTGCGTGCTGCTTCTTCGGGTGAGACATCTCTGCTTGACTATACCAGTGCAGAGGAGCCCCAAGATCGTGTGTGCGATGACCTTGGTTCAGAAAAGACAACACAGGAAATAAATGAGCGGCTGCATTTGGACGGTTTGCGCCACACATGGAAGGCCATGCTCGGCACGGTCCCCAGGAATGGTGATGCATCGTACTTGGTACCTGCGCTGTATTTGAAACGAGTACTCGAAATGGAGGAAGCTTCTTCC
This sequence comes from Metschnikowia krissii, assembly GCA_030561945.1. NCBI lineage: Eukaryota > Fungi > Ascomycota > Pichiomycetes > Serinales > Metschnikowiaceae > Metschnikowia > Metschnikowia krissii. The sequence goes on along the minus strand of JAKTYP010000060.1, from coordinate 14,094 downwards.
ATTACTGAGCTCGCCAGCCTGGTTGGTAAATTGGATTGCTCGTGTATAGTGGACGAGAATGGGACGTTGCCGGAAGACGGGGTTTCAGAACGGTTCAGCCAGATCCTGCCCGAGCTATTCCACCAGCTCGTATCGGTATTTGGCCTCACCGGCGAGCCAGTGATTCGTAACATTATGGTGAGAGATGACGGAACTACAATATTGGAAAGGAACCCAGCTTTCTTTGTCGTGCATTCACTCACAGAGTCATCACATCAGTCAAAGTACCAACCTTCCCCTAACGGCACAAAACAACAATACCAGTGCTCGTTTTTCTTATCACAGTCTAAAACGTTCCGTTGCTTGATAGACACGGTCAAAACGTGTATGTTGAAGGCCAAGAATATCGAGCTCAGATTGTGGGTCGTCAACTCCGCGAACGCAGAGGAATTACCCCCCACGATTCCTGTCTCTATCTTTATTAACGACATCGACGAAAAAAGACTCATCAGTCCCCTTATTATGGATCAGACTATGAGAACACAGGGTATCACCTCGTCCAGGTACCATCTCGTGGCCGAATGCGTCAATCGCTCAACGCACAAGTACCCGGTGGATCTAGCTGTTCTACAATGTGAGCCGTCTTCTCTTGATGCCTCGTTGATTCTCAATTCTGGTGGAAACCTAGGCTTGGCTAACCTTGGAAATACATGCTACATGAACTCTGCTTTACAATGTCTTGTACATCTCCCGGAAGTGAACTACTACTTTTTCTTCGACTTGTTCGAGCGTGAACTAAACGAGGACAATCCTTTGGGAAACAAGGGTGAAGTGGCTTTGGCTTTTTCTAACTTGTTGCACAAACTCTTTGGTACTCAGAACGCCGGCTCTTCTCATGTTAGTCCTCGCGAATTCAAGTACACCATAGGCAGGTATTCATCTATGTTTCATGGGTATCAGCAGCAGGACTCCCAAGAGTTTCTAAGCTGGCTCTTGGATGCTCTCCATGAAGATCTCAATCGTATTTACGACAAACCTTACCTTGAAAAGCCCGAGCTCAAAGATGAGGACATGGGCAATGTTGCAGCAATCCTGGACCTTGCAAAAATTTGTTGGGCACAGCACAAACAGAGAAACGACTCTATTATCGTGGATTTGTTCACAGGACTTTATCAATCTACACTTGTTTGTCCTGACTGCTCTAAGCAATCTATAACCTTTGATCCATTTAATGATTTGACTTTGCCTTTACCTGTGAGTAAAAAGTGGTATCATACTTTTACCATCGTTGACCTTTCATCTGATTCCCAAAGAGATCCCATTCTGAAGCTTGAAATCGAGCTAACTAAGGAATCCAATTTCGAGGATTTGGTGGCGCATGTAAGTGAATTCCTTCAAATACCATCAGAGCATTTGTTCTTTTTCGAGATATTCCGCAACTACTTCTACAAAGATTTTCAGGTTAGCACTAGCACACATAAATTTTTACCAGTGAGCGAGTTGATCAGTGAGGATGACGATATCATTATTTACATTATTCCTCATGATCCATTGAAAGATTTGATTGTTCCAGTTGTGAATGTTATTTGTAACGAAGATAAATCGTATAACATGTACGAGCCTTTTGGTATACCTTTGTTTGTTGTTCTCGATCAGATATCAGAAACAAGTAGTTTTGGTACCATCAGGCGAAAAGTTGAGCAAACTGTGAAGATTCTCTCACATCTGGATATGGAGGCTAGATTTGAAGCTATGAAACGTATTTCTAAAAAAGAATTATATTCAAGTGCAGACTTTCCTCTTTTGTCATCTCTGAAGGTCCAAGAGGATACGTTCATGGTTGATGTTAGTCACAATAGTCATAAAAATGAAATAGATGGCTACGACTCAGACGTGTCTCTAGCAAATCCAAATATAAGCGCGTCTCTTGGGTTCGAAATGAGGGTTCATGAGGAAAAATTACGCTCTAATGTCCTGCTGAGATATAATCAAATCAGAGATAATCGAAATGCTGGAGCATCAAAGTGCTTGCGTATCCCACGTGGAAGACCACAATTTGTGAACTTGCCATTGTTGGCAGAGAAACTCAGTGAGAAAAAACGGAATTACTATCACTATAGAGACTATGTGGAACAGAGTAACCACGATAAAATACCAGTCAGACCCGAAACCTCAAATTTGCCAGTCAACGAATGCTTAGACCAACCATATCCCGAATCACCTTCTTCATCAGAAACAGAAAGAAACAATTTCGTGATTATAGACAAAGAAACATATGGTTCTGAGGTTAATGTGAATTTCAAAAAAACGAAGTTACCCGATTCGGAAACTGTGGGGAGCATAATCAACGACGATGATATTGAAAGTGATACAAATTACGATCATGTTAAGTCTCTTTTTGCATCCATCGACAGTATTGAAACACCACCAAAGGGTTTGATTGTAAATGACTCTATTACGACTAAGGCACCAGAAGTTTTGGAACATGAAGCTACAAGCACAGGTAAAAATCGCTCTGTCTTGGTTTCTGAAACAAGTATGCTTGTTATTGACTGGGATCCCTTGGTTTACACTCAATTTTTTGCCGATCCGCAGCACCAAGCTTGGATGCAGCCAACTATAATTCCTAATCCAAGGCTAGAAGAAAGTAAGCGTTATTTGAACAAACAACAGAACTCGCGAATTTCCCTTTACGATTGCTTGAAAAATTTTAGCACTCCTGAAGTACTTGGCGAGCAGGATTTGTGGTATTGTCCGCGTTGTAAAGACCATAAACGTGCCACGAAAACAATTCAGTTATGGTCCACGGGTGATATTTTAACTATTCATTTAAAAAGATTTCAAAGCGCTCGTCACTTTAGCGATAAAATTGATATGGTTGTTGATTTCCCTATCGAGGGCTTGGATATGGCAGACTTTGTCAGCTCCATACAAGAGACAGGAGAAAGTATGCTATACGATTTGGTTGCCGTTGACGAGCACTACGGAGGCTTGGGTGGCGGTCATTACACGGCTTCGGTAAAAAATTTCCGTGATGGAAAATGGTACAAGTTCAACGATAGTAAAGTGAGCTTGATTCTGAACATGGCAGAATGTGTTACAAGCGCAGCTTACTTGCTTTTTTACAAGAAGAGATCTTCATCATCATTTGTGGGTGGCGAAAGTGTTCAAGCTCTTTTGAAAAATGGTCAATCTGAATTTAAAACTAAGATGGATCATCTCAGAACCCGCCTAAATCAAATTGTTCTGGAAATTGAATCCTTTAATGACCAGTTACGAATGACACAAGAAATTCAACAAACAAGAAAAGGGGAACATTCAAGCTCAGAAGCAGGTCGGGATATTGTAAAAGGCAATAATGATAATGACGAGTTAGAAGAAGAGGAGGACTTATACGCAGACAGCGATCTGAACGAGACTCCGTTGAAACCGAGTATCAGCAGCCTGAATACCAATAAGAAGATGAGGTCGCCTGTGGTTCAACAACTGACGAAATTTGAGTTTGAAAACCAGCGTAAGCAAAGACTTATCTCAAAGGGTTCAGGTCTGTTGCGATCGGTGAATATCAACATGGGATACTCATCATCGGTATCTAACTTGGCCTCCCCAGAAGGATCGACCGATGAGGATAACATATAACATGTGTCTTTAGGTCGAGGACTAAAAAAATATGAAGTAAACTTTGTTTCTCAGTTACACTCAAAGAGTATAATAGTTTACCAATAAAGAGGCAGAATTTTACAGATATGAGTAAGAGAATGTGAGCAACATGGTTTTACTCAAACGATAATTAGCCAAAATGACTTTCGCAGAGTACAGGAATATGTTGCCACGAGCCATAATGGTCGAGCTACAACCTGAAAACCGCGTGTTGCCACGCAGCTCCTGGTGAGCTCAAGACCGACCCGCTTGCTCTGTAACCTGTCGACGGAGCAACTCTGTTCCAATACCCGGAGGCACTGCTGATGTTAGCCCCACAAAAGACATGACTGACACCTAGTAAAGTAAAATGATACCGCTCAACCCCGAAGGGGACCAGTTTCACGATGCTTCACGTTAGAACAGTGAAAGTCATTGTTCTTCAAAGAACTATCGATTGTAAAGCTTGAAACATCAGGCATTAAACTTGCTTCACGAGCGCCGATCTGCTGAGGAAGTTTCCACAGCAGCAACAAAACAACCGCGAAAGTTTAATTTCGTTGCGAGCTGGGTTCGTTCCCAAGCACAGGTTAGTTGGTAGAAAGAAAAGGAAAGAAAAATATGGCGCGCAGGATGAGTATTTATATGGAGCCCTGTGAAGATTAGTGCATGTACCGATTGTTATTGTCCATCGCCGTGTTGTGTATTACCCGCGCTTACATGCCATACCAATCCCAAGTAGGGCAGAGGCGATGAGCAAGATGCGCTAATCTCAGTTTCAGAGCATCCGAATTTCCATTTAGTCTCGTATTTTCATTTTTGGAGATTTGAAGTGCCATATTTCAGCGTTTTTCGTAGTTGCAAAGCTCTCTCAAAATGAGTCTTAGAGCCCTGAACTATGACCAACGGCCTCTGAGGAAGGCGAACTCATCGGCTTCCACCAATGACAATATACCCTTTCATCATGCAAACACGCTTGCGCCCTTCAAAGTGATAGATTTGTTTTTAGATCAATTCCAGCATATTCTAGCAGCAGAAGACCTTACTGAAATGATCCAGATAGTTAAGACCCAACTTTATCAACGCGATTACCTTTCTGCTTTTGATTGTGACGACAAGCGCCTCGCTTATGCCGCAAGGTGGACCCCAGCTAGATCCTTGGCATATGCATCTTTATTTGCAAGCTGTCCAGAGATATCTGAGCTATTTTCGGACCCGAGTAAACAGAGCCGGATATTATGTGTAGGTGGCGGTGCCGCCTCGGAAGTTGTGGGTTTGGCTTCGGTATTTTGTCAGCTCAAGATTCCAAATGGAGACACGCCGTCATCTCTTCACATGGATGTGATTGATATTGCCGACTGGTCACTTATTGTGAACAATGTCACATCATACATACAGAACAAGTGGCTCTACAGCCCCTCTAAATTAAGTACTCAGTTTCGTTTGGGTGATGTCTTGACGCAGACTCCAGAACAGTTGCACCTCCAGGAATTGGACTTGATTACACTTCTTTTTACAACTAACGAATTGTTTTGTGAGAAGAAAACAGAAACTATCAAATTTTTGCAAGCCTTAAGCACTTATTGCCGGAAAGGGTCCTTGCTTCTCATCACAGAAAGCGCAGGATCTTATTCTCACATTACTGTGGGTCTGAAACAATTTCCTGTTCAGTTCCTTATCGACACTATATTGGTCGGAAAACCTGGGACAGAAAATGGGCCATGGGAAATTGTCAATCAAAGCGAGAGCTGCTGGTACAGAATGAACGATAAAGAAATATCTTACCCCATTAAATTGGAGAATATGAGATTTTTCTATCGTTTGTATAGAAAACATTGATCTAGCAATACTAAATTGAAAGTTTTCTTAATTTTTCCTCGACATCTTGAGCTGAATCTTCACATTTTTTGGTCATCTCGAGGTTGTCATCTTTGTTAGCCGGCTCATAGGGTTCAGCGTCCTTATTGGTGAATAAACCACAAATTTCGCCTTTTGATTTGGCATTAAACTTTGCTCTTTCTTCTTCAATAAGACGCAGTAATCTTTTCTCCCAGCCCAATTGCTTGGCCAAGACTTCGGCAACGATATCACAATCATTCTTCAATACTATATCAGTATTTCTTTTTTTGGTTTTAAAATCGCCAACAACCTCTTTATTTACCAAGACTCTTAAAGAAACTTTACTACATTCGGCAGGTAATCCAGCAAATGGGTACACGGTAAGTGAGGTTCCAGCAACAACAGCGATCTCTACGTTATGGCAATCTTTCTCCCATGAATCAAAAAACCGGGTGGGTAATGCTTCTCCAAAAAAGACTATATCTGGTTTCACGTAGCCGTCGCATTTGCTACAACGAGGAATGCCATCATTGAGAGACTTGTCATTCATAAGCTTGATCAAATCTTTCGTTTCCATTGACTCTGCACATTCAATGCAGTGGTTGTTGGCAAAAGAGCCATGGGCAGCAACAATTTTATCGGGAGGAACACCCACAATGCTCTCCATTGTGTCTATATTCTGCGTATATATCCTTGTCAAAAGATTATCATCATGAAAAAGTCTCAAAAGAAAATGGAATTTAGATGGAAAAAACTTGCCTGGGTACAACTCGTCGCATAAAGTATAGAACGCTTTGGGGTCGTTTCTGAAATATGCGATATCAAAAACAGCTTCTGGATATGGGAGATTTAGTCTCTTGAGATTGGCGTAAAGGCCTGTTTTTGGGCTTCTGAAGTCTGGAATTCCGCAGGATGTCGAAATACCGGCACCTACGAAAAACGTGACCTTCTTTTTCTCTTTTAATGCTTTAACAAGTGGTGCTAGCTGGTGTTCAAGTGTTTGTGACATTGTAGCTGAATAATATAAGTATGTTTAACTCTAAGTTATCGGTCGCATCCACTTTAGAGTACTAAGCGAGATTAAAAGTGCGACCCAGAAACCGGTTAGTTCGCAGCGCTCTTGATAGGGATGAACCGCTACCAACTACAGAATTTTAATAGATACTGCAATTTACATTATTTTAAAACTTTCCTAGCTGTTGCATCGATGTGATCATGAAGCTCTTTGATGAATAGTTTGATACGCCTTTATTTTTACTTCCTCTAAAATTTATTCTTCAAAATACATATTTGATGTTAGATACTGTTTACAAAATTGAAATATGAATATTTTTAAGAATTCTAATTCTTCACACCAAAGATTTCCTTTGTTTTTGAAATGAACATAAGTATTACTGAATTTACAATAGGAACATTCAAACCATCTTATAAGGATTCCGGGGTCTAAAAAATGTTATATATGAGCTTGTAGAATATACAACTGAGCTAGAGTGTGTGGGACACGTCGTTTCTGTACAGACTAATCTCAACATTCAACAGCCAAACCACGACCGCGACTGACTTTTCGGTGCGGCCTCGAAATTTGCCATTCCAGATTTCTCTCCTTATTCTCTCCTATAAATTTTGATCATAATGAAGGTACGTAAAATCTTTCATATACATTAGTAGCATATGCAATTTAACTAACTCAAAACAGCAAAGAATCACATCGTTGGACCTTCGCATCATCACCGGTGAGCTTCAAGAAAATATCACCAACTACAGATTGCAAAATATATATAATATTGCCGGTTCATCCAGACAATATGTGTTGAAATTCTCAGTGCCAGATTCAAAAAAGAGTTTAGTGATTGATTGTGGTAATAAGCTCCACTTGTCCGACTTCGAAAGACCAACCTCTGCAGCGCCGTCCAATTTTGTCACAAAATTGAGAAAACATTTAAAAGCCAGGCGTATGAGTCTGGTAAAGCAAGCAGGAAATGATCGTGTTCTTGTATTTCAATTTTCTGACGGCCTTTTTTACTTGGTGTTGGAATTCTTCTCTGCCGGAAACATCTTCTTGTTGGACCATGACAAAAAGATTTTGGCCTTACATCGATTGGTGAGTGATTTGGGCCCTGAAAATGATAGGTATGCTGTGAACGAAATTTACAATATGTTTCAAGTGTCCTTATTCATCGATGACGAGATGCCTTCGTTTGAAACGATTACTGGTTCACAAGTTACTAGGTGGGTTGCTGATCACAAGCGGAAAATAGCAGATGCAACTACTGATAAAAAAAAGAAAGTTTTCTCAATTCACAAACTTTTATTTGTCAATGCCAGCTTCTTGTCAAGCGATTTGATTTTGAAGGCTCTTGTCGAGAATGAGATAGATGCCTCTCAATCATGTCTCCTCTTAGAAAATGACGAAGCCCTCTTGTGCAAAACCGTAAAATCACTTGATATTGCTCAAATGAAATATGAAGAGTTAATCGAAAATGCGAAAAAAGGTTTATTAGAAGGTACAATTGTTGAAAAAAAGAATGCGCTGTACAACGCAGAGGACGCGGACTCCATCGAGTATACGTTTGATGAGTTTCACCCATTTATCCCACACAAAACAAAACCAGATCTTCGCTTTAAATCAGTGAAAGGATATAACCAGACACTTGATACATTTTTTTCTACGATCGAAGCTACCAAATATGCGTTGCGTATAGAAAGCCAGAAACAACATGCGGAGAAGCGATTGAATAATGCCAAAAGTGAAAGGGATAAGCAGATTCAACTGTTGCTCACTCAGCAGGAAATCAACGAAAAAAAGGGAAATACTATTATTCACTATGCCATGCTTGTTGAAGAATGCAAGCAATATTTGCAAGCCATGCTCAATAAACAGATGGATTGGACTGATATCGAAAATATTATCAAGTTTGATGCAGCTAAAAAGAAAGGAAAGGCTGTTTATTTTAGATTGCCTCTTGATTTATTGCGGAATAAGATTAAATTAGTATTGCCAGACCCTAACGAAATACCCGATACCCTTGAAACTACGAATGGTACTGATGATTCTTCCTCGAATCCGGATCTGGAAAGCTCAGACTCAGACTCAGACTCAGAGTCGGGCTCATCAAGCTCAGAGTCAGAAACTGAAGTGGAATCTGATGCCGAATCTGTTGAAAGTTTCGAGCTGCAAAATGCCAGAAGGCTGCGGAAAATCAAGACCAAAAAGCCGTCTGTGCCAACAATCACAGTGGATATAGACTTGGCGCTTTCATCGTATGCTAACGCACGCCTTTATTTTGATTCTAAAAAAGTGGCAGTCAGTAAACAGACTAAGGTGGAAAAAAGTTCTGAAATGGCTTTGAAGAATGCGGAGAAAAAGATTCAAAGAGACCTCGCCCAAAACCTCAAAAGTGAGAATGATATTCTTCGTTCAATTCGCCCAAAGTATTGGTTCGAGAAATACTATTGGTTCGTTACGTCAGACAACTATTTATGTTTGGCAGGTCGTGACGATTCCCAGTTGGATATGATCTATTATAGACACTTTAGTGACAAAGATTACTTTGTTTCTTCAGACATGGAAAACTCCTTAAATGTGTTTATTCTCAACCCTTTTCCAGAGGAAGATGTATCTCCCACTGCATTATTCCAAGCAGGTGTATTTGCCATGCTGACATCACACGCATGGAATAATAAAGTAAGTACCTCCGCGTGGTGGCTCAAAGGAAATGAAATAACAAAGAAGGAGTTTGATAACTCATTGTTGGGCCCTGGACGTCTCAACTTCAAAGGCAAAAAGAATTTTATGCCGCCAGCACAGTTGGTGATGGGATTTGGTTTATACTGGCTTGGAGACGAAGAGACAACTGCAAAATATTCGAAAGCTAGAATTGACCGTCAGGCTGAACATGGCTTGAAAGTGGAAATTACGAATAAGAAAAAAGCCTTGGAAAATATCACCATTTCGAAAGTTAAGGAAACAAAGGATCAAAATACGATGTTGGGTGATGATTTAAAGAAAGATACTACAGCGAATGAATCGGTGCTGCCAGCACCTGTAACTGAATCCCCTAAAGAATTTTCAAAACTGGTTATAAACTCAGCAAAAGTTGTACGTGGCAGAAAAGGAAAAATGAAGAAGATAAACGAGAAGTATGCGGACCAGGACGAAGAAGAAAGAAGATTGAGAATGGAAGCATTAGGAACACTAAAACAAATGAAAGACTTTGAAAAAAACAAACTTGAAGAGGCAGATCGTCAAGCTGAACTTGAGCGCAAAAAGTATGCGGCGTTGAAAAGAGGAGAGCAAAGAGAACAGAAAGCAGAAGAAAGAGAGTTACAGAAGTATCTCGACGGTGTCGATGAGGACGATGCGGTTACTTACTTGGAAATGCTTGATTCTCTTATATCTAAGCCTGAAAAAACGGATAAAATTGCTAGTGCAGTTCCAGTATTTGCCCCATGGTCTGCTTTGAACAAGTTCAAGTATAAGACCAAAATTCAACCTGGAATGGGAAAGAAAGGTAAGTGTGTGACAGAATCATTAAGCTATTTTGCGAGAAGAAAAGTGGACGCATTGAAAGAAGACGTTGATCTTGACTGGCCTGAAGAACACGAAATTATCAATTCCCTTAAGTCCAACGACTTGATTGGAGTTGTTTCGGTGAATAAATTGAAATTAGTGTTGCCCGGTGGTAATGCATCTGACAACAAAGGCAAAAAAGGTGTCAAGAAGGGAAAAAGGTAAACCTGCAATGCGTTAATTCTTTCCCTTGTCTTTGTTTTGTTTTCTCGCTATCAAAGATATTCACAGAATCAATCTGCAAACATATGCCAATGCGCAGTGCGCTGCAGTCTATTTTCATCAAAAACCGCTCACTAAAACTCTTTGAAAGCGCATACTTGAGCCGCATCCCCATTTAGGGTTGGAGCAGTCCTTAGTTTGATCAGGAACCATCAACAAACCTATATATTATAATCACATGTGAGTGGAAATACTACTATATGATTAAATTATATTTGTCTTTTTTGGGCAAGTTAGTTTAGAAGTAGTTGAGAAATTGAGTTCATGTATATTGTATTCTATCAGCACATAAGTCTTGCTCATGCAAGTTGATCTTTTATGCGCAACTCAAAGTACCTTAGTTCCGTTCCCTTGCCCCTCACCTTTGAGAAGTTCACCAAAGATGATTTTAGAAGACTGGTGATATTTGTGATGAGTGGAATAATTTTTTTTGTCTCAAGTTGATGTTGCGTTAATTTTCAATGTTCGAGATCTTTACAGAAATAATTGAAGATGTAAGTTAGTGCAAAGAGAGGTATTGTGATCTTAGATACATCTTGCATATTCTTATATGCATATGCCTCATGCTCCTCTGACTCTATTCATTTTGAAAAAGTTCACGGTCTGAGTACAGAGTGTCTATAAATATCTGATGTGGTCAAGGAAAAGATGGAATGTGTTTGTTTTTATTATTCCACATATTGAAATATACAGCATTCCTGTGAAACATGGTTGCAATTTCCAAACTTCTTAACAATGGTCTACTTTTAGTGGGTCAACTGTTCTATAGAGATTTAGCGTCTCCTGAGCAGGCTTCGGTAGAATCTTACAATATTGTGAGGTTCTTGGGTGGATCCGGGCCATATGTTCAGCATCCTGGCTTTGGTATTTCCACGGATATCCCCGAACTGTGTACTTTGGAGCAGGTTCATTTGATGTCCAGACATGGCGAGAGATATCCATCTCAAAATATGGGACAAGAATTTGAAGAAATAATGCTAAAAGTCGAGGCCTATAATAACAGTTTCATGGGAGAGTTGGAGTTTCTCAACGACTATACTTATTTTGTCAAAGATGATTATTACTACGAGTCTGAAACGAGCGCTATTAATTCGGAAGGTACATTTTCGGGAACGAATGATGCAATGAGACATGGGATTTCTTTCCGATCCAAATATAATAGTCTATTCAATGCGTCTGCTGAAACACTTAAAGTATTTACTGCCAACTCTGCAAGGGTACATCAAACAAGCAACTACTTCGCCAGAGGGTTCATGGGAGACGAATATTCAGAAGACGCTGTAAAATATTACATTTTAGACGAAAATTCTAATATGGGTGCCAACTCCATGACACCTAGCTATGGCTGTCTCGAATACCAGTGGGATATCAATGAGGATATTGTTGCGCATTACAACGAGTCGTACTTAGAAACTGCGAGAATAAGATTGTTAAAGGGTAATGAGAGTTTCAACTTGACGGCCGCTGACATCAAGAATATGTTTCAATGGTGTGCCTACGAAATTAATGTTCGTGGCTCGTCGCCAATGTGCAAGTTGTTCACTAACGAGGAATTCGTTCGCTATTCATACTTTCAGGACTTGAATAACTATTATGCTAATTCTCATGGAAATAATCTAAGCGCTACTGTATCTTCTGCTTGGTTGAATGCTACCAAAAGGTTCTTGAAGGAAGAGCGTCCCGACTATCGTGTGCTTTTGAGCTTCACGCACGATAATGAAATCGAAACCTTCCATGCTGCCCTTGGATTATTTGAGCCTAGTGAGAATTTGCCTACGGACTACATTCCATTTCCCATTCCATATTCACATGTTCAAGTCACACCTCAAGGCGCCAGGACCATTACTGAGAAGTTTAGTTGCGAAGGTAAGTCATATGTGAGATATGTTGTGAATGATGCCGTTATCCCGATCAAAACATGCCAGGATGGACCTGGGTTTTCGTGTGAGATTTCAAAATTCGAAAAATATATCGATCAGAGGCTTGAGGACAAAAATTACGGACTTCAATGTGGGATCGATTCTACCGTCCCATCCACAGTTACGTTTCTTTGGGACTACGCAGAAAAAAACTACACTGCTTTCGATGGCGATTACTAGTGGAGTAAAATGAAACCTATATTACATAATTAACAACCGATAGGGTCGATCTTCAACATGAGCCAGGAAAATAAGGAGGTACAATGCATAACTACCCCTCTCCCCCCGCGCCACCCCTTGGCAGCCAGCAAGGACCAGCGTGCTTGGTATACATTGTCCTGCGTGTAGATTGATCATGAATTCATGAAAGTGTCGTATTTTGTTTTTTGATTCATCGCCCTGAACCTTCAATATGGCTGTCATGCGATGAAATGAGGGCAAGCCAGAGCAACCAGTACATCAATCGCCGCGCAAAGCACGTACAACAGCAGGTCGTCTCATCATGTACTTAGTCCACTTGTAGACCTCAGGGAATTCCACCTTGAGGTTGATTCCGATGCGGTCAACCACATTATTCCACGGGACAAAGGATAAGTCAGCAATTGTAGCACGGTCGCCCACAAGCCATACCGGATAGTCAAAGTATCTAGAGGAGCTGAGCGGGGTAGTGCCTGCCGAGTACGCCGCGGCATTATCAGTATCCAAGTCCATGATCAATGCCTCTCTTCGTTCTGCCAACGCCATCTCTATGACGCCATATACGCGTCTAACCTCATCAGTATATCTATCCACTGCGGAAGGAACAGCACAAGAGTGGAAGTATCTGAAATGCAAGGCCTGGCCAATCATGGGGGCGTGCCCGGATGTCTGGAAAAAGAGCCAAGATGAGATCTGCGATTGCTCAACGAGGTTGTTTGACCAAAGCGGGCAGTCGCCATGCTCCTTCAGAAACTTTGACACCAAGTATAATATTATGGCGCCCGACTCCCAGATCGAAGTGTTTTCATTGTAATGGTCTATCAATGCCGGTACACGTGCGTTGGGATTTATAGAGACGAACTCCGGGGCCCTCTGCTCGCCCGAGTTAAAGTCCAAGAAGATGGTGTTGAAAGGAGAGTTGAGCTCCAGTAATATGATGGCGACTTTGAATCCGTTGGGAGCCGACCGGTGGGAAAAGAGTGTGTAGCCTTCCGTAGGTTGATTGGCGAAGAACTGGCTGATTCTAGACTGCAGCGCAGGACAGTCGGAGGTTTCACTATGGAGGTGTTGCTGTAGCAAATTCAAGTTGACTGCATTTTGCTGCTGGTCGTTGAGAGAGACCGACTTTAATCCGGCGCTAAGATTGGAAATAGGGGCTCCGTTGGTCTGGTTTCCCGAGCCGGAGCTACCGGCATCGGCCCTCTGGATTCCTTCCATTAGAGAAAAAAAAAAAAAAAAAAGTAAAAACGAATGGGGATGTTAAAACAAGAGTTACGCAACACCCAAGGTATCCGTTATGGTGTTTGTGGTGGGGTATTGTGTGCGTGGCAGGGGATGGAAAGTAGGTCACTTGTATTTAGTTGGAGTGAGCCCCGAAAAAAAAAACCCAGTGGACTATAGCTGTGTTAGGAACACCGATGATAGAGAGATGAAAATGTGCCGATACGCGAGACGCCAATCCAAAAATGACGCTAGTAGAAACTTGTGGATTACAAGAAAATAAAGGGAAATGGCGTGTGCCTGAAAGATGTACTAGAACAATGGGCACCTGGACGGTTCGCTTTTGCTCGTCTTTTTCCTGTGCCAACCCGAAAGTGCAGGTGCGTGGTTCATGGTGGGGTCTGGCACGACAAAAAGTAAGGGAAAAAAAAAAAAAATTTTGGCCCTATAAGAAATTTTTGTAATCGTTTGAAAAGCTGAAACTTTAAGAACTTCTGGTAAGTGTTA
>JAKTYP010000028.1:0-15140 GCA_030561945.1 Metschnikowia krissii | reverse complement strand
CCCCACCCACCCACTGCTCTGACCTAGAAACCCGCTCCGTTCACTCTTTCCGGACACATGGGCTAACATTCCAGGACTCCATACGAGACAACGGTAAAGAAAGGCGTCTGTGGTTGTCCGGTCGGCCTTCCTCCAGGCATTACCGGGACAGAACCAACGTGGGGAGTGCCACACGAACTCTTCGGCGAGACCCAGCGTGCCCCGCGTCGACTGTGTAGCATACGCGTGTTTGTTCATCCAGAACCCATGCATTTCGAAAGATAGCGCGTCATAAATAGTTGCAAATATATACGGCGGGAACCTCCGGCGTCGAACCCATGGCGTTGCGGTGGTCCGTGCTCGCCCATGTGAGCACGCTTTTTCAAGTGGCACATTGTAGATGTTGGCCATCGTCCACATTTCCGGTCCCCGAGACTCGGGAGGGTGAGTAAAGGTCTCTCCTTCCACTATTATCCTCGTCCCTTTTTTCCATTCTTTTTGTCCCCGCCTTTCATTCTCTTTCCTGTCGTGGTGTATTCCTAGAATAACTTTCAGTAATGTTTCGTTTGTTTTCATGGTTGCGTGCTTGGCCCGACGCTTTGTGCTGTTGAGCGTTTTAGCGCGTTCTGTTTCTTGTGCTTTTGTGACCGCGTATGGTCATTGTTTTACACTTTGCCACCAACACAAAACATCCCCAGCGCGGGCTTATGCTACGTGGTCGAAGAATTAGGGGTCGTGGCGGCGGCAGTTAATCAGGGATGCTTGTACCCGTCTCTCTCTGAAGCCAATCCCAGTACTTTGCTACCGGTTGCTGTCGAAGGCGAAGTGGTTTTGGTACCCGATACTCAATAGTGCGTAGTCTAAGCGTACTCCGTCATCGATACATTCGTGTTTAACCTAACGGTTGCGTTGGGGGGGATCTGTATGGCGCACGATTAAAGGCTGCCGGCTAATCTATAAAAGAACACCGAGCGGCAAAAATAGACCAAGAAACAAATTTCACCTTAACGTGAGGCAATCCAAAAATGGTCCGGTATCCGAACCCGGCCAACAACTGTGGAGCAAGTGAACGCATGTTGCAAAATCCACCGAGACATGTTTTCATGCGGTCTTTGCCAGATTGGCTCCAAATCCTCGAATTCCCCCAAAAAAAAAAACACATATCACTTTCTACGCATGCAACACCATAGAATCCGTGGTAGCCCTGGCGGGTTATTCGCCCTAAAACCGTCCCGATAGAAATTTTAGAATGAAATAAAATAAATTACCCAGAATGTGGAGATTGCCCTAGGTGCAGAGACACCTGTAAGGTACACCCACAACGAGGAAACTACATACCCGCGGCCGGCTCTTAATATGGTTCCAGACGCAAAGTGGGCATCAATGGCAAGAATACAAATTCCACCAGCATGTTTTGGAAGTGGCTAATCGGTGCACAGCAATCCATCAACAAGTAATGTGCAATGCAGAGGCGATGCTGTCAGTTCCGTTCCTGTACGTAAATGGCGTCTGGTCAACCGTCAGTGAGATGCTACGACATAGCCCTGTTCCTGGATCGGTTCCACAGTTTTCGTTTAGGTTGTTCTGCAATAGTCTTGGACAGAGGTACCTTAGGGAAAACACAGCAGGAAAAAGATAAAGGGTTAAAAAACTTTCTATTAAAGATTATCTAGATACAATCTATGAAGAGTGAAAAAGGAGAGGAGATGAAAATGATGGCATTCAGGACATGGCCCGCGCGGCGCACAGCGTGTCTGCAGGACGAGCGCCATTGCTTGTGCCGCGCCGCGCCCTTAGCCCGACACCCGTGCACCGGCCTGGATCGCTTCATCAACCGCGCCGTTTACATCAAGCTTCTTCAACTCCATCAGCATGTATCCAGGTAGAGGCAACCATACATACCGCAATCAGGGTGAGTACTATGGGGATGCTGGCCAGCAAGGCGGCCACGGAAATTACGGCCCACCACAGGGAAATTACGGCCCGCCACAGGGAAATTACGGCCCGCCACCGGGAAACTTCTACGGAAGACCCCCGCCAGGGCCCCCTTCCCAGAGTGGACACTACGGTAGACCCCCACATGGTCCTCCACATGGGCCTCCACATGGTCCTCCACATGGTCCCCCACATGGTCCTCCACAGGGACTTCCACAGGGTCCTCCACAGGGATCCCCGCATGGGCATCAGCAGGGCTACCAGCAGAACTACCAGCAGAGACACCAGCAGGGGTCTCTGGGACCCTCGCAGTGGATGCCTCAAGGTGGAAACTTGAACTCGGCACTGTTCCAGCAACAGCAGCAGATGTTCCAGCAACAGCAGCAACAGAAAATGTACCAGCAGCACCAGCCGACCGGGCAGCAGAACGCGCCGAACTCGTCATACGACTCGCAAGGGCGGTATCGAAGCACGGGTCAAGGTAAGATGCAGGCTCCGCCCACAACACCACAGAAATTCGGGCAGAACAGCAACATGACGTTCCAGTATTCCAGCTGCACGGGCCGGAAGAAGGCGTTATTGATTGGCATAAACTACTACGGGCTGAAGAACGAGTTGCGTGGATGTGTGAACGACGTCAAGAACATGAGCAAGTTCTTGAACCAGTACTACGGGTACTCGTACGATGACATGGTGATCTTGACGGACGACCAGCGGGAAAACGCGCGGCTTCCCACGCGGGCGAACATCATCCGTGCGATGCAGTGGCTCGTCAAGGATGCGTCGCCCAACGACAGTTACTTTTTCCACATCTCCAGCCACGGCGGGCTTGTGCCCGACACGAACGGTGACGAGGAGAGCGGCTTTGACTCGTGCGTGTATCCGCTTGACTTCGAGAGCGCGGGGCCCATCATCGACGACGACATGCACGACCTCATGGTCAAGCCGTTGCCCACAGGCTGTCGCTTGGTGGCATTGTACGACGCGTGCCACTCCGGCACTGCATTAGACTTGCCATTCGTATACCTGACCAAGGGCGTGGTGAAGGAGCCCAACTTATGGAAGGACGCTGGCACTGACGCTTTGAAGGCGCTCATGAGCTACGAGGCCGGCAACATCTCGGGGGCCATGTCCGCGGTATCCGGAATCTTCAAAAAAGTCACCAACCACCAGAACATGGACCGGGACAAGATTATCCAGTCGAAAATGTCCTCTGCGGACGTCATCTCCTTGTCGGGGTGCAAGGACGACCAGACGTCTGCCGACGCCGTCGAGGGTGGTCAGAGCACGGGAGCCATGAGTTGGGCGTTTATCAGCGTCTTGACCCTGAACCGCAATCAACTGTACCTCTCGCTCTTGAATAACATGCGCAGCATGTTGGCCGAAAAGTACTCCCAGAAACCCCAATTGAGCGCGTCGCACCCCCAAGATATGAACTTGGCTTTTATTATGTAGAGATGACGGTGTATATATGATTGCATGCGTTTATATTATCATTTCCAACGTTGCTCATTGTCTTTCGCCATGGTTTATCGCCTTTTTCGTCATCGTTCAAAGCCCTTACATCTTCTAAAAATATTTATGCCATTTTCTTATCATCTTTCATCCATCCTCTTTTATATGCACCGTTTTCGGTGCCGCTGTTTTTTTTCTTGCATCATGCTTCCTCGCCGGTTCATCTTATTAAACCAACTTTTAGATTCTCCTCTTTGTATTCTCTCTTTATCTTTCTCATCCATTTACCTTCCTCTTCCCTTTTGTTTTAGCATCATCACCCTTTCATGTCTATATTTTCATTGCCGACATGGCTGGTGCTGCGTGGCTCAACGAACCCACCTCATTGCACAGTGTACTTTGCATGGGGCCAGAAGAAGCAACTTTTATTTTCCCGCACCCCATTTTCCTCACCATACTTAGCCGACGATATAGCGGCAAACGCAAGCATGGGCCCACACGTACCCAGAATATTTCAACCTGGCATTCCCCCCTCCCCCTACTTCTCGGGGTCTTTCTTTGCTCTCTTGCCCTCAGGGCATAGAAAAATTGCCGCGTTACATGGACGCCCAAGCGGCCGTTCCGGAGACCCACGCTGCTTGCACATTCTCTGTCTATTAGCATGCTTGGATGTCGCGGCCCCATATGCCATTGACAATCTCGCAGCAAACCGCCATACCCTTAAAAGGGCGCGCGGGCGCAGCGAGGCCCCATCTTTTGTGGCGGCCCCGTGTAAATGTTCTGCCCATAACCCTGGATACTTCGTGGTATATTTTGGTTAACCCAACAACAAACCCGCCAAAAAAAAAACCCTCCCCCCCCCTTCCCCTCAGAAAAAAAAAAAAAAAGACAGAAAAGAAGAAAAAAAAAAAGAAAGAAAAGCAACTCCACTGCCACAGATGCCCGACAACTTTGAAAGACATCGGCTGACCCGCTGGGTCAAGGCAGACGTGCCCACGTATGGCGACGAATGGGGATACGAATATGACGAGTACCCCGATGCAGACTTTGACACGGCCAGCGCTGCACCGGCTCTTCCGGAACCACAGGTGGCTCGCCGGGCCAGTGAGCCCGAAACTGCCGCTCCAAACCCCGGCGCTCTCGCAAACAGCTCAACGCTTGTCCTCTCGATCGACGGGCCTGACTTCACCGCTCTCCGCCTGGACCAGGATAGCTCCGACGACGATTACGCATACGGTCCCGGGGGTGCGCACCAGGACCCGCAGTCATCGGTTCGGCTGGACTTCTCATCATCGTCCGTGCAAAATTCCAGCTTCCTGCCGTTGCAGAGCTCTAATCTTGGTAGGCTGCCATTGCAGGAGACCTTGGACACCAGCGTGACAAGCAAGCACATCTACGACGCGCCCGCGCTCGTACCCCCGACTCCCACGTACCAAACACATGGTGGCTTTCCGCCCGCGAGCCCGGAAACAGACCATTCCGACCGCAGCTTCGTTTCCGATGCCGACTCCATCCAGCGGGAGCCCGACCATTTGAATGTGCGAGGCCCATATGCGCATGTGGCTCGGTGCCCGTCGCTAGCCGCATCCGCTGCTAATGAGGCAAGCGCGTCCTCCAACGTCGAGCCCAGCGCGCCTGTGTTGGGCAGACCCTCTGAGGACCAATCCTCAGCAAGCATGAGCACGGGAGAGCGCTCCTTCATCGAGCCCCTGGATACGCACTCAGGCCAGCAAATCCCAGAGGCGTTGGTTCTTTCAATTGATCGAATGGATATTGGCGTGAGCGATGACGACTCGAGCCTTGGCGACTACCATCTGGACATCGAGCACCAAGATCTTACTCTCCATGGCATTCATTCCCAGAGCTCTTCCAGGTCTTGTGCGTCGAAGAAGCACGATGTTGTGGAGGACGATGATGATGACTGGGGTCACAATAGCGATCACAGTAGCAACCTCGATGCTGGTCAGAACAGAAGTCCTGAAATAATGGGTATTCTGTCCCGCGAAAACACTGAAAGAGCCACCCATCGGCCCCGGATCAAGACCGATGCTTTGGACTCGCTCATTGATGACTTATCGAAATTGGAAGGTGATTCCTCCCTCTTCAGAGGCAACAGTTCTCGAACCCTTGAAACTGCGCATTTCGACGACCCAAAATACACTCCGGAAAATACAGCCCCGCGAGCCAGCAATCCTATTTTGCCGACTCTAGACTCCATACACGATATGAGGTTGCCGGACTTTGAGAATCACAATTTCGACGAATCTGTAAGCCCAAATATAACCGATGAGGCGCTTACGCTCGAAGCCTTCGCGCCTCTTGAGCCGAGAGCCGCGCCGAAACCTCGCCAAGACTCAATACGGAAACCTCCTCCGGCTCTTTCCATGCATGAAGAAAATATTTCTCCAGCGGTCCCGCAAGAAGAATCTAAGCAATTAGATATTTCTGCAAATACATCGTCTGGCGAATCACCAAACACCCTTGTTGGTGAATCAGGCGTTCCTAGTCATCATGATACTCACGAAAATGTTGTGGCTCCAACACCTCAACATGCTCTCGAGCTTACTCCACCTCCAATTAGCAAGGACATTTCTGCAGTAAGCAGGAGGGAATCTACAATATCCACAGCCACTTTCAATTTAGGTGGCTGGAAACCAAACACAAGTATGTATCGTGAACAGTTTGTGGGAGACAATGATAACGATTCGCAGATGAATGTTAGCATTTTCAACAAAGATGACCTGGCTTACAAGAAGTTTACGCGCATGGGACCCATGTCTTCATATGCCCCTTCTATCTCCAATTTAAGCTGTGTTTCCGTTCCCGACACAGTAGACACAAGCTTACAGCGCATAAATGAAGACCTTCTGGATGATGATGTACCGGATGCGATTTCGGTAGCAAAGTCATATCAGCCTGTGACACCACATGATTCCCCTGATCACAGCCTTGGATCGTCTATTTTGTATGACCACACCTATGAGAAACCTAAGTTCCAGGAAGAGACACAGACCCCCGGAGGCTCAATTGATGACCTAGCCCCAATTCGGGAAGAGGACGAACGCAGAGCATTCAGCTCTGGCAGTTCGGATACAAAAGATTCAAGACAAACGGATTCTGAAACAGTAAGCAAATCACCATCAAGAGCAAAATACCCTGTATCTAGCTGGAAAAAAATAATGGCTGTTTCTCAGCCTATTGATAGGATTGAGCTTCTCAAGAAGGCAAGAATCGATGAAAACAATTATGACACTGGTTTGTCTCAGTGGCTCCGTGAATCACTCAAGTCAACTGAATCTCCGCATGTACAAATCGGTCAATTAGCCACTCAAGCATACAAAAATGCTCAACATAATGAAATTAGAAGACACACTTCAATTCGAAGTAAGGTCAATTTAGTAAGAGACAAAATTGAACCAGGTCATCTTGGAATGCAAGCCTCTAGCTTTGGCAGAAAATTTTTAAGTCGGGGTAAAAAACTAATGAAGCAGACTTCCGATTGAGGTTTACATGTGTGGTAGGTAGAATTGAATAGGAACACAAGACACCCCCCCCTCCAGTTTTGCTTATATGTTACATGGCATTGAATACCGTTTCTCCACAATCTCTTCTATTAACTTTTAAGCAACTTTCATTTGGCAAATTCAGAAAATTTTATGATTAAAAAAACGAAACGGTTCGGTGTTTTGCCCTTATCAGTAATCTGTCCGTAATAAATTTTTCGTGTCATGTTTCGACAAATATTGGTTTATTGTTGTTTTAGAAAAAAGATCTCCGCGACGGGGAATTGAACCCCGGTCTACCGCGCGACAAGCGGTAATTCTAGCCACTAAACTATCGCGGATTTATTGGAAGCGAAGTGACAATATTAATTTATATCAAGCGTTTTGCATTAAATGTAAATAAAAAAATATATTGTTAGAGTGTTTTTACTTTCGCAATTTCTTTTTCTAATTAGACAATATCTATATTGCCTTGTCAAACTAATAGTGCAAATGTATTTATTACCAACCCTCAAAATTATTATTAGTAGTTGAATAATGACTTTCCGAAGTGTCGATTGAGTTTTGCATTTTAAAAAAAAATGCATTATTTTTCAAAAAGAGAAGTATTAACCTAAATAATGACCCAAATGCTAATGCATATTTTTTCATGTTAGCTTCATTCGTGATTTAAAGTAAATCTAAAAATTCAATTGATCAATACAAGAATGTATTAAGTAGTGATTCCCTCTCTCATATCAAAATGTTATAAGGTCGTTTTTAGGTGATCAACAAAACAATTTCTTTCCTCATGGTCTGTACACAGTGTCCAATTATGTAAGTCAGACAAGCTCAATAATCGATTCATTTAATCAAATTATTGTTCTTGAATATCTAATTCTCACCTTCTTGAACTGTAAAACTTAGTTTCACTCAACTTCTTCTTTTATCACTAGATTAGTATGAATGTTCTTGCGCGAAGAAGTTTTTTGCATCCCAAACTAAAAAAATCCTTAAGCCTAATCAATGTTAAAAAACTTTGCTTGAGTTTATAGCCATATAAATAAAATTTCTTCAATGTGGCAATAAGCATGAAAAAACTGGGCTTTCTCTTGAAAAAATAGTCAACAGTTAAGTAAATCAAATAGGGGGTTCGTATTTGATGCATTTGTTTTCCTCATCAATTGCATTTTTTGTCTAGCCTTAAAGTTTACTTGCTCAGATAAGAGGTCTAACAATCGAAACTTCAAATTCATTCATCTTCTCGCCATAAATTCACATTTAATAATTACGGTTTGTTAATAATTCAGAACTAATTTGTGTATAAAATCAATTAAAGAGTCGTGAATGCGGTCTAAAACTGATCTGTTTTTTTTTATTATATATATAATTATTGTAAAACTGTAAACATGTCAAAAGCCTCTTTTTTTTATTTTGACTAAAGTTTAGACTCATTTTGAGTATTAATGTACTTAATAACTTAACTGATATCTTCAGAAAAAATGTTTTAATTACAAATCATAAGCTTGTTTTTCTTGTCGTTTTAACAATTAGACTCCTTTGATCAAAATTAATACGATTCACTTATATTCATTTACGGTATGATCGATTTGGTCACCTTAACGGATGTAAAATCTGCCACAAATCTCCCGGATGCCTCGCCATCTGACATCATCTTTGTATATAGCTCATCCAAAAATTTCTTTTCACTTTTGACCAAATATATACCTTTATCAATTTTTCAGAGTCCTAAAGTCTAGTTATTTTGGTTTATTTGGTTTATCACGAACTATATTTTAGCGTGCGCGGCACTTTTGTAGACTTCCAAACGAAAATTTTACAACAAAAACGATATCGCCACGCAGGCATCAAATTGTCCATCTAAAAATTAAATTCAGACAGCAAGCTCACTTTTTTTTTTCTTTGTAATTCATGATTACATCTTATTACATTATTCTTGTAAAGCAATCGAGTCCATGTTATGACCGCTAATGGCAAATTGGCTCAAAGGGGAATCCTACCACGGCCTGCACAATATGTGAAAATTTTCTTCTTTATATACCGAAACCCCTACAAACCGTTTGGTATTCCTAAATCACTTGTGTAATTGCAAAGTATCCCTACTTTGAAATTGATTATAGCCTGTGAAACTGGTTTTGGTTTGCTTGTTTGAAAAAGAAATACAATTTCTCGGGATCTATACTTTATTTATCAACATATAATTGTAATTTACATAGTTCTGTTTCCCTGCAATGCTCTTGTGGTTCTCTGCTGATATATTCTATGCTTCGAGTGCCTTGCAGATGAGCCAACATATACAAACTGCAATTAATGAATTTTATGTTTAGCCTTAAAAGGGATTTTTCCTCTTAAACAGCCATACTATTTACAAAAAGCCTTTAGTCAATTGTTTTTCTTTTTCATATTGATCAATGAGTGATGCCTGCACCAAACTTTGAAGTCTCCAATATGACTTACGTCTCAAACATAGCTACTGGTTGCATTTTCTTACTGCATTTTCTTTGGATGCTAATTAAGATAGCTTGGTTCAAATATTGACTGTTGTAAGAATTTCCAAAAGGTTTTGGGAGAATCAGATCAGATTCTCCACGTACACAGACCTTTAATACTCTGGAGAAGTTGGAAATTTCCGCACTTAGATTTACACAGCAAAAACTGAACAAGTCGCTCTCCCCCAATTGACATCAAACAAATATTTCATAATACGAATTCTCTCAACACTTATTTCTGAGCGTCTTAAAAAAAACTAAGGCACACAACTGAAACATCCATAAGTATTCAGACTATTATAAATGACAGATTGATAGGAAAAAAAACTTTCACTGTTATTCTGACATAATTTCCAAAACGTGATTCTATCCATGAGAACGGTGTTTCAACAAATTATCATCATCTACTGACACCAACTGCATTCATTAAATCACCTAGCTTCTTCAAATCTAGAATTACAAACTTAGGTAAAGCCTCTGAACTTTTTATGAATTAGATCAACGAGAAAGATGGATCATTTTCCTGAGATTAAAAAAACCTTTTCATAACTTTTTGAAGCAACACACACAACAGCCTCTATCACAAAAAAAAATTCGCAGCCAGTCAGAAGTTCTGAACCAAACACTACTTCAAACAGTGTATTTAAGAGGTATTCTACACACATGATCAGTTTACAGATTGCCACTTAAGGGCCAATTTAAGCATTTGTAATCTGAGTAAGCTTCTCAGTGAATATGATTTTGAGACTATTAATTCAATTTCGTTAGAAATATTCATCGTATATGGATGTTGCAACTGAAAAAATCACAGAAATTTAGTATTTAGCCATAATTTCGAATTTAGAAAAAAAAAGCTACCTTTTGGTTTTCTTTTTCGAATATGTATCTTGAATTTAATAAAATCAAAAAGAAATAGCATTGTGAGTTTTTGCTACATATTCTTTGTAACATATCTTCATGTAGAAGAAAAAGAAAAACAAGTACTCCCAGTGCTCAACCAAATTCTTTTATCGAAGACAAATGTTTTTTTTTAATTTTTTCTTATAACTTCAAGCTGGCTGGTCAAATTCACTTAATCTCTGGTCACAACTTCTCATGACCAGCGATAAATTCCAGGGCTTCCCCAGGCCTAGGTTTGCAGGTTAATCTTTCAAAGCGAGTGCCCATGAGGTTTAACATATCCCTGAAAAAAAATCTACTTTTTGCATATTAGAAGAGCCAAAAATAAAAGAGGTATTTGGGTTAAACTTTACTTTTTTTCATTATTATTTTAGCAGAGGAGTAAAGAGATCCCATAAACGCGGCATGAAAAGATATGGAGACAACCCTTGAATTGATTTAGAATAATCAAATTATTGGGCCTATATATAGTAAAACTTATAAATATCCTTCTCCCGTATATTAACTAGGTGTTGTTATGAGTAGGCAATTCAAGTGTGTAACTTAATAGTTATAAGAAACATTTTTTTGGATTATTGATTATTCTTATACTCTGTATTCAACAGATATCTGTTTCTAGGTTAGAATATTTTAATATATTACAAGTTTGTGACCATTATTGAGCTAACTGAAGTAATTTCTTTATAAGAGGCAAAGCTTTCATCAGAAGACTTTGTGTTTTTCTATTTATTTTGTGTTTTTTTGATGTGAAGAACGATTCTACGTAGATATATACTTCGTCATTTTATGCTTTTTGACTAGCGATTGTTTTGCATTGCGAATTTTGATCCTCCTCCCCTTTTCTGAACAAGATGTTGACCCTCAGTCTCACTTTTGCTGTTTCTTCGTGCCATTGATTATTCAAAAAAGGCGAGGAAAAGGAAAGTAACAAGATTTGGAAAAATTTACTTCTGAGCATTTCAGTTTAAGTATTACTGTGCTTTAAAACGAAGGTCTTTTGAAGGTGTTAAAATAGATATATTGGAAATGTCAAAGTTTCTCTTTTGGTAAACAAAGTGGCTGGCTGAATATTGAAATTTTATGTTTTCGTCGGTAAATTAATAATATTTAGCGGCCATTGTTGACAGGTCAGGGGAATTATTTAATTTTATTAAACTTTATTTTGTGAAAAGTAGTAGAAAAGTCGAGAAAAATATTTTTGGTAGGAAAAAAATGACCTAAATTCTAAAAAACTATAATTTTTAATCTTTTTCCAACAGTTATTATTTCTTTAACCATGAATCATCACATAGTAATTAATGTGGTAAAAAGGGCCATATAATAGTAATCGAAAGTGGTTTCAGATAAGTATTTCCGTTCTGTAGAGCTTTCGAGGTTCAATAACTCAAATTCAAGGATGCCAATCAAATACACAACATGTCCCCTAGTTTCAATATCTCTCTTATTAGCAATTTTGTTGTGAATCTAAACAAATAAAATCAAGTGATGGTTTTCTTGATCTCTTATGAGCATATGAATGTTAGGAAAAATACACTTTTCCACTTTTCGCAACAATAATGGGCCAAAAATACATCTTATGATAAATGCTTGCTAAAAATCAGCCGCAAAATTTCTAGAAAATATAAAATTGGTTGGTCGTATCTCTAACAGTCTTACTGCAATGCTTATTTTCGAAACGGAGCATGGGCTGGGAGTTTTATACTTCTCAGTACTTGTGAAATTCAAAATAATGATCTAAACGTAAAAGATACTGATATTTCGACTTTACATTCTAAACATGCACAGTGAGATCACCGCTACAGTACTGAATATAGTTATCTGTCTTGAGAAAATTATGAGCTAGTTGGACTAAAGAGACTTTAACATAAATGTTAATTACCTGAAATTGATGAATTCGTGACTTTCCGAACTTTAGTTGAATGTTGTCATGTATTTTGATGGGTCATGTCAAAAATATGTGGATGTGCCGTTTATTGCACAGCCAACACCGAAATTATGAGCCAACTCCTTAGTAGGCTTCTAGAAATTTGGTTATTTCAGTGAATTTTATATGCAAACCAAATATTGGATAAATTCACTCAATCATTTATGTCTTATTGGTGACGTATCCAAGTAACATGAATTGTGGTTGGCTCATGCATAACCTTATACATCGGTTCTGCAAATTAGCGTACAGGTCTCGTTTAGATAAATACAATGCTGCAGTTCATAGATTTTGGATATGCAGAATCATGAAAATTACCGAGTCGGAAATACACATACTCTATGCTACGCATATTCTGCATGAGACTAGAATCAGAGATGGAGTGTATCATTGAGGAAAATTCCAAAGACGCCAGGTTTAAATCTTCGTATCCTGAAAAAAAGTGCCAAATTACTAGAAAAACTGGAGTATTATATATATATGTATATATTAATGCAGTCAACATGAAAAAATATGAAAGATTGAATCTTGCTAAACCACAGTTTTAATGGGATAGTATTCTTGAATACCCCTATTAAAAATTTGTTGAGCGATGCGGACACTCCAGGTTGTGTTGCTGTGTGATACGAGGATGTTATGTGAAGGTCGCTAACAATACATGCATATTACTGGATATATGATTTTTTTTTGCTCACCACATCTTGCATACCGGCAATACTTTCTCTTTGCGATGAAAATTTCTTTTTTCGGCGACTCGTATCTCATACACGTCAAGCAACCCATATGTGAACTCAACAAGCTCTGGGAACAAACTTTATTATTCATGAAAAGCCGTGTAATTATATCATAGTCGCTCTCCTCCCTTTGTGTAGAGCAAATGAATGCTCTGTTGAGTTTTTAAAGGCAGATAGTCAACCACCTCGTAATTAAACCTTCGTTATTGATTAGACCAGGTTTTAGTCAACCGTAGCGACTTTTAAACTCAGGATACCAGTTGACTAGACCTTGCTGCCGAGAAAAATTTTGCACATTACACTACATATGCATGTATTCATTTGGTTTGAGTGACTGGCGATGGAGGCTTATGAGAAACCCGCCTCGGACATTTACGCTATTTTCCTGTATGAGTTGTAAGAAAACGACACCCCTATCCGAAATCCCCTTCAACCACTCAATCATTTTCAAAACATCTGAAAATTAGAACATCCTTGTAGCTTAATGTCATGAATTTCCAGAATTACAAAAAATATAGATATTATGTCCAAACATGATTTCCCAATGGAAACCTGGAAGTGTTTGAATACGAAGTAAACCTTACTAATGTGGAATGCCTTGCATTGCATCAACGACCATGAAAATACAATATTGCTATAAAGGGAACGCGGGGAAATACTTCCGCCAATGAGACAAAACAACTCAATATTAAATGCATCTTGCGTAACTGCACACAATAAATTGAAAGCTATTTCTGAAATGATTTGCTATGAAAAAAATAAATCTAAAAAATGTGCATGACAATGCGTACTTTGGGAATATATTTTTTTCTATAAATTCGAAGATTCCCTGGTCATTGTACATATGCTGTTTGAAAAATCATCCACGCTGATGTCAAGATGATAGGGATATATCTTTATTTCATATCCATCTTAGCGGGAGCCACGGCGGCAACATCAGGCTGTACGCCTTCCACTATTGGCAGTACTGGTTTTCTTGCACGCTTTTATTCCTACGAGCTCTACGACCCGTCTGGTTGGGACGAGAATTTTTTCGTTTCAGGCTACCGAACAACACTTTTGGAAACAGTGACTGATATCACTACTGTTAACTTTATAGCCGAAATCAATACTAAGAACTTAGAGTATGGCGAAATATATGGGTACTACACGACCGTCTCGAATTTTACGATTGAATTGAGTGCCTTTTATCTCGCACAGACAACAGGTACTTACCAATTTAATTTAGCCGCTGACAATGGTGCATCCTTGCAATTCGGATCTGGCGAGGGCTGCTGTGATGATGCTTCCGGAAGTGTCACGGGAGAGTTCAGTATCGATACTCTAGGACCCGATGGTGGAGGCGGCAGCACTACAGAAAACACTAACTCTGCTTCATTTAACCTTACCGCGGGCGTTTATTACCCCATCAAAATTGTATTGTTCAATTGGAAGAACGATGGAGGACTCGACCTTCAAATGGTGGATCCCAACGGAAACACTGTCTCCGAAATAGGACCCTACGTGTTCCAGGCAACCTTTGACGAAGGGGTTTGCGTGACAACAATTACGTCAACATGGGAACACTCCTACACATCCACGACAACTGAAAAAGGACAACTGACTAATACCATAATCGTCGAAGTCCCTAAGTCTCTGACAACTGTGACAAATACATGGACCGGAACAGATACCACAACGTTCACTGAGACAAGTGGTGTCACCGACACGATTGTGATTGACATTCCAACACCTACGAACACCGTCACTACTACTTGGACCGATGACTTCACATCCTCCACCACAGTTACCGGTGGTCCAGGTGAGAACAACACTGTTATTGTTGAGGTGCCTTCTATGACTGAGACCGTCACTTCTGTTTGGACTGGTGACTTCACCTCCTCCACCACAGTTACTGGTGGTCCAGGTGAGAACAACACCGTTATTGTTGAGGTCCCTCCTATGACTGAGACCATCACTTCTGTTTGGACTGGTGACTTCACCTCCTCCACCACAGTTACCGGTGGTCCAGGTGAGAACAACACCGTTATTGTTGAGGTCCCTCCTATGACTGAGACCATCACTTCTGTTTGGACTGGTGACTTCACCTCCTCCACCACAGTTACTGGTGGTCCAGGTGAGAACAACACTGTTATTGTTGAGGTCCCTCCTATGACTGAGACCATCACTTCTGTTTGGACTGGTGACTTCACCTCCTCCACCACAGTTACCGGTGGTCCAG
>JAKTYP010000027.1:0-20515 GCA_030561945.1 Metschnikowia krissii | reverse complement strand
TATAGTAAAAAACCTATCTTTGGTGAAATAGGTATGTTATATGCTATGGGTTCTATCGGTTTACTTGGTTTCTTAGTTTGAAGTCATCATATGTTTGTTGTTGGTTTAGATATTGATTCTAGAGCTTATTTCACTTCTGCTACTATGGTTATAGCTGTTCCTACTGGTATTAAAATCTTTAGTTGAATAGCTACTATTTATGGTGGTGAAGTTAGACTTGCTGTTCCTATGTTGTTCGCTTTAGGTTTCTTATTCCTTTTCACTATTGGTGGTTTAACTGGTGTTATGCTTTCTAATGCTTCTATTGATGTTGCTTTTCATGATATTTAAGTGTCATTTTATACCAATTTAACGGTATATCTTTATAATACCGTATTATTTATAATATCGTTATATTTATAATACCGTAATATATATATTTATATTTATATATATATATATGTATATTCTAGAGACTAAATTTGGTAATTTAATATGTTTAATAAACAATTAAATAAGATAGAGTCCTAATTAGACTTATTATGTAGTAGGTCATTTTCACTATGTATTATCTATGGGTGCATTATTTAGTTTAGTAGGAGGTTATTATTATTGAGGACCATCTATGTTTGGTTTAAATTATAATAAAGTATGAGCTGAAATACATTTCTGATTATTATTTATATCAGTTAATGTTATATTTTTACCTATGCATTTCTTAGGATTAAATGGTATGCCACGTCGTATACCTCAATATCCTGATGCTTTTATAGGTTGAAATTATGTAAGTAGTATAGGTTCTGCTATATCTATAATATCAGTTATAGTAGGTTTAAAAAGTGTACAAATACAATTAGAGAATGGTTTAAATGAAGATAGTGAATTACAAGTAACACCAGATTATTTAGAATCAAATACAACTAGAACTGTTAGAGATTCAGATATAGAGTTAATATTAGCTAGACCTGCAGAGTATCATACATTTAGTGAATTACCTGTATTAGTAACTCCTAATTCTTAATATAAATATATTTATATATATATATATATTCATTTATAAAAAGGTAAGATCAAAAAAAAGAGTATAAATAAAAATTATAAAAATAAAAAACTTAAGAAAAAGAAACAAAGAAAGTAAAAAAGAAAATAAAATGATATATAGAAAAACCAATCCTTATTTATCATTAATAAATAGTTATTTAATAGATAGTCCACAACCTTCATCAATAAATTATTGATATAATTTAGGTTCATTATTAGGATTATGTTTAGTTATACAAATAGCAAGTGGAGTATTCTTAGCTATGCATTATTCAAGTAATATAGAATTAGCTTTTAATTCAGTAGAACATATAATGAGAGATGTTAATGCTGGTTGATTAATACGTTATATACATGCAAATGGAGCCTCTTTCTTTTTTATATGTTTATATTTACATATTGCTAAAGCTTTATATTATGGTAGTTATAAAACACCACGTACATTAGTTTGAATATTAGGTGTAATTATATTTATTTTAACTATTGCTACAGCTTTTATGGGTTATTGTTTAGTTTATGGTCAAATGAGTATTTGAGGTGCTACTGTTATAACTAATTTATTATCTGCTATACCTTTCATAGGTCAAGATTTAGTTCAATTTATATGAGGAGGTTTCTCAGTTAGTAATCCTACTATTCAAAGATTCTTCGCTTTACATTATTTATTACCATTTATATTAGCTGCTTTAACTATTATGCATTTAATTGCTTTACATACTCATGGTTCTTCTAATCCATTAGGTATATCTGGTAATTTAGATCGTATACCTATGCATTCATTTTTTTTATTTAAAGATCTTATTACTGTTTTTGTTTTTATTTTAATATTTAGTTTATTTGTTTTCTTTTCTCCTAATACTTTAGGTTTACATGGCCTATATTGCACTTTAAGCTGAAATTATTATAATCAGCTTATATATTATATAATAGTTATATTTTATATATCAGAGACTATATGTGCAAATTTATTACTTATTTATTTATTAAAATATATAAGAATAAAATAAAAGATAGTCCAATAAGCATTCAGATAATTATATACCTGGTAATCCTATGGTTACACCCCCTTCAATAGTACCTGAATGATATTTATTACCATTTTATGCTATTTTAAGATCTATACCAGATAAATTAGGAGGAGTAATAGCTATGTTTGGTGCTTTACTTATTTTACTTATTTTACCTATTACAGATAGATCTATAATCAGAGGTAATACATTTAAAATATTATCTAAATTATCTTTTTATTTATTTGTATTTAATTTTTTATTATTAGGTAATTTAGGTCAATTACATGTTGAAGTACCTTATATTTTATTAGGACAAATATCAACTATATATTATTTTAGTTATTTTATTATTTTAGTTCCTATTATATCAACAATAGAAAATATATTATTTTATATTGGAAATAAAAGTAATTAATAAATAAATATTCATATAAATGTCGTATTGAAGAATCGAACTCCACACCTTCCGATTACAAAACGGATGCTATACCTTGTTAGCTTATACGACTAATAAACTTACTATATATAATAAACCTAAGATAAATAAGAAAGGTAATAAATATAAGATACCTAAGATAGGAATTGAACCTATATTAAATGCATATGAGGCATTAGTTTTAACCATTAAACTACCTAAGTAAGGATAACTACTGAGAGTTGAACTCAGATAAACCGTGCCACATACGGGTGTTCTACCTTTGAACTATAGCTATCTATGAGGAAAGATAGAATCGAACTATCGAAGCACAGTGGCACTAAAGTTACAATTTAGCTCTAATTACCTACATTAGAATTTCCCCTTTATTTTACGGTTAGTAGGAGTCGAACCTACACGATTTTAATCGGAACAATTTAAGTGTTCTATGTCTACCATTTCATCATAACCGCTTTCTTAGTCTAATAGGAATTGAACCTATATCTTACGATTATCAATCATATTCTCTACCATTGAGATATAGACTATTAAATAAATAAAATAAATGAATAAATAATAAATCCCGACCAGGTTCCCCTAGCCGAACCGTATTTCAACTTACAGCTTGTCCTATTTTAAATACATTAAGATATATAAAATATATTTCGAGCTGTTGATGAGTGGTTAGTACGAAGTAGCAATTAATTTCACCGTAACACTCTAGTTTACGATTACTAGCAATTCCTTTTTTATATAATCGAATTTCAGATTATAATCCATATAATTGATAAAAATCATATTAATACTTTTTTATATATTGTAAGTATTATTGTAACACGTCGATAGCCCATCTTATAAGGGTCATCATGATTAGTCTTCATCCTCTGCTTACATTCTTAATTAAAAGAATCATATATATAAATAAGAGGTTTACGTTCATTCAATTAATTAAAATTAAACTTTACAGCATGAACTGACGACAACGATGTAACGCCTGTTTATAATTCAAAAGATGGTAAGGTTTTTGGCGGATTATCCAATTAAATGACATGTTTCACTGCTTGGGACTACAACCGTCTAATGTCTTGTATTTCACCCTTGCGAGCATACTAATCAGGCGGAATATTTCTCATTTTCATTTTCCTTTTTTGTTATATTCATAGTTTTCTGCTACGACTAAATGGGTATCGAATCCATGTCGCTCCCGTAGCCTTCATCTCACAACGTTAATAATATTTAGTAATCTCTTTATTGTCTTAAAGTTTTCATCATATTTCATCCCTTTTACTTTAATTCTTATTACCTTTTATATTATTCTATTTCTTTTTATTTTTTAAAAAAACGTACTACAGATACTTTAAGCCATTTTGATCAATGCTTGCTCTCCATGTATAACCGCAGCTGCTGGCACATGTTTTAGTTAGAACTTTTATACGCTTAATCATTATTTATTATAAATATAAATATATTTATACTCTATTTAAGAGACGTATTTAGAAGTTTATAGTTATCCTTTAATCTATAATAATAAAATTAATAAAATTAATATATAAATTGATATCCTTCTAGTAGATAACTTGATCAGTCGTTAGACCATTGTCAAATATTCCCCACTGCTGCTTTATAAAAAGTCGATATAAGTATCGATGTGATCTTTATGACGTTAATCATAGATTTCAGTTCTAAGGCTAGTATATACTATTACCTACATCTGAATTAATTATATATATATATAATATAGTAATTAATATTACTCACCTTAACGCTATATTTATCTAATATAACTTGCATGTGTTATGTCTCTACATAGCATTTGATCTGAACCAACATCATGTTCTCAAAGTTATTTATATATTTAATTGAATTACTCAGAATTGAACTGAGGTACATCCATTATGAGTGGACTGCTCTACCATTGAGCTATAATTCATTCTAATTTTTTATTGCAGTAGATAGATTTGAACTACCATATTAAAGGCATGAGCTTTAAATGTTACCATTACATTATACTGCGTATAATTAATATAGACATAGTAAGAATCGAACTTACATATTTATTTCCGTAGAATAATACACTAACCATTATGTTATATGTCAACGGATAGCCAGCGAATTGAACGCTGAAGCTTTTTTAGCAATTACGTAGCAAGTAATCTGGTTTACCAATACCTAACTATCCTATTCGCATTGCATCAGAATCGAACTGACAACTCTTATAGTGACATTATAAGGCTTTACCTTTAAGCTACCAATGCTTATCTGAGTCGATATGATTCGAACATATATATACCTAACTCAAATCTAGGTGACTTACCTATTAGTCTACAACTCATATATACCTTGTATTTTATATATTTACCTTTAATATATATATATATATATATATAAATAAATAAATAAATAAATAAATAAATAAATAAATAAATAAATAAATGAATATATTAATAAAATTATATAATAATAATAAATATAATATAATATAATATAATATAATATAATATTATATTGTAATAAAGATATAACTATCAAAAGTATATAATAAAGAAGGTATAAAGATAGCAAAAGCGAATAATAAAGGTAAGAAATAAACTCAACATAAATTAATAAGTTTATCATATCTAACTCTAGGTAAAGTAGCTCTAACTCAGATATAAGAAAAAGCAAATATATTAGCTTTAAAACCTAAGAAAATACCAATACCACCTCCAAAGAATAAGATAGCTGTTAAAGTAGATAAAAATAAAATAGATGCATATTCAGATAAAAAGAATAAAACAAATATAGAAGAAGAATATTCAGTCATATGACCTGAAACTAATTCAGATTCAGCTTCAACATTGTCAAAAGGAGGTCTAGCACATTCAGCTATACAACCTATAAATCAGATAATAGATAAAGGTAATAAAGGTATAAATAATCAAATAGATTCTTGTAAATATACATAACGTGATAAATTCATAGTACCTGTAAATAAAATACATAATAATATAATTGTAGTTAAAACTAATTCATAACTTATTAATTGAGCAGTAGAACGTATAGAACCTAATAATGAATACTTTGAATTAGCAGATCAACCAGCTAGTAATGTACCAAATACACCAACTGAACTTATAGCTAATGTTAAAATTAAACCATACTCACTATCTGTTATACTAACACCAGGTCCAAAAGGAATAACAGATCAACATAATAAAGCTGATATTAAACTAATTATAGGACTTATAAATAATATAATTTTATCTGCATGTGTAGGTATTATAATCTCTTTTAATAATAATTTAGCTGCATCAGCTATAGCCATTAAAACTCCATAATACTTTATTTGACTATTTCTTAATTATAAATTTTTATTTTATAATAACTATTGTTTAGTCGATGTACTTACCCTTTAAGTAAGCTGCAGATTAACTTTGTTTTTCCT
Source organism: Metschnikowia krissii (assembly GCA_030561945.1). Taxonomy (NCBI): domain Eukaryota; kingdom Fungi; phylum Ascomycota; class Pichiomycetes; order Serinales; family Metschnikowiaceae; genus Metschnikowia; species Metschnikowia krissii. The sequence continues at coordinate 14,646 of JAKTYP010000027.1, read as the reverse complement.
GCATTTTAATAGTTTATTTTAGGCTATTATATAACCTACAGCATTAGGACCTACACGTCTTTGAAAATAACCTAATGCTTTACGTTCTCCTACAGTTAAAAAGGCTACAGCTAATAAAACTGAGATAAATATTATTAATAATTCTATTATATTTAACATTTATTTTACTATTGTTATTGCCCCTACAACACTTAATATTAATATAATACCTGTTATAATTAATAACACAGCATATTCTGTATAAAATTGTACTCCTATTATAATTAATTCATTATATGTTGTATTTATATTTTGTATAATACCTATTGGTTCATAACTTATATCTAAAGGTATAAAAGTTATAGTTAATAATGTTATTATTAAAGGATTTGTTTCACTTTTTGTTTTATATTCTATTTTTAATAATGATAATATAAATAGAAATAATATAGCTATAGCTCCTACATATATCATAATATATAAAATACCCATTAATATAAAATCATTGTTGTATAATGTTATAGCTGTACTTATAAATAATATTATTAATCATAAAATACTTTGTACAGGTGTTAAAATACCTATAGCTAATAAACTGGATATACCACTTATTAAATTCATTTTATTTTCTTTTTTATAATAATTTTATATCTTCTAATATTTAGAAGATTAAACTTTATTCATATTACGTCTATATTTGGAATTGAACCAAAGTCGATGTATTAACAGTACATTGCTTTACCACTAAGCTATACGGACATATAAAAAAGGATATAAATTATACATATTTATATAAAAAGGATATAAATAATAATAAGATATATAAAAAGGGATATAAACATATAAATTATAAGAAGATATATTATAAGTATATATGAATATATAAGATTATTCAACATTAGCTAATCATTCGATAAAATCATTAATAGGAACACAATCTATTTTAATAGGCATTAAAGCATGGTTAACACCACATAATTCACTACATTGACCATAATAAACACCAGTTCTTTGTATTAAAGTACTAACTTGGTTTAAACGACCAGGTGTAGCATCTATTTTTATACCTAAAGAAGGAACAGTAAAAGAGTGTATAACATCATTAGCTGTAACTATAAATCTAATATGAGTATCAACAGGTATAACGATAGAAGTATCAGTATCTAATAATCTTAATTGTCCTTCTTCTAACATATCATCAGGTATAATATAAGATTCATATTCAATAGTTTCACCTTTATCTGTAATAAAATCAGAATATTCATATTTTCAATATCATTGTAAACCTACAACTTTAATAGTCATAGCAGGTGTTAAAACTTCATCACATAAATATAAAAGTATAAAACTAGGAAAGGCAATTAAAAGTAAGATAACAGCAGGAAATAAAGTTCAAATTATTTCTAATGTTTGACCATGTTTTAAATATTTATAAGCAAATTTATTATTTTTAAAATCTATTATAACAATGTATAAAATATAAGATACTAAACCTAAAATTAAAGCTAAATAAAACATAATATGATCATATAATTCATGTAAACCTTCTTGGTTAGGAGAAGCTGAATCTTGTAAACGTACACCTCAAGGTGTTGGAACATCTAATCAAAGCATATTTAATTATATTATTTATGATTATAAATACAAATAATAATGGAATTAATCGGAATTGAACCGATATTCTTCGCATGCAAAGCGAAAGATCTACCTATTGATCTATAATCCCTTGTACTTTTATATAATATATTATATAAAAGTTTATATAATGTAGGTATATGTTTATTTTATAATTAGATTTTTTAAGCTTACTAGCTTTATTTACTATTACATTGTAATCTTCAATGTATTTACTTTTTATTTATATGATTTTATATTTTATATGCTTTCAATATGTAAACTATAATTTCTTAGCTTTATTAATATATATATATTATTTTACCATTGGAAATCACCTTATTATCCTTGCGTACACTTAAGGTTATAAAAAAAAGTAATAGCTATAGATGATAAAATCATTACTGACTCACGTCGTAATTAACCCATCTCAAGTAACTCTTTAATGGACGAACAGTCCAACCCTACCTGGCTGCTGCAACTAGGAGGATGAGTTTAGACGACCATTTTATTTTATTTTAAGTCTCTTTATACTTAAATCTATATATTTCTATATAGTTTAGACTATGTCTTAATTATAACACTAATTTAATAGTTTTAATATATATATTTATTTATTTATTTATATATTTATTTATTTATTTATATATATATATTACTATAATTTGAAGCTTTCGTGGTAAAATATTGTTATATGTACTCATTTACTAGTCGTTGAACGTTTTTATTACTTAACATAAAATATATGTTTCATATATAATAAATTTCGCTGCATATTACCATAGTAATATATACCTTAGGTTTTATGCAATTAACTCCATTTATACTCGACATTCGTCATTTATCGAGGTGGCAAACACTGCTGACGATATCTACTCTCACGCAGTATTACCCTGTTATCCCTAGCGTAACTTTAATTCGTTATCGACATCCATACCATTTGATTATGCCTGTTCTCTACACTCTACTTAAGTACTAATTCCACTTGTTTGTGTTATTATCTTTGCACAATTATGTTGTTATCCTTGCTTTATTAACTATTTACCATATAGTTCTATTGTACATTATATACTATTAATTAATTATTTTAATTTATTATATTAATTATTAGACACATCAGATGTGTTGTCTGAAGTCGACGCCCCATCGAAACTAACCATTTTACTCTGTCTTTATTTATTTAAATTAGACAATATCTTTATACATATAGGTATCTCATTTATTTCAATTTATATATTTTTATATAAGTATCTATAAAATTTATAGATAACTGAATAAGACCTAATCTACTGAAATGTAATAAGATAATAGTCAAAATAAAATTATAGTAAAGCTGCATAGGGTCTTTTTGTCAATCTACAGCTATTCGGCATCTTCCTATTTTGATTAAATTAAGTAGGTTTAACCTACAAAAGGTTCTATACTTTCCCTTTTATATATTTATATAAAATATATTACAAAATTCGACTGTACATTTAGACAGACATTTCAGTCTAACCTTGGTGAACCAGTCTGTAGCGACATTTACAACTGCCGACGGTCTTTAACTAAGTTGTCATTGACCGTTTTCACCTTTTTTATTTATAATTAAATTATATATATATAGCCGTTATATATATATAAATATGTATATTAATTTTAGGGTTGTAACCTTACTAAATTAAAGAATATAATTATAAAGTTGGATTTACACCAACACGGCAAAGAATACCGTAATTGTTATTTCACTGGGTCTACTTTGGATACAGTTGGCGCATCGTTCATTCATTCATGCGGGACGTCAATTATACGTCTAGGAATTTCGCTACCTTAGGATCCTCACGATAAGACCGCCGTTAACTTCTCATTATTATATATCTTATATAATATATATTTTATTTAAGAAGCACTGGGCAGATTCCATCTATTATACTTATTATTACTAATATGCAATAGACTGTGTTTTTGGTAAACAGTCGCACGCCTTTGACTTTTTTCATCTTTTGCCGAGTTCATTCAAAGTAGTTATCCCATTCTCCCTTTTATTATACCTGTGTCGGTCTACAGTACGGTTTATTTTTTTTTTACTTGTCTTTATACCCATCAATTATATATTTCTATTTTTATCTTAGGGACCGTTCGTTTATTGTTAAACCTTATAATTTTAGGAGGATAATTTTATATTATCTATCGTTACTCAAGCCAGCAATATCTTAAGAATTATTTCATTCTTTATTCCGCTACTATAAACTCTTATTTATCTATAGTTCAGTTTTATACTTAGACCCGTGAATTAACTCTATTTTAAGTAAATAATTTTATTATATATCTTATTAGTGCATTGTTACATGTTCATTAAATGATGATTATTGTCAAACCCACATACTAATTGTCTATATTCTTAAATATATTAATAATAATATAGATTATGTTCACTTAGTTATTATTTGGGACTTTCACTTTATAGTCTGGGTTGTTTCCCTTTCGACTTACTACCTTATCGCAATAAGTCTGACTCCTTATTTTTTTTATAAACTGATTCCGAGATTAAAATATTTTGATAGAATTTATATAATCCCCCAAATATATTTCAGTGCTGTACCAGTTTTAATTTTATAAAGGCTATACTTATATATATTTCGCAGAAAACCAGCTATCGGCAAACCAGATTTGTCTTTCACTTCAATTCACCTATCTTTAAAGGTTATTGCTACAACCACTTATTCAGTCATTGATAATATTTATTATCAACACTTGTAGATGAATAGATCGTCTGCTTTCGGGCTTATTAAATTTAATTCTTTTTCTTTTTCAATTTAATTTCTTTTATTTCACTAAATCTAATAACTCACTGGCCCATTATACAAAAGGTACGTTATATTATAACTACTCTCTGTTAATCTATTTCCTTTCTTTCCCTTTCGGTACTTTTTCTTAATTTTTTATTCTTTATCTTAGTAGTTGGTTTCTACTTTTTTCATACTTCTTAATATTACTTTTTGATTCTTATAATTTCACTCACCGTTACTTTTATTTTCCCTGTTGGTTTTTTCTCAAGTTACTCAGATGTTTCATTCCACTTGTTTTTTTTATTTACATTTTCATGTTTAGATTGACTCTTTTGTCTTTTTATCTTTTTAAAAAATTAGTTTTAAGTCCTTAAATTAACATTAATTACATATACCTTTTTTCAATATATCACCTATAAATAGAACTATTATTTTACAACTATTATAGGACTATTATAATAATATAATACTTAATAGAATAAAAAGGATAATATATGAATAATTATATAATATAAATTAAATTAGAAGATTCTCATAACATATTTAATAAAAAATTAGGTAATAAACCTAATAAAATAGTAGGTATAATTAAGAATAACATAAGTGTATTTTCTCTAAAAGTACAATCAGCTGTTAAAGAGATATAGGGTGTTTTAATACCACCAGTTAATCTATTAGTTAATTTCATTTGATATGAAGCAGATAATAAAACAGATAAAGCAGCTATAGCACCTAATAAAGGAGCTCTAGAAATAGAACCTGTTAAAGATAATAATTCACCTACAAAATTTAAAGATAAGGGAGTACCAGTATTACAAAAACTTAAAATCATTAAATATAAAGCTAAAATAGGCATATAAGTAATTAAACCTTGGAAATAATAAATTAAACGATTATGATATCTATCATATAAGATACCACCAACAATAATAAATAAACCAGGAGATACAAAACCATGAGCAATAGATAAGACTAAACTACCTGATATACCTATTAAATTATTAGATAATATACCTAATATACAAACAGCCATATGTGATATTGAACTATAAGCTATAATAACTTTTAAATCTGTTTGTCTTAATGTTATTATAGAAGTATATATAATAGTTAATATAGATATAACATAAACTAAAGGTGTGTATAATAAAACAGCATCAGATAAAGTAGGTAATATTAATCTAATGATAGCATAAATAGCTAATTTTAATATAACACCAGCTAATAAAATAGAACCAGCTAAGGGTGATTCAGAATGTACAACAGGTAATCAAGTATGTAAAGGTGCTAAAGGTGCTTTAACAGCTATACCTATTGATATAGCTAAAAATAAAATACATTGTAAATCAATTGATAAAACTAATAAACTAGTAGCTTGATAATCTGTATTATCTATTATAACTTCATAAGTAGCTATAGCTAATAACATAAATAAAGAAGAAAATAAAGTATATATTAAAATATAATCACTCGCTTTATCTTTGTTAGCTGCACCAAATAATCCTATCATAATAAATAAAGGAGCTAATGATACTTCAAAATAAATATAAAATGAAGTCATATCTTGACATATAAAGTTTAATAATAAAATTATACCTAAATTTAATATTAATTCATAATATAATATATTATTTATATTATTTCAATTAGATATTATAGCTAAAGGTATTAAATAAGCTGTTAATAATATTAGTATATCAGCTATTCCATCTGTAGTATAATACACATTTATTTCAGATCAATCAAATAAAGTAGGTAAAGCTATTAAACCACTTGCTATTAAAATTATTGATTTAGCTAAATTTTTAGTTTTAAAAGATTTATTATTTATATATCTTGATGATATTGTCGTTATAGATGATAAAAAATATAATATTAAAGACATTTTATTTATTTATTTATTTATTTTTAATTCTTAATATGATTAAAGGGATTTGAACCCTTAAAATAATTAGATCTAAACTAATCGCGTATACCTATTTCGCCATAATCATAAAACGGATGTAACGTGATTCGAACACGTGGACTTTAGAGGTCTTAATAGCTCAAATATTATGCTTTAAACCACTCAGCCATACATCCTTACCTATATTATAGGTAAGGATATTTTTACCTTGGTATTATTTTACCTTGAAATATATGCTTTTGTAGCTTAAATGGTAGAGCAAACGCTTGAAGCGCGTTGTGTATAAGTTCAATTCTTTTCAAAGGCATTATAGAGCTAGTCGTCTAACGGTAAGACAATTGCCTTTTAAGCAATATATATAAGTTCGATTCTTATCTAACTCATATTTATATATATATAAATAAATAATTATATAGGTGATGTTATTTACATCTTTTTTAATATTTTTAGTTTTAACTTCTTTTAAACCTTATATATCTAATTATATTATACTTATAAATAGATTAGGTGTGATATCTATTACATTTGTTTTATTTATATTTATTTTAACATTAGATATAATACCTTTAATACCAGGTATAACATTATATAATAACTGATTTAGTTTAACATCATTAAATTTACCTTTTATATATTTAATATTATTAGTAATAATAATTTTATTAATATATAATACATTTGAGAATAAAATAAATTCACCTTTCTATTTATTAATAGTTTTAATAAATTTAATAGCTTTATTAATGTTACCTATGGTAAATGATATATTTGCTTTATATATAATAATAGAATTACAAAGTTATTCATTATATATTTTAACTGGTTTACATAATCGTTCATATAATGCATCTAGAGCAGGATTATTATACTTCTTAATGGGAGGAGTTGCTTCAACTATAATTTTATTAGCTTTATATTATGCTTATTCTATTACAGGTTCAACTAATTTAAATGATATTTTAATATATACTAATTTATTAAATTTTGAAATAATAAATTATATGGATATTTTAGTAATAGCATTATTATTTAAAATGGGTTTAGCTCCTTTACATCGTTGAAGTATATCAGTTTATAATTATGCACCTACTTATATAACAGCATATATAAGTATAGTAGCTAAATTATCAATAATAGGTTGATTATATGTAAATAATATATTATATAGTAATAATATAATAATGTTCTTTTATATATTTTCTATTGTTTTAGGTTCTTTCAAACCTTTATTTGATATAAATATAAAAACAATACTAGGATATAGTGGTATATTAAATTTTGGTTATATATTATTAGGTTTAATAACTCAAGATATAACAGTTTATATATATCTTATACAATATGTATTAACTCATATATTATTATTTTTTATAATATTAAGTGCAAGTTATTATATACATAAACCTATTTCTAAATGATCTCCTTTACAATATATAAATCAATTAATCTTACCAAATAAAACATTAAGTTTTTGTTTAATTATAGCTTTATTTACTTTAATAGGTCTACCTCCTTTACCTGGTTTTTATGCTAAATTAGGTATTTTATCAAGTGCTATTTCTGAAAATTATATATTTGAAAGTATATTATTAATAATATGTAGTGCTATATCAACTTATTTTTATGCTAATATTATAAAAATAACAATGAAAAGTAAAACAGAGATAAGTGAAAGTATAAATCCTTTATTAGCCTATTCAATTTCAACTATAACTATTTTTATTATAAGTTTTAATTTATATTTACCTTATATTTCGGAAGGTTTATATCTTATATTAGTTTAAATGTTTACTTATTATATTATATTAACACCTATTGTAGCTTGTATTTTAATAATATTAAATTATTTTATATCAACTAGTAATGGTTATATAGAAAAAGATGGTCCTTTTGAATGTGGTTTTACATCTTATCAACAATCTAGATCTGCTTTTAGTGTTGCTTTTATTTTAATAGCTATTTTATTCTTACCTTTTGATTTAGAAATATCTTCTATTTTACCTTTTGTAATAAGTTCTTCTATTAATAGTTTATATGGTTTAACTATTTTAATTATATTTTTATTTACTTTAGTTATGGCTTTTGTTTATGAAGTTAATTTAGGTGCTTTAAATTTAGATAAAAATTACTTATTTAAAACTAAAGAATTAACTACTAAATTATTCATTTATTCTTTTTATAGTTAATATATATATTTATATTGGTATATTATTGGATATTGTTATTCAAGGTTGAATATATTAATTGCAAATTAATACTTTAAGAGTTCGATTCTCTCAATATTCTAGATGATTTCAATTTTATATTATCTTATTTTGATAATTTATAACCTTTTTATATAGTTAAATATAACCTAATATTGATATACCTATAACAGATTGTTGCGTAATTGGTAACGTATATACATTGGGTGTATAATTATGGGGGTTCAAGTCCCTTCAATCTGATGTTTATTATTTATATCTATTTATCTATATATATTTATATATTTTTATAATGCCTCAATTAATACCTTTTAATTTTATACATATATTATTTATAGGAATAATAATAATAAGTTTTTTATTAATATTAATTACTCGTTTTATATTACCTAATATAATAAAATTATATATATCAAGAGTTATAATAACTAAAATATAAAGAAACAAAAAATAAGATAATAAAAGACCTTATATATTTAAGGAAAATAATAAAAAGGGAATGATATATTCACCATTAGAGCAATTTGAAATAAGAAGTTTATTAAGTATAAATAATTCAAATATAATAAGTATAACTAATTATTTAGTTTATTTTATAATAGTATTAAGTATAATATATTTATATAATATAATAATAAAGGATAGTAATTTAAAATCAACAAGATGAGGAATAGTAATATTATCTATATATGATACTGTATTAAATATGGTTAAAAGTCAAGTAGGACCTAAAGGGGAAAGTTATTTTCCTTTTATATTTACTTTATTTAATTTTATATTAATAGCTAATTTAGTATCTATGATACCTTACTCATTTGCTATATCAGCTCAAATAGTAGGTATTATATCTTTAAGTTTAACATTATGATTAGGTTTAACATTATTAGGTTTTAAAATACATGGTTTAAATTTCTTTAGTTTATTTGTACCTACAGGTACACCTTTAGCTTTAGTACCTGTTTTAGTTTTAATAGAAACATTATCTTATAGTTCTAAAGCTTTATCTTTAGGTTTACGTTTAAGTGCTAATATAATGGCAGGTCATCTTTTATTATTAATATTAGGTAGTTTAATATTAAGTTTAATGAGTACTTCTATTATAGGTTTAATTTTAGGTTTTATACCTTTATTTGGTGTTATAGCTATTGTTATTTTAGAATTTGCTATTAGTATGATTCAAGCTTATGTTTTTTGTATTTTATTTTCTGGTTATTTAAAAGATGCTATCTATTTACATTAAATTATATATTCATATATTTATATAGGTAATATATACATAAAGGTTGTTAGATTAAAGGTTAGATCATGGTTTTTACACGACTAAAATATAGGTTCAATTCCTATACAACCTATTAAGAGTATAGCTTAATGGTAAAGTCCATGTCTTCAAAATATGTTATAGTAGTTCAATTCTACTTACTCTTGATTTAAATTATAGCTAATTAATAATAAGATTTATATAAAATAAAATAAAATAAAAATGTTAAGTATAATAACTATATTATTAATAATATATATAAGTCCAAATAATATAATATCATTATTAATAGGAATAGAAATATTACTATTAATAGTAACAATAAAAATAATATATTTATCAGGTTATTATGAAGATATACAAGGTACAATAAATGCATTATATATAATAATATTAGCAGGAGCAGAATCAGCTATAGGATTAAGTTTATTAGTATCTTATTATCGTTTGAGAGGTAAAGTAACAAGTAAATTATAATGTTAAATTTATTAACTTTTAATTATCAAGAAAGAATACAAATAACTATATTTAATTGATTAAGTATAGGTAATTTAGAAATAAAATGTGGTATATTATTAGATTCTTTATCTATGATAGTTATGGTACCTATAGGAGTAGTTACATCAGCAGTACTGTTATATTCAATAGAATATATGAAAAATGACCCAGCGAGAAACCGTTTCTATATAATAATAAGTATATTTGCCTTATTTATGACTTTACTAATTATAAGTGATAATTATTTAACTATGTTCATAGGTTGAGAATTAATAGGTGTTATATCTTATTTATTAATTTCTTTTTGAAATACACGTATATCAGCTATGAAATCAGCTTTATCAGCAATATTATTAAATCGTATGGGTGATACTTTATTTGTTATATTTATAGGTTCAATTATCTCATTATATAATTCAGTAGATTTTAATACTATAGAATTATTAACTCCTCATACAAATACTATAACATTAAATTTATTAGCTTTAATGTTGTTAATAGCTGCTACAGCTAAATCAGCTCAATTAGGTTTACATCATTGATTATTATGAGCTATGGATTCTCCTACACCTGTAAGTTCTTTATTACATGCTGCTACAATGGTATGTAGTGGGGTTTTTGTTTTAGTTAGATCTTCTTATATTTTAGAATATACACCTTCTATTTTATTACTTATTTTAATTTTAGGTGGTTTAACTACTTTAATAAGTGGTTTAATAGCTATCGTATCCAATGATATCAAAAAAGTTATAGCTTTATCTACTATGAGTCAATTGGCTCTTTAATTAAACTTAATACGTAAAATTATATTTATATAATAATACGCATATAATATAATATAATATAATATAATATAATATAATATAATAATATAATATAATATAATATAATAAATATAGATATATTATAACAGAGACTAAATGTTTAATATACGAAGTAAAATTAGTATAAAGTTATAGTCCAATAAGCAATTAGCGATGATGATGTTAGCAATAGGTTCAAGTGCTTATGATTTAGCGATATATCATTTATATTGTCATGCATTTTTTAAAGCTTTATTATTTATGTCAGCAGGTTCAATAATACATTCCTTTATATCTGAAACACAAGATATGCGTAAGTTTGGAGGATTATTAAATTATTTACCTTTTAATTATACTTGTATGTTAATAGCATCATTATCTTTAATGGCAATACCAGGTTTATCAGGTTATTATTCTAAAGATATAATAATAGAATCATTATATGGTACATATACTTTAAGTGGTTATATAATGTATAACATAGCTACAATATCAGCAACCTTAACAGCTATATATTCTATAAGAGTTATATATTTAACTTTCTTAAATAATCCACGTAGTAATAAATATACTTATAATATAATGCATGAAAGTAGATTATTAGCTATACCAATGTTTATATTAGCTATATATAGTATATTCTTAGGTTATTATCGTGATAATGTTATATTTCATATAAATATAGGTTTACCTAATACTAATAATTTAATAGAAACAGAATTTACATTGCCTTTTATAATAAAATATTTACCTTTAATAATGGGTATATCTTTATCTATAAGTTTAATAATAATATATGAATATATGTATAATAAATTTGATAAAAATAAATATACATACTTAATAACAATACGTAATTATTTAAATCAACGTATATATACAGATCAATTACTTAATAATTTAATAATTAGATCAACCTTATATTTAGGAGGTTTATTAAATAAAAATATGGACAATGGTTTATTAAGAATATTAGGAAGTACAGGTATAAGTAGATTATTATTAACATTTAATAAAACAAGTATAAAAACATACTATATGCCTTTATTATTAATAATAAATAGTATAATAATAATAATATTAAATATAATATAAATATTCATATAATAAAGGTAATATAATAAAAATTAAGATTAATTATCTTCTAGTTTAATGGTTAAAACTTTACTCTTCTAAAGTAATTATTTGGGTTCGATTCCCAAGGAGATAATATTTAGATGAAGTAAATTAAGCATAGGTATGTAAAATAATATAAAAATGCAATTAGTTTTAGCAGCTAAATATATAGGAGCAGCAATCGCTACTTTAGGATTAGGAGGTGCAGCAATAGGTATCGCTTTAATATTCGTAGCTTTAATAAATGGTACTTCTCGTAACCCTTCTTTACGTTCTACTTTATTCCCTCAAGCTATCTTAGGTTTCGCCTTAGCAGAAGCTTGTGGTTTATTCTCTTTAATGGTTTCTTTCTTATTATTATATGCTGTTTAACCTATTTATTCATTTAATAAAAATTTAGTAGTATAAGTAATACTTAAAATTATATGTAAGTTCAAATCTTACCTAAATTATAACTATATAATAAAATATAAAAATTAATAGTCTTATAAATATCTAAAAAAGGATATATTTAAACTATTTATAAAATATAATAAAATAAAATAAAATAAATGACAAATTCAGTAAGAGGTTATATACAATTACATCCATATCATTTAGTAACACCATCACCTTGACCTATATATACATCATTTGCATTAATGAATTTAGCTATAACAATAGGTTTAACAAGTCATTCTTATATAAATAATAATATATATATTATTATTAATATAATAAATATATTATATGTATTAACTTTATGATTTAAAGATATAATAGCTGAAAGTACATATTTAGGTGAACATACAATAGCAGTAAAAAGGGGTATAATACAAGGTTTTTATTTATTTGTATTAAGTGAGATATTAATATTTGGATCTTTATTTTGAGCATATTTACATTCATCATTAAATCCAACAATGGAAATAGGTATGGCTTGACCACCAGCAGGTATAGAAGCTATAGCTGCTGATGAATTACCTTTATTAAATACTATTATATTATTAGCATCAGGAGTAACTATTACAATGGGACATCATGCTATTATAAATGGTAATAGAAAAGGTTCATTACAAGGTTTAATATTTACAACATTATTAATTATATTATTTGTTATATTTCAAGGTTTAGAATATTATTATTCACCATTTACTTTAACAGATGGAGTATATGGTTCTACATTTTTTTCATTAACTGGTTTACATGGTATACATATGATTATGTTAGCTATTATGTTAAGTGTTTGTTCATATAGAATCTATAATTATGATTTTACAACAACTTCTCATGTTTTTGCTGAATCTACAGTTCTTTATTTACATGTTTTAGATATTTTATGATTATTTATATATATTATAGCTTATTGATGAGGTTCTTAATTATTCATTTATTTAGTTAAGACTATATGATCTAATGGTATGATATTACTTCTTCATAGTAAGTATATGGGTTCAATTCCCATTATAGTTATGTGACAATAAGTTAAATGGTTAAACTATGGTACTTCCAATACTATTATACGTGTTCAATTCACGTTTGTCATATATGTATTATTTATTAAATTTAAAGGTAATAAAACATGTATAAATTTTATATAAAATAAAATAAAATAAAATGAGTTATATAACACGTTGATTATATAGTACATCACATAAAGATATAGCTATATTATATTTAGGATATGGTTTAATATCATCAATGGTAGCAACAGGTATGTCAGTTATAATAAGAATGGAATTATCAGGTGGAAATGCTCAATATTTAAATAATAATAATCAAGTATATAATGTTATGGTAACAGGACATGCTATAGGTATGATATTTTTATTTGTAATGCCTGTTTTAATAGGTGCTTTTGGTAATTATTTTTTACCTATAATGATAGGTGCTGTTGATATGGCTTTTGCACGTTTAAATAATATAAGTTTTTGATGTTTACCACCTGCTTTAGTTTGTATTATAGCTTCTTTATTAGTTGAAAATGGTGCTGGTACTGGTTGAACTGTTTATCCTCCTTTATCTTCTATAAATGCTCATTCTGGTCCTTCTGTTGATTTAGCTATTTTTGCATTACATTTAACTAGTATTTCTAGTTTATTAGGTGCTATTAATTTTATTGTTACTTTTATTAATATGAGAACTATAGGTTTACATATGGTAAATGCTCCATTATTTGTATGAGCTATTTTCTTTACAGCTATATTATTATTATTATCTTTACCTGTTTTAACTGCTGGTGTTACTCTTTTATTAATGGATAGAAATTTTAACACTGGTTTCTACGAAGTTGCAGCTGGTGGTGATCCTGTTCTATATCAACATTTATTTTGATTCTTTGGTCATCCTGAAGTTTATATTATTATTATTCCTGGTTTTGGTATTATATCTCATATTGTTTCTACTTATAGTAAAAAACCTATCTTTGGTGAAATAGGTATGTTATATGCTATGGGTTCTATCGGTTTACTTGGTTTCTTAGTTTGAAGTCATCATATGTTTGTTGTTGGTTTAGATATTG